>LNAC01000203.1:915322-987622 GCA_002007465.1 Ailurus styani
CCCCTACCACTCTCACCCCCATCTGCACCACCAGGAGCTGGTGGCCCGGGCCCAGCCGCTGGCCCTCCCGCAGGCCGCCCTGGAGGAGGACGGGGAGATGGAGGATGTTGGGGGCAAGCACTGCTGTCGCTGGATCGACTGCAGCGCCCTGTACGAGCAGCAGGAGGAACTGGTGCGGCACATCGAGAAGGTTCACATAGACCAGCGCAAGGGCGAAGACTTCACTTGCTTCTGGGCCGGCTGTCCTCGAAGGTACAAGCCGTTCAACGCGCGGTATAAGCTGCTCATCCACATGCGAGTCCACTCCGGGGAGAAGCCCAACAAGTGCACGGTGAGTCTCCCGCTAACGTCCACAGGGTTCACGGAGGGTGCCTGGCATCTTCCATACCCGGCCACGAATCAAGGGACATTTTCTTCCTCTGTGGGATTTGGGTACTTGGGGGTCTAGGTATCCATGAAGTTTGGCTTCTCTTTTGCCCGAGGACGGGAGAGATTTCTTTAATTATTGGCGGCGGGGTCCTACTCCACTTCTAGGTTCTCTTCTGCAAGCGTACGTGACCCACACTGTCAGGGGAGGCTGATCTGCCACACTGTCCAGAATCTCGGAAAATCCATGCGTGCCAGGCACCAACTTGGGAGTCGCTGAAATGCGCAGGGCCGAGGAACACACTGCACTCCCAGCAAGCGCGAGCTTTTTTCCAAAGCAAATATTCAGGGGTTTTTCCTTCCCTCCAATAACTGGGCGAGTATTGGGGTTGGAGGAGGGGGAGTTCTGATATTTGGAAAGGAACTCACACTTAGCAACTTGGCTAGTAAAAATGTTGCTGCATACACCCACACGCCTGTGCACCGCACACTCCGGGGTTGTGAGACTAGTTAATGATTTATAGACAGCATAAAAACACCCAGGGGATCCCACAGGAGCAGGATCTCACAGGATCTCGCCAAATTTTAAGGAGAGAAAATTTTGTGGCAAAGTGTAAGGAGAATGAACCAAGAAGGGACTGTGCCTTGGGTGTCGAAGGAAATGGGCATGGTGTCCCTTTCTCCCCTGCCTCCCCTTTTCACAACATCGATCCTGGAACTTGTCTCCGTTTCTTGGCAAAATTTGCTATTTCTGAATAATAGGACTCTTAAATGATTTTGCAATCATTTCACACCTAACAGAAACCCTCAGGGTTTACAAGCAGGACATCACCCTTGGGATCACAGGGCAGCTTTGCACAATCTCCGACAGCTCACTTAGCTCTGGGAAGAAGATGAGCATGTGTTTTATATTACTTTAGATGGACAGGAACATTTCTTCCAGAGTTAAAACCTGAGAATTGTAGGTACTCCCTGGATACTGAATATGCTACAGATCACTGAATGTGTGAAACATATAAATCATTTTGAAAAGGGACTTATTCAGATGGTGGTCCCCCGGCCAGAGTCCCTTCTTACTCTAGTATGTCTTGATGATAAAGACTCTGGGCCATGTTTATGTTTGACTGTAGATTGGCCAAGTTGTTTGATTTATGTAAAAGCAGATCAGACAGGTTGATAGCTGTAATGTGGGTATTGGAAGCACTTTTTCACTATCCAGTAGGTATTTCTGAAAGAGTTTTCAGAATTTCTGGTGGAACGAAATTGCATTTCTTGCCATTACCTTGTGCCCCATGTCGTGATTTTTCTTAAGGAAAACCAGAGCTGATACATTGTGAGGATGCCAGGTTATATGACTGAAGAGAATAATTACGTTTCAGGCGGCAAAACCTTCCTCTGTCAGTAGGGTTCTGCATTAAAAATGCCAGAAAGAGACAAGCAATTGAAGGCAATTCCATTTAGTCTGTTTGGAACACACTGACCTATTGCAGGCAGGAAAGACGTTCAGTCTCTGAGGGAAAACAGTCCAACCTTTTAGTTCTGACTAATCCTGGCTGAAAATAGTTTGCTGGATTTGGCTTTACTGAAATAAACATAAAGGCCTGAATTATCCAAAACATATTTTTTGCATTGCAAAATTAATTTTTGTGCAATAGGATTTCCCCATTTTCCCACTGTTCCCAGACTTTGCAATGGCATATAACTTTGTAAAGTTGACTTTTGCTAAAGTGCAGGATGACTATTAAAAATAGAAATATTTCAGTGAAAGAATAAGCTGATAGGTGAATATTTGCAGGCCTCTGCTTGGCTTTTCATTGTATTATTCAGGATGGGTATGGGAGGTGATTTCTTTCTTTCCTAGTCTGCCTCCTTCCCACTTCTGGATAGAACCTGTAGAATTCAGATTGCTGGATATAACAGCATATCAAATCTGGACCCATAGGCATTCAGGGATACATGTTACAGTGCAAATGTATTTATACAAAACAGGGTTTCTTAGGAGCTGACTAATGCTGCAGTTCTAGTCTTGGGACTGTATGTTTTTCGCAGGAAGATACCCGTTTTCATATAAGGCCTACATAGTGGGAGCATTATGTCTCCTAAAGCTGTTGTGTCACCACATGGCGTCTGCTTGGTTTGGAGGCTGAGAGCTAAGTGGCGGCACGTAATTGTCCTGTGAGAGGTTAGCCGTCCTCCCAAGTTGTAGTCTGTGGGGAGAAGACACTGTACTTGATGTGAATGCACATCCGAAAAGACGCATTTTCTGCCTTTTGCAAAACCAATTTTTGCACTCTTGGAATCCAGACACAAAGCATTGTTAAATCTGAAGTACTTCATTTCCTTCTGCTTTGAAATCTGATGGTTGTCGATGCAAAGCTCAAGGTCATTGCCAAGTGAAATAACCGCATTCGTCTTTTGGAGACGTGAAGTGATCTTTGGGTTCCTGTGGCTGTGTCGCATGCAGCAGAGGCTCGGGGCAGTTCAAATCCTAGGACCCAGTCCACTTTTGTTTTACGTGTGTTTCACTGCTATTAATTTTCTGTGAGCCGTCGTTAGAGTTTGCCACTCATTTAGCTTATTGACCCAAGAAAGATGTGATGGCCCAGTTGTGTTTGGTGACCATGACTACAGGCAGCACAATGTGCTTCTGGAAGTCCTGGTGGAAGAAGGGTGTGTGAAAGGGCTGCTTACGAGACAAGACCAGCGCCGGGGTCCTCCCTTGACGCCCTGTTCCGTCTCATGCAGGGACAGCGCCTTCTCATCATCTGCGCCTGTGACTCCTCAGCCTCACCCAGAACGCTGGGATTTGGATCACTCAGGATTCTAGGTGTCAGAACTGGGGGAGGATTGCTAATTTATTGTTTGGTTAACTTACTGGAAGAAGAGAATGGTTTCTTTTCTCTTTCCCACCCAAACAACTCCACCCTTCTGTACATCTCATCTCATTCTTATTCTTCTGCGGAGAGCCAAACCAGCTGCTCTCTTTCCAGGCCTGGCCCCGATGACAGAGATATTCCCAGCCAGTGGCAAGGGCCTGGAGAAGTAAAGGCAGGCAGACGGATGGACCTCAGTTAAATCAGAAACTGGGATCTGCACTATCCTGGACCTGAGTCCACTCACTGCCATCTATTAAATAAAGCAATTTCAAGATGCCAAATCATTCTATTTAGACCTTCCTGAGCTTAGACCAACCCCAACACTGATGAATCTCAGAATTAACCGAAACTTTTGAGTACAACTATGCTGAATTCTATTATGTTTTTCTGAGATGATAGGGTTCAAATACTCAAGTCAGAACAAGTCATGGAACCTCGGATTTTGTTTCTCAAACTCCTATTTCACGGTCCTAAAAGGACAGCATAAAGTATAATCCCAAATTATTGCTCTACACTAACCGTCCCGAGCAGTATCTATAGTAATGGTTCCAATAGAGCACACACGGGGAATGATTTTACCATAGGTCTCTCTTGCCGTCAAGCTGAAGCGTGTGTAATGCCGGGGTAGTGTTCCCAGGAGGCGTGTTCTGCATGCGATCAGGCCCACTGTGTCTGCCAGCACTGCTCATGAGAAAGCCCATCTGATGGGAGCAGAGTGAGCAGAGGGCAGGGCTCTGTCGCCAGCATCAGAAACACGGATGGCTTGCCTTCGCGCACAATAGAAAGCAGTTGTGTTGGGAGGTTAGGGAGTGTTAATAAGGGAATTAGGGGGAATGCGGGTCACCACTTAAATTTTGCTTATTTTTCCTGGATGAATTTTATCCAATAGCAAAAAGGAATTTTGCAAGACTTTTACCCACCCACAGATTTTCACGAAAATGTCACTGACCAAAGACAGCTTTGAATTTTGTATGAATTGACTCATTTCTCCACAGGCATTTTGCCTGGCAAAATCCAGAGTATTTGCTTTGGCTAGAAGATCGGGCAGTTTGCTTTTTAAGTAACATTGGATTATGGAATACAAGAAAATAAATACTGAGCTGGGGCCATGTCCCCATTCCTCTTTTATGGCCTAATTTATGGGTTCATGGGCCAGCGTTAGCCATGTAAGACATTTCTTGAAGAAAAGTAAATTCATTGTACGCTGTGGAAGAAGTTTTTTGAAATCACATCCTTTATTCTGTTATTTTGATAAGACTTGGCATTGATGTGGTGACCACAATTATATGACCAGAAGAGACCTTAGGAAAATATTATCTAACTATAACTATTAGTTAGCACTTCACAATCTTCACATTGGCAACAATTAATAAATTCTCATAATGTCAAGTATTGGTGAGGATATAGAGAATGAGGAATGGTTTAACATTGCTGGTGAGAGTAAATTGGTGTAACCACTTTGGAAAACAATTGGGAACATCTAGTAAAGATGAAAATGAACATATCCAACAAAACCCTATGTGTCTACGCTAGGGAAATTCTCGTGTATAGTAGTGGGGCCACATGCAAAAAGATGCTTATTGTACCTCTGTGTCTAAAAGAAAAAGTAAATACTCTAACTGTCCATAGAGGAGGTAAATCAATAAACTGTGGTTTATTCTTAATGAAATAATACGGATAGTTGGATGGATAGATAAACAGATATCAACGTGGCTACCACTCAAAAAACAATGTTGAATGAAAAAATTCAATTCACAAAGGATATGTACAGTGTAAAACAGTTTATAGATATTGAGACACACACACACACACACTAAGAAGTATTATATAGTTGTTGCAGATACACAATTACTTGGTTAAATAGTAAACTCCTGTGGGCAGGATAATCAGTAACGTTTGAATAGTAGATGCTTCTAGAGAGGAAAGAAGTAAGAAGAAATGGGATGGATATATTGCCTAATCTTTTTTCCAAGAGTGAGAAAACTGAAACAAATATGGCAAAAAATTAATTTCTTTTTAGCTTGAAGGTAGTAATAGAGGTGTCGTAAGTATCTTAAAATATTTTGTGTGCTGTGCTGCCTGTTGGAAATATTTTATTACTGTAAGTATAGTTTTTACCTAAAAATAAAAGAAAATCAATGAGTATAACACTCCCCCTCCCTCTCATACATAACATTTTTTTTTTGAGAGAGAGAGAACAAAGCCTAGAAAAATTAAGTGACTTTTCTTAGACTAGTAAGTTGTTGGGCTGTTGCCTACTTAGTGCCTGCAAGGCAGTGGTTCTCAACCTTGGCTGACATTGAATTGCTTGAAAAACTTCATAAAGGACCCATACCTGCATCCCTCTCCTTAATCTGTGATGTAATTGGTCTGGGGTGCAGCTTCCCGGGTGATTCTAATGTGAAGCCAGGGGTGAGAACCAGCACTCTAAAAGCTTCTGTGTTCTGACCTTGAACTCTAAGTAAGTGAAAGTCTCCTCTGTCCTTTCAGTTAAGGTGTGGGGAGGCAGTGTTTTTTAGTGAGTACATCTTCATTATCTCCAATGTCCTGACAATGATTAGGGTAATTTCGTGTTCCCTTAGAATAAAATTCAGAGAAAAGAAAGAAGAAGATAATAGAGCGACTCTGGTGTTGGCAGAAGGCTTTCAACCGAGGGTCCACTTTGTACTCCGAGTGCTCTTTCTCTACAAATAGTAGTCAGTTAAAGGTTGGGATGGGGCTGTGCTGAACAATCTTTGTCATCGCCACCTCCTCACCGCCCCGAGTTAAAAGTGGAACTGACAAATCTGTCGCGTTGTTCCCATTTTTCAAGGTAACGTAGAGTGTTCTATCTTCTGAATACAATGCAGCCTTTCTGCTTTTAATATAAAATGATCTTCAAAACACTTTTGCTACCAGGGATATTTCTGAAGAGTTGGTAAATTACCAAAATATTGAATTTTCCCTTTTATCAAATCTGCCTGATGTGATTAAATAAATAAAATTAACATTAATATCCTCTTTGTCTCTTGAGGCTGAAACACCACCAGCGAAACATCTGGTAAAGATCAGAGAGAGTGTAGCTTCCAAGTCCGATCCCATGAGGCATCATTCTGTCAAATAGTTAATGCAAGCTCAATGATTTAAAAATAAAAATACAACTAAATCGCAAGATTTTTTTTCCCGATGATTTTACATAAGAAGATCCTGGCATATTTATCTGTGTATATACATGTTCAACACACTGTAGACATTATATATGTCATCATAAATTACAAAGCCCTTAGTACAGGTAAACGCAAAACTACAGAAATTCTCATCAGATGGGGCATCGACCGCAGTCTATAAGGCGTCTGTCAAATCGAATTTCACATCCCAAAACACAGGTTAGAAGCTTTCCATTTGGTAGTGGTTTAATTTTATTTCCCTTTAGAAGGCATTTAATCCATTTTACCTGGAGAGCTGGCCTTTCACGAACTTTGTCCTGAACATAAATTCGTAGCAGATTTGGGCAAACATTTCAAAGCAAATCCTGGTTTCTGTTTCTTTGCCCTGCGATTCCAGGATTAATGAAAAACAATAGATAATGAGAGGAATCCTAAGAGGTTAAGTATTTGGAGACTTTATCCACGTTCAGCAAAATCATTAACTACATGATGGCTAATGTTCCTTTTAGTTCGTATTTGTTTTGTGGTTTTTCTCTAATTCCATGCCCCGAAATAATGTTTTTAAAATTAGAAAGAATCATGTAAATCTTTGCATGAACGAGCTGATTAGGGGAATGTGTTTCAAACCTTTTGAGGTTTGCTCACATATAGATTTTAAAGTGTGTTTTTCTTCGTTTATTCAGACCGCACCAATGTAAAATTAATTTGGCAATTTATTAGAAACGTCTTTTGTGACCTTTGGAATATTTCTTGATTACCTTTGGTCATGTTGACATCTTTGAGTCCAGACAGAATCTGAGTGTGTGGAGTGAAAGACCAAACACATTTATTTTTCCAAAAAAGAGGTAGTCTGATTCTCTTTGATCTTTCAGAAGTGTTTTCTTCAAGCTCCAGGGAGAATGATGTGGAAAAGAGATGTTTATTTTTCTTTCCATGCAGATTTATTAGTTTTTACTATAATTACTGAGTTGGGGCTTCCAGACTATCAGTAATACAATGAATGTTACAGCCCTAGACAGCAGGCGCGGGGCTGGCAAGCACAGGGTCTGGGTGAGGAGGCTGGGCTTCGCATCTGCTCAGACTGTGGGTAGCCTCATCCAGGGCAGGGTTGGGCTGGTTTAATAGGTGTCATCACTCATATGGGAGGTTGGTGTGGATAGGAATTTGGTGAGAAAATGGAATGAGACCCTCTGTGTTCTTACTTTACAGCACAGTATTTCATTTTATTTTCTTGGGCCATAGATACTGGACTTCAGTAGGGAGAATGACTAATCCTTTTGAAGGAGAATTTTGAAGAATTAAAAAAAACCCCAAAAAACCCAAAACCAAAACAGTTAAGGGGTGCCTGGGTGGCTCAGTCGGTTAAGCATCTGCCTTTGGCTCAGGTCATGATCTCAGGGTCCTGGGATTGAGCCTCCTCAATTGATTGGGCTCCCTCCTCAGTGGGGAGTCTGCTTGTCCCTCTCCCTCTGCTTCTCTCTCTGCCCCCCACCATGCTCTCTTTCTCTCTCTCTCATAAATAAATAAATAAATAAATAAATAAATAAATAAATAAATAAATAAATAAATTCTTTAAAAAAAATTTAAAAAACCAGTAAATTTGCAACGTTGTTGAGAAATTGGAAAATCAGACTCTGGGCAGACAGGGGCAATGGGCATGAGTCATTATACCATGCTCCAAACTTGGGGTAATAGTATAATTAATTTATGACTTAAATAGGGATACTTTTGAGACTTTTGAAAGGGGTTCTGTGTCATGGGCTATCAGTGTTCACCAGGCTGGTCCTGGGAAGGCGTATAGTTTGTCTTCCCCAAATAGTGTGTGCGCTGATGTGTCCACCCAATAGACGCATGTTCATTCATTCATTTGGTCACTTAGTATTAGCCATGTGCCATGCCCTGTCCTGGAAGCTGGGGGTTACAGAAATAAATGAGACGTTTCCCTGAGGAGCTTACAGTCTTCTAGAGGTGGTGTGTAAATTGTTATTTACACAAGAGTGAAACAAGGGCTTTGTAAGAGGTCCGTGCAAATTGTTTTCATGCGAAAACAGGGTAAGAACCTTCTTGGAAGGAGGACAGGCTTCTTGGAGAGGTGACTGCATCTTGAAAGAAGACAGCAGTTCTTACAGAGAAAGGAGGGAGGCTGTTCAAGGGGAAGACCCCAATATGCGCTGACACAAGGGTGTGAAAAGAGCCGGGGGAAAGAAACAATTCCCAGGTAGTTAGATGGTCCAGCACTAGGCAGGCGAGGGAAGGGAGGCTGGGAATCTATCTTGGGCCGATAGCAAAGGACCTTTACTGTCACATAGGGATAGTGTTTTGAAAATTAGAATCCCACACTTAGCTAATTCCAAGGCAAATCCAGTTAATAGAATCTCAGGAGGCAGTGTCGCTGAGGTAGCAAGCACTGTGCTTTTGTGCTTGTGAAATGAAACTGTGCCTTCCCCTAAACCATCTCATTATCTCTTCAAGATGGTAGTTTAATACTTCGTCAGAATGTATCTCTCGGCCTCTACCACACGAAACAGAGTTTTCTGAAGCCAGGTGATCAGCCAGGGAAACACAAGTGGAGACAAACATCAAAGCATTTTCTCTAGTGAACTTTAAAGGAAAAAAAATTCTAAATCTGGGAGAGCCTAGAGACCACAGCTATTGGATCAGTTACGTCGAACGATGAAGATGTGGGTAGATGACACATACGTTATCCTGTGTCTGTAGCCTTCCGTTAGTTAAATATTTCCTTTTCATCATCTGTAAAGAGAGTGGAGCACTGGTACACACAACTCTGGACTGCTGTTCTTATGCGGAGCCTGTCAGCCCTTTCAAGACATTTCCCCCACTGCTAAGATTTACTTTGGAATTGTTTTCTGCTCAGACTGAATGAAGGCAGAACAGGGCTAAATGTTTGAGACGGTTAGAGGAGTACCGATTGAATCAGTTGTCACCCAAACGGCGTCCGTTCCCGGAGGTGGTAGCTGGAACCCGGTAGGGCAAAGGGCCTCTCTCGGGTGGGGAAGGCAGTGGAAGGAGAGACTCGTCTTTTATTGCTTGCGCTTCCTGCTCTAGCGGCGCTCACCTCCCCTGGGGATTGAGCCTCCCAAGGTTGGGCCATTTGCTTGTGTGACCAGAGAGCACAGGTTAGAGCCAACCACAGTGGATTCAGGTGTCCAGAGGGTTCCAGATGGGGCATCTGATTGTTCTTGCTCTCCAGACTTACAAGGCAGGGTCTCAGGCTTCTCTCTCCAGAATAAGTTCTTTTCTGTGTTACCTGAAAGCACTTTAATTTTTAAGTTGGTGTGTGGCTATTGGGCCTGGCAATCTCCGTCCTTTAATGAGAAATGCAGCTACTTCTAAACTCTTTCTCTTCTACTCTTCCTTTCTCCCCTCCCCAGTCACAGTTTCTTTAGTGACAAGATCAAATGGTGCTTTGTTAGCGAAGAGAATAGACTTGGGAGTGGGGGGTCAGTTTCCGTGAAGGAAAAATGGGGGTCCCCACCTTAAGCAAACATGGAAATCTGTCTTGCATCGCAAAACTCTACTGTTTTCTCTTCTTCCTCCAGATTTCCATGTTGCCTCAAGGCCCCTCACTTTGCTCCTTATTTTTCTCTCCACTTTTTCAAGTCTTGCTTTGGGGAAAGAACTTCAGGAAAGATAAAATTCATACATATAAATGGTGAATGGCTGACAAAAGATTCAGTGTGCTGGCCCTCCCAGGGGTAGCGGCATTTTTACTAGGAAGGAAGCAGTAAACCTCTCCCTTAAAGGAAAACTCCTTCAGGGAAATAAGAGGAGGAAGAAAATAACTATGTTACCAACTCCGAGCTACTAGATTACTTTAATCCACACTGTAGCCTTCAGAGAAATGTGATTTATGGAGTTTGGGTTCATATACTGGATTCTTTCTACCACACACTCAAGGAGCGTTATTTCCCTTTGAGCCTTGCCCACAGTGCCCAGCTCAGTGATGAGATGAACAGATAGTAGACCTCGAATATGTAGAGATACGTACTTGTCCGTCATCTGTACATGTGTGCGTGTGTATAGATATGTACATGTGGGTTTATAGATATGTATCAATATATCCATATGCTTGAAGTTAGGCGATAGATACATGTGGAGTCATTATTCTCTTGTTACTACTTATGCGATGATTTGAAAATCCTCAAGATAAAAAGCTAAAAATAAATAAACTATCTTTTGAGTTAACTTATGGGAAACAGAGAAGGGTGGTTTTTTTCTCTCTAACATGTCAGAGAATGGTGCCAACCATTTTTTGCCGCATGGATAACCCGTGTTCCACTGACCTAAAACCAAGTTCATCTTTTTTCATTTCTCTTGAGGGCTCTGAAATCACTCTTCTTGAGAATAAGATGAGAGATAACTCTTAGGCAATCGTGTGATATTTAAAAAGGCAAATGCTAACAAGGAAGCATGATTATAATATATGAAGATAACCTAACTTCTCTTAACAGTCTCAGATCTCAGTGGCTTGGTATGATAAAGGTTTCTCTCTTACTCATGTACTAATACAGCTTGTGATCACACAGTGACTCAGGATCCGACAATCTAATGGCTCTGCAGTTGGAGTCCAGGGCGAAAGATAGGATGTTGAGGATTGTGCAGAACGTTTTAGGAGCCAGGTCTGAAGTGACACATTTTACTCTTGCCTGCATCCCATTGGCCAGCACTCAGTCACATGACCACAGCTCAAGGCAAGGGAGCCTGGGAAGTGTGGTCTTTCTGTGTGGCATTGGAGGAAGTTAAACACAGACTGTGTATCTGCTATGGGGGACTAGAAGTGCCCCTTCTGCTCACCACTGACTTATCCTGGTTTTCTGTGTCCCCTTGAAAAGAAGACGTGTTTTAGTTTTGGTCTTTGAGCTTTCCGTGAGGGGCGATCCTGTGTCATCAGAGAGGTTTTGTTAAAGACCATTTCTTTTTTCTTATCAGTGCTGGCTCCTATAACTTGCTTTTCAGCTCAGTAAATCGTTCTCAGCCCAACCATTTTTTTATTTACTCTCCAAGGATTCCATCGCCATACAGTCACCCCTGCTGGGAAAACTCTTGTTATCTCAAGTGAATTACTCAGTTTTCCCCACCTTGTCCAAATTACATGTTCTTGGTGCATGATTCCCTACTTCTCATCATCTTTCGAAGTCATGAGGATGTGTGATGTCTTCATGTCCCACAGGCACTCACCCTTGAGGGAGATCTGCTCATTATCAAGGGCAAGGTCATAAATGAATCACCGAGAGATCCACCATTGTGAACCGAAATTTGGTGTGAAGGGCTATTTTACTAAGACCCTGAAACACAATATTCCCCATCTGTTCATAAAGCAGCTTATTTGATACACAAAGTGTGGTCATAAATGCTCTTCTATTCTCTGAATGCTTGCTTTTGGTCATGAACTGGCCCACACTCAAGGAAAAAATGACAGTGTGCCTCTATGGACGCTTTTGGTCCATTTCCATAAATATATTCAAACAAAATGAAATTGCCTGGCTCTTTATAATATGTCCTTTAGTGTGTTTAAGCTTGCAGAATTACCCCCAAGGATGACAAATTGTAAACATCATGCAATACCACAGCCCAGGTTCAAGGCCTGTCTCAGTGTTCTGCCGACGTTCACCCTTCCTAGAAACGTTTAAAGTGTCTTAGGAAAATGAAGCTAGACAAACAAGCTTATCGGGAGTGACCATAAAAAAAAATCATTGATTCTAATTAGGAGGCGTCACCTATACAGAAACAAAGCTGCTTTTGTGTGGCAGAAAGCCTACCTGTTCTCTGAAACACATGGAGTGCTTTGCAGTAGCTTTAGATAATCAGGCTGGCAACGTTTCAGGGCCCTGACCTTTTGGCCCATCTCAAGCGATTCAGCTGCACTTGTCGAAACTTGTCGAAGGTGTTGGTGGGAGGTGTGCCGGGATGCAAGTTGTTACAAAGCAGTGACAGGGAGACGGGCGCTGTTTGTCTCTGAAAGCCCCAAAGCGCAGCCTAAACTGAGGTGGGGAGCGTTCAGGTTTTTGGGGCAAGGAGTGAGGTTTTGTCATCATCTCTACCTGTCCGCCAGCCCGGCGTGTTCAGCC
This sequence comes from Ailurus styani, assembly GCA_002007465.1. Lineage (NCBI taxonomy): Eukaryota > Metazoa > Chordata > Mammalia > Carnivora > Ailuridae > Ailurus > Ailurus styani. The sequence goes on from LNAC01000203.1 coordinate 927,800, forward strand.
ACCACTGGTGAAGACTCGAGGCCACTTGTGCTGTCTGGGTCAGCCTGAGCCTGCTCCCCCGTGGGCTCCGGGAAGGCTGGCTCTCGGTGGTAACCCCGGTGTGAAGCTCGTCCAGGGAACGGCGCCTCTCTGATGGCACTGGTCCGGGAGGGAGCTGTATAATTTGAGCAAATCACAGAGAAATCACTAATTGCCTCCTCCATTGAGGTAGTAAATTAAAATCAACAGCTGTGTCACTGTCACTTTTCTTGAACTCAGAATTTCAGGGGAAAAAATGAATTTCACTAGACCACAGGGTCAGGAACATAGATCTTGGTAAATCAATGGGCATTTAGTTTAAAATTAAGAGCCTGTATTGACTGTTTGTAGTGTCAGTGATTTATTCTCAGGGTGGAGTTTCATAAAAGGCATTTTTAGTTGCCTGATTGTGCTTTTCCTGCAGAGATTGGCTTGCTAATTGCCATCAGCAAGTAATAGGGGATAACAAAAAAAAAAAAAAAAAAAAAAAGAAAGAAAGAAAGAAAAAAAGCCCATTGTGTTCTGCAGGAATGATGCTGCCAGTTGTCTTGACAGGCTCCTGCTGCACTTGTCAAACAGCTGTGCCTGGGAACGAAATTTTGAAGTTGGATTCTCACTTAGCCAAGATTAGAACAGGCTTACTTGAAGGTGTTTACAATGAGGGGACAGTAGAAAATTCTTCAAATACAGAACTCATGCATTTCTAAAAAACCTTATACTGACCATCTCTAAAACACTCTAATTTTGTTCTGTTCCTCATTTTTTATTCAGCAAGGTATCATATAAAATCCAATAATTGAATCTCGATTCTGTGTCATTGCCTTGATAAAGGAAAATTGTGTTCATGTGGAAAAAACAATGTTATTTTTATAATTGTTTCACTTAAAGATCTGTTAGAGGTGTAAGTATTTAGTTTATATTTACATTTTAATGCAGGGTTGTTTCTCTCCCTATAGGTGTGGATGTTCTCTGTGGTCTCTAAAAGTAATCCTCAGGTCTCAAACAGAAAGAAAGGTCGCTGATGACTTTCTTTCACTCATTCAACTATTTACTGAGCAACTGTTTCATGCCAGTCACTCTTTTAGGCCCTGGGGACACAGCAGTGAACACACCAGACCCCAGACTCCCTGTCCTCTTGGGGCTTATGCTCTAGAGGGGGAGATAATAAGTAATGCAGATATCTGGGAGAAAAAAGTTTCAGGAACAGTGAACAGCAAGTGCAAAGGCCCTGAGGCAGGAGTGTTAGCCTGATACATTCTAGAAACATCAAGGAGTCAAGGGTGACAGGAGTAGAGTGAACAAGTTGGAGACAGAAGAGGAGGTGAGGGGAAAAAAAACAGGGACTGAATTGTTTAGGGCCTTGTAAGGCTACCGAGAGGGTGGTTTTGAGTAGAAGAGGGGCACATTTGACTTTCTTTTTTAAAAAGATTGTATTAATTTATTTGAGACAGAGGGAGAGGGAGAAGCAGACTCCCTGCTGATCAGGGAGCCTGATGTGGGACTTGATCCCAGGACCCTGGGACCATGACCTGAGCCAAAGGGAGGCACTTCACTGACTGAGCCATGCAGGTGTCCTGACTTATGTTTAATATGGTTACTGGGTGCTGTCTGGGGAGCACAGCGAAGAGGAACAAGAAGTAGAAACAGGTAGACCAGACTTGGGTGAGGAGGATCACTGCAGTAGCGCTGTCGCTGGTCTTCCTGCTTGTGTCCAGTGGTGGGGGCCGGCATTCTGGCCACCTGGAAACAGCCGGACCTGACAGCCTTTCCCAAGAGATTGGGGATGGAGTGTGGGAGACAGAAGGGTCAGGGGTGACTCCAGGGTTTGGCTTACATATCTGGAAGGATGGGAATTGCCTTTAACTGAGCTTGAGGTGATTTGGGGGAGGTTTGGGGAGGAAGAGAGAGTTTGGCTTCAGAGTTGTTCATTTTAAGGAAGCTGTGATGAGTCCCAAACAGTGGGTCTGGAGATGAGAGAAGTCTAGACTGGTACAATTTTGGGGTCACCTCGGTACTGATAGCACTTAAGGTTATGAGATGGGCTGACCAGATTTAAAGTGAAATGAGAAGTAGAGTCATGGAAAAATTGATGTTTGTATTTCTGGGTTCCATGAGGAGTAGGTTAAAGGAATGGTGAACTCTTCTCTACCGAATACCTTGTATCTTCTTTACTCTGCTTTGTTATGTTGCCCTTAACCACCTCTCATGTACCTACAAGAATTTTACAGGGCCAGTGAATAAGACAGGGTTGAAGAGTTTGTTCCGAGAAGGCCTGCATTGGCACACCTGCATCTATGTCTCCAGACCAGAGGAGGGGCAGACAGAAAACACGGGGGTTGCATTCTGAGACAGTCAGCAGGTTTCTGCCGTCACAGGTTCATGCGTTTGAATTGAGGGGGTGTTAGTGACAGGATGTGTATGTTTTAGTTCACATAGAACTTAAGAGCCTGTGAGCAGAGACACCCTGAGGTATAGTATTGAGTCATTTCTGCCTCTGGGGTTGAGGTGACCGGGAGCCCAGGAACAGCCCGGATGACTTCTTGGTCGGTGTGTGCTGAGGGGAGACAGAAAGCGGTGGGGAGTGTTTTTTCTCCCTTTGCAGCAGTGAGATGCTGAGACTCTGTCTTTTATTTCATTAATTTCTCAGTGAGTTGATGGTATCTTGTGCTCCTGGATGCATCTCCTCGGTTGCTTGGCCGACCTCTACTTCGAGAGCTTGCTCTCTGAACATCTCTGTAAGTGTTGAGAAGGAGTAGTAGGCAAGGCCTACTGGCTGGAGGCTCTTGGGCGTTTTACTCAAGTTCACATCCTAAATGTGTAAGTTGTGTGAAAGGCTCAGGGACGCTGTTCTTAGCCGCTGAAGCCCCGTGAGCTGGTGAAAATAATTTTAAGATGACACAATTACATTTCGTCTTACTATAGAAGCAGCTTGAGGAAAAACCTTTTGTGTACCACGTATTGGGCTTGTTTACTGTGAATTAGGATAGCTAAGGAACAAAACCTTACATTTTAGCTTTTGGAAAATTTTATGACATCCATGTCAATGGCAGTAAAACTTCACTGGCTCCAGCAGGATGCCTCTTTTGTTTTACTGAACTGTTAGCTCATGTCTGCATCCAGAGAAGGGTTAGGATTTTTTTCTTCTCTTTACATTTAATTTGCCCTCTTGTTACCTCCCATCTCCCCTCCATCTTTCTGGCACCCACTCATTTCCTTTGTCTTTTCTTTCTATGCAGAGCTGTTGAGGGTAACTGCAAAGAACAAATAGAGCTCAGAACAGTGCTTCAGAGTTCTCTGTGTGTGTTTCCATCCAGTGACTGTGAAAGAAAGCATGTTCCGTGCTTGAATATCGGAGTCTGTATCTTCTGGAGCTTCTGTCTGTTCGAGGGGCTGTAGCCAGGTGTCCTGTCCTACTTGTCAGCATAGGGCTTCACGTCTTCACACTGTGGACACTTGGGAAGGGGGATTCTCTGGGGTTGAGGGGCTCTCTGGGGCTTCGCAGGAGGTTCAGCGGCATCCCTGGCCTCTACCCAGCGGCATCCTCCCTCCACTCCTAATGGTGACAGAATGTCTCCAGGTATTTGCTCTGTGTCTCCTGGGAGGGCAAAATTGTCCCTGGTCGAGAACCACTGGGTTTAGGGGAACCTGAATTTCCCAGCCTTATTTATGCAGAGACAGGGCAGTTATTTTGAGATTACAGCCAGTGCCTGAAACACAATTACTTGGCTTAAAAAAACAAAAAACAAAACAAAACAAAAAACACAAACCAAAACCAAAACAAGCCCATGTCACTTGGCATTGCCAGGTGAGAGCTTTTACGAGCCTCTTCCTCTTCTCTGGCCTCATCAAGGACCCTGGCCATGACCTGGGCAACTCCAGATGGCTGGTTGATGAGGAAGAAGCAATCCTTTATGTGTCCAAAATTATAGTAGGGAAGGCTGTAAATGTTTCCAAGTATTGTTTTAAGATTTTATTTATTTATTTATTGACAGAGAGAGAGAGAGAGAGATCACAAGTAGGCAGGCAGAGACGGGGGGAGGGGGGGCGAAGCAGGCTCCCTGCTGAGCAGAGAGCCCGATGTGGGGCTCGATCCCAGGACCCTGAGATCATGACCTGAGCCAAAGGCAGAGGCTCAACCCACTGAGCCACCTAGGTGCCCCAGTTTCCAAGTATTTAGGTGATACTGGGATTTCCTTTTCTTATAAGAATTGTGATATAAATGGAGGGTTGGTTCCTGGTCCTAGAAGAATGGTTGTATCTAGAATTTATCCTCTTCTGATAGGGAAGCATCTAAAGTAGATAGAGGGTGATCTTCTAAGCCAGACATTTAGCCTTAGGTGAGAATAATCCCTTCAATGTTTAACTCCTCACCAATTTCAGTACTCCTAATGAAACCACGCTGTGCTGAAAATATATGGAAATCGGGAGGTCCACATTTGCAGGTCACCGTGTCTGCCCTTGGATGCTCTGCCTCTTGATTTTAGAGGTGAAACTCAATTCACTCTTCCATTTCGAGTACATCATAGAAAGGGTGCACTTTTGGTACCCAAGAGGGCACTAGATATGATGACTCATCAACAGGGAAGGGAGTTCTTTTCCCATCCCCACCCAACTTTGATAAGAAAAACCAAAAGAAGCTTGCGATTTTTAGATCTGTGTCAAGCCAGCAGTGCTTATACGATTAAACTTTTTTTGAAATCAGCTAATTAGAAGCAGTTTAAAAACAAACAGCTTTCTGGATCTTCATCAGGAAGACAGTAGGTATAATTATCAGTAGTTACATTATTATCCTGGAAGAATATAAACACGAGACACCAATTGCTTAACCAACCTGTTCCACCCAGGAGACTTTTTAAGTCAAGACTTGGATTGGTGATATTTTATACAGAAGGACTAGTGGCAGTGATAATAGGATGATGACAAATGGAAGCAGCCTTATGTGGTTTGTGCAGAATAAGAAAAAGCCCACTATGTTCATGACAATACAATTAAGTAGGAACAGCTATATTTGAATATTTACTTTTGGACCCCAAGAGAAAAAGAGTTTTCATTGTTTGAGACAGACTGGAGAGAAGCCGAACTCTATCCCAGAAGATCGTGTCTTCCATTTGCTAAGTCAGGTTTACGAAGCCCTGTCCCATGCATAATCTCATTGGATTCTCACCATGATCCTCAGAGGTAGAAAAGGTGGTTGTGGTTTTCATTTCCATTTAAAAATGAGGGAACAGGGCGCCTGGGTGGCTCAGTGGGTTAAAGCTGCTGCCTTCGGCTCAGGTCATGATCCCAGGGTCCTGGGATCGAGGCCCACATCGGGCTCTCTGCTCAGCAGGGAGCCTGCTTCCTCCTCTCTCCTCTCTCTCTGCCTGCCTCTCTGCCTGCTTGTAATCTCTCTCTCTGTGTGTGTCAAATGAATAAATAAAAAAAATCTTTAAAAAAAAATGAGGGAACAGCTCACCTGACTTTATCTAAGGTTACACAGCCAATAATTACTAGATGGTGAACCAGGACCCAAGTCTGTTGGCCTCCTAGGCCAAAGCTTTTTTCCATTCCACCATAGTGTCCCACAAGGTTACTGGGAGTTAGGTCTGGTCCGTTCCATACTCTGCTATATCTTGGGGCCCCCAATCCTAGTTCTATCTCAGTAGGGCTGCCATGTTGCATTAGTCCAGGGACACCATTCATTCTGCCTGCCCTGTGGTCTCGTGCAGCTCGAGGTCCCTGGAGGGCAGCAGGGACATAGGCCATAGAGAATGCCATCCAGTGGGCAGTTTCTGGTTGTGTGAGTTAAAGCTGTACAGTGATACACTGGGTGAGGAAAGTGGAAGCTTTTCGGGAATCAGAGTCCTGCATCCCCCCCTCCCCCGCCAGTATTATAGCATTATAGAACTTCACCATTACGCACCATCATAGCACCACCACAGAACTCTGTAATTCTACGTGTGAAAATGGCCACGCGAGTCCTGCAAAATTAGAAGAAAGACACACTATTGATTTTATTCCTTTGGTTAAAAATCAGCTAATTAGACAGAATCATTTCCTCTTTTATTTAAGATGATGTAATTTTGTCTTTTGAATTTGGTTACTCTGGAAAAAGCACATTTTCAATTAATACAAAACTATGTATCTCTGGTTTGTGTTATCAAGAGGTATTGGAAGTGAGCTTTTAAAAAAACGTATTTGTTTTTCCTAATTAGGTGCTTTTTGTCCTATTTCATTGTAGACATCCTTTAAAATACATATACTGATACACTATCTCACATTTTCCGGAAGTTATTTGTCCTCATTTCACGAGTGATCAGTTTTGAGGGACCATAGTGCAGGCAGGAAGGTAAGTGTGGGAGTGGGAGAATGTGTGGTCGAAGAGGTCAGCCCTGGCAGGGAGTGAGGCCAGTGACGATGGGCAGAGAATGGTTTGCCAGTGTGAACCTCATACGCTTACCCTACCTCACTCGTTCCGGTTTCTCTTGTAAGGGCGCTGGTGTCTATTACTAAAGTGTAACAGAAGGATGACTAAGTAAGGGTAAGAATGCTGTGATCTTCCCTTTCTATACCATTTTACATCTTTTCACAACATTCCTCTACAGTGTGTGTTACAAAATTCAGTATGGAAGGCAGAAGGGACAGGTCTCATTGTTTCTACTTTACATGCTGCGAAACTGAGGCTCAGAGCAATTATGGGAGAAAATTGCCCAAGTTAATCAATGACACAACAGTCTTCTTTCTGTTATGCTGTAAATCTTACCATTTCTTACCCAGAATAGTATTAGGGCCTAGAGGGTGAGAACACATTTTAAGCAATTTAAATTCTTTGTGGGATGAGGAGAGATGAAATGCAAACAACATTTTAAAACACAAAGTCACATATCTCTGATTATACTTAATAGGTAACTTAATGTGTCCTGCAAAACAGAAACCGATAGAAATTAGGTCTGCAAGGGGCACAGAGAGGCAGGCCTCCTCTCAGAGTAGGACTTTGTTATGGCTTGAATCGTGTCCCCCCAAAAAGGCAGGCCACTGTCATCGTCCCCAGTGCTCAGAACGTCACCTCGTTTGGAAATGGGGTCTTTCTGGAAGTCATCAGGTTACAATGAGGTCATCAGGGTGGGCCCTATCCCAGTGCGACTGGGATCCTCGTGGAAAGGGGAAAGTTAGACACAAAGGCAGACGTGCATGAGGAAGAAGGGGTGCAGAGACAGACAGGGAGAAGGCTGTGTGGAGTCTGAGGCAGAAAGTGGAGTGTCAGCGCCAGGAGCCCGGACAGAGCACAGAACTGACCCCCTGTTGCAGCTCCTGGAAGGAACCACGCCTGCCCACACCCTGACTTCGGACTTTCAGCCTCCGGAACTGTAAGATACTGCATGTCTGTCATTTTAAGCCACGCAGTTTGTAGTACTTTATTCCAGCAGCCGGTGGCGTGAATATAGACCACCCCCTCCCCCGCCGCCCCGTGCCCGCCTCCAGCATGGGGGACAGGAGCCCTACAGCTGTGGCTTTGCCTTCTTGGCGTCCTGATGGCTGTGAGCTTCGCGGCGGGATTCTGCACTTGATCGCAAAGCACTGGGGAGCCTCTGGAATGTGTTAAGAGGAGAAGGAGCTGATCACACCTGTGTTTGAAATGCTCACTTTTGCTGCCATGTAAGAATGGATTTGGGAAGCGTGGTGGGAGCAAGACCCTAGACCAGTAAGGAGGGTTTAATACTTGTCCAGTTTTATACTGGGGAGACAATGAGTTCATCCTTCATTCCTGAGGTTTCTGGAACGTTCATCAGTCTAGCCTCAGCTTTACATGTCTCTCTCAGCCTGTGGGCCAGAGCAGGGTAGAGCAGATGTCTCCTGGGGACACATCCTGGTCTGTCATGCATCAGGGCTCCGAACAACATAGACTGTGTATCTGAGCCCATCTCATGGGAGTTCGGGGATTATCACACTCTGCCCCGGACAGAGACATCCCTCACTTTGAGCTCAGCAAGCACGTTCGTGTCACGTCTCTTGGCAGTACGTGAGAGCGAACTCGGAAAGACCAATGAGTAAGCTTTGAAGGGAAATTGAGTCACTCTTTGTACTTGAATTAAGATCCCTGTAATTTTATGTCTCAGCTTTTATCGTTGTCACTTACTATAAAGAGAAAGTAAAGAAGTGAAGAAGTATGATGTTACAGCAAAGGATAGGACAGACTATTTCAGTAAATTAGAAATCAGATTAAGTTTAGAGCCATCCTGATAGTTTTAAGGCCAAGTTGTACTATATACAGTTGGAAGAAGGAAATGCTGCAGAGGCCTTAGTTCACATCCAATTAATCTCTCAGGGTAATTTGTTTACTGGCTTCTGCTGCCAAACCTATGAGCTGCTTTCTTCAGGGGTGAGGGTTAGTTGATGAAGCGATTTATTATGTTTCTGTTACACAGCATATCGATCTTGCTCATGGAAAATGTTAACGGTGTCCCTGGTATATCATTCATCTTCGGCCGCCCCCATTCTTTATTCCCATCCCCCATTAGCAATTCTTGTATCACAGAGGGACATCTCATTAGGAATATTCCAAGGTCAGTGAATGGCATGGCTCTGTGTGGTGCTGCAGGATTTTTAAAAGGCAGTCATTACTCAAAAATTGCAAGAGGGACTTAGCATTTAAGTAAGAAAGTGTTACAAAGTCTTGAAAATGGATCCTGCTTCCTTAGCTTCAGTGAGAAATCAAATTCTGAGAGACAGAAATTTGTTTTTATTTTCATATCTCTCCACCGCACTGGCTCTTCCTTCTTTAATCATCCCGTGCCCTGCTGTGTAGTAGAATCTGTGGGCTTCTCAGTGTGATACTGAGACCCTGTTTTTAAAAAGTTATGCACCTTTTATTATACGCATAAAGTTGTAAGAATAATATAGCAAACATCCAAGTAGATCCGTGGAACAGAACAGAGCCCAGAAATGACCCACAAATACGTGGAAGTTTAATTTTTCAGAGTTTTATTTGTGTGTATGTGTGTGCACGTGCGTGCATGTAACGCTTAACTGAGTGTTGGGCCTTCTTGCTCCTTTGGGGGCTGATGCAGATCCAGCACCATTCGGACATGATCCCAGTAAACTGTCCGTGTTGATCAGAGTCAGGATAGAGTGAAGAGAATATCGTTGAAATTGAGCAAAGTGCTCCATGTAGTACAACAGGATATCACACATCCATGGTTGTTTCTCTTCTAAAATATTTTGTCCTGGAAAAATATTTGCTCAGTGTGTGATGCTGGTAGAGCCTCTGTTATCTTGCTTTGGATTACCCACTAATTTCTGAGGTTCTCAGTCATAAGTGTGAGAAGAGGGAGGAGGTAGAGGTGGTCATGGGAGAAGCCGCCTCCGTCCACCTGCCTTCTCACTGAAGGGCACCCAGGGGACCTCCAAGAGCAAGTAAAAAAGCATCACGTGAGTCCACCCTTCTGCCCTCAGGTGAGCTCCAAAGCCCGGAATTTCATGTTGGCTCATGTTTCTGTCTCCTTCTTCCTACAAGGTTGACGTCCTGTTGGTGTTACAGGTATTCGTTCAAGCAGAGGCTCATTCATACCTTCTCACTCTTAACCTGAGAAGAATCTTCCTTCTCTCTGTCTCTCTCTCTTTTTAAGTAGGCTTGACACCTAGCCTGGAGCCCAAGACAGGTCTTGAACTCATGACCCTGAGATCAAAGGATGGACGCTTAACTGCCTGAGCCACTGCGACACCCCCTTTTGTCTCTTAATTTCTAGTAGAGGGAACCCTGGTCCCCAGTGGCTCTGGATGGCAGGAAATCATAAGACCAGATGCTGCTGCCCCAACATTGGAGATGGGCTCTTCTCCAGACCCAGGGGTCCCTCTGGGAAGAAAGATTTCTGCAAACAGAACCCTCTCCATGGAGCAATGAGTGACTTCTTTCTAGCTTACACCACCCTTTGTCTCCTCTCCTTGGTCAGTTTATAAGCTGTCTCCCCTCCATTCCCAGCCTTGTTTAGGGGGGTGATCATAGCTCTGATGACTCCGTAACTGGGGAGGGAGTAGTCCCTACTGCCAACAACTGCAGATCAAAGATACTTCTCTGTGATTTTGTGCATTTAGTTTTTTTTTTTAGATTTTATTTATTTATTTATTTGACAGAGAGAGAGAGAGAGAGATCACAAGTAGGCAGAGCAGTAGACAGAGAGAGAGGAGGAAGCAGGCTCCCTGCTGAGCAGAGAGCCCAATGCGGGCCTCAATCCCAGGACCCTGAGACCATGACCTGAGCCAAAGGCAGAGGCTTTAACCCACCGAGCCACCCAGGCACCTGCATTTAGTTATTTTTATTTTTTTACAAAAATGCTAGAAATTTTCTGAGATTTAATCAGCTTTATTTCTGATTTAGTGTTTTTCTTTTCTTAAGAGCCTCACCCCAATTGTTTAAGTTTCAGGCCCCACAAAACCTGGCTCTGACCCTGGCTGAGCTATAGAGTGAACGGCGAGTGCCCTTTCCTAAGCAAATTTTGTTTTCCCTATAGAGTTTATAATTACCTTAAAAAAAAAGATTTTATCTTTTAGAGCAATTTTGGGTCCACAGAAAAATGGAATGGAAAGTACAAAGAGTTCTTACGAAGCCCCCGTTCTCCACACACACAAGCACCCAGCACCAGGTGGTGCATTTCTTAGAAGAGGTGACTGACGCGCACACACTGTAACCCCCAAATCCATCGTGTGCGTCAGGGAGCACTCTCGGTGTTGGGCGTGCCGTGGATTTGGACGCGTGTGTAACGACATGGATCTGCCCGTAGAGTGTCATCCAGTGTAGTCCCACTGCCCTAAACAGCCTGTGCTCTCTTCATCTCTCCCTCCTCCACGCCACTGGCAAGTACACACGCTCTTGTCTCCATCGTTTCGCCTTTTCCAGAGGGTCGTAGAGGTGGAATCATACAGAACACAGCCTTTTCAGATTGGCTTCTTTCATTTAGTAATACGCATTGAAGGTCCCTCGACGACAGCTTCCTCCTTGCTCCCTTCTTTCCTTCCTTCCCTCCTTCCTTCCTTGCCGCCCTCTTTCCTTCCTTCCTCTCCTCCTTTCCTTTCCTTTGAAGATCTTATTTTGTTATTTTTTTTCTTTGACGATTTTAAAAACAATACTGTTCTTAAGCCTGTGGAAGCGTGAGAGGGAGGAGTGGGGTGGAGGGGGGTCAGAATTAATACTTGGGTAATTCAGTACAAAACAAAGCATATTTATGCTAGGTTGGACATTGTGTCTCAGCATCTAAACTTCTGCCTTTTCTACTGGCAACAGGTTGACCTCTGTGTTATTCCTACAGGGGCAAGTGCACTTGGTAGCTAGATTCACTTGGGTATAAATCTCAGTTAGTCCATACGCCGGCAGAATGACTCATATTCACCTGTGAAATGAAGATGGTCTTGTGAGAAATGAGAGATAATACGTATAAAGCCCCCAGCACAGGCTCCACGAACAATGGATTATTTCCCCCTGAGTAATGCTTGAATTTTTCCATAGCCCACAGCAGGCATTTTTTTCCCCTGAACTTTGGCCAATGTATAATATTTAGGCAATATTTTCCTTTTTTGTTTTTTAAACTTTTGGAGCCCCTTCACCCATTTATTCAACCCCACCTCTAGCCCCGGACAATCACCAGTCTGTTCTCTGTATCCATGAGCTTGTTTTGTTGTTGTTGTTATAGTTTCTGTTTTTTAAGGTTGTACACATCAGAGAGATCATAGGGGATTTGTCTTTCTTTGTCTGACTTATTTCACTTAGTGTGATGCCCTCAAGGGCATCCATGTTGTTGTAAACGGGAAGATATCATTCTTTTTTTATGGCTAATAGCCCAACGCGCGTGTGTGTGTGCGCATGTGTATTTCTTATCCATTCATCCATTGATGGACATTTAAGTTGTTTCCATATCTTGGTTATTATAAATAATGTCGCAGTAAACATGGGGGTGCATGTATTTTTTTGAGTTAGGGTTTTCATTTTCTTTAGGTAAATACCCAGAAGCAGAATTACTGGATTATCTGGTAATTCTATTTAGTTTTTTGAGGAACTTTTATACTGTTTTCCACAGCAGATGCACCGGTTTACACTCTTGCCAACAGTGCACAAAGATTCCCTTTTCTCCACATCCTCGCCAAGATTTGGTATTTCCTGTCTTTTTGACTCTAGCCATTCTCACAGGTGTGAGGTCCCCTGTCATGGTGGTTTTGATTGAATCTCCCCGATGATGAGTGACGTTGAGCATCTTGTCATGTGCCTGTTGGCCATTTCTGTGTCTTCTTTGGAGAAACATCTATTCAGATCTTCTGCCCATTGTTTAATTGGATTGTTGTGGAGCTTTATCTGGTGTTGAGTAGTGTGCATTCTTTGTATATTTTGGATATTAACTCCTTACTGGGTGTATCGTTTGCAGATGTCTTCTCCCATTCAGTAGGTTGCTTTTTTGTCTTGTTGATGGTTTCCTTTGTTGTGCAAAAGCTTCTCCTCCCCCTCCTCCNTACAGTCCGCTTGTTTATTTTTGGTTCCGTTGCGTTTACTTTTGATGTCAGATTGAAAAAAAAATCATCTGCAAGACCTGTGTCGGGAAGCTTATGTAAGTTTTCTTCCAGGAGAGTTATAGTTTCAGGTTTTATGTTCATCTTTAATTTTTGATTTAGTCTTCCAGCCACTAGATGGATTTAAGTACATTAAGTGAGGGCTCTCCCCCACCCCCATACCCCCTAACCCTGCTTTTTAAAAATTATAAATGGTGACCAAATTTAAGAAAGGGCCATTGAGGACTTAGAGTTCTGGAGTTATTCATAGGATGAATGTGCAACTTTTGTTTTTGGTATGAGTTAACAATACAAATGACCTTTGAGTTGGAGCTATTCCTGGATTAGGTGTAGGAGTGATTCAGTCTATGTCTTTGTAACACAACCGGTGGGCAAAAAAGAACCAAACACCCATATTTACCTTAGTCTAAATAGAGTCAATTAACGACAAGTCATCTGGTTATTTTAGCACTAGGTAGAAACATAGATTTTTAAGTCATTTATGGTGATTCAGAGGAGTTTTTATTTTTAATTATCTATTTAATCCTTCGGTGAACAAACTTATCTTTACTCTTTTCCCTTATTTTCCCTTTAAAATATATTTCTCCTGGGCGCCTGGGTGGCTCAGCGGTTTAAAGCCTCTGCCTTTGGCTCAGGTCATGATCTCAGGGTCCTGGGATTGAGGCCCACATCGGGCTCTCTGCTCGGCAGGGAGCCTGCTTCCTCCTCTCTCTCTGCCTGCCTCTCTGCCTACTTGTGATCTCTCTCTCTCTCTGTCAAATAAATAAATAAAATCTTTAAAAAAAAAAAAAATAAAATATATTTCTCTTTTTGGTTTGCGTTCAGATGCTGCATTCTCTGGTTTGACAAAAATCAGCAATGGGGACTTTTTTTCTTTAAGTTTGGGTTATCGGGTATATAGAAAATACAGCAAAGGGGAAAGAACCCAGATTTGGGGTAAAATCCAGGTGGTTTTGATTCCTTGCCCTGTCTCTTGCTGGCTCTGGAATCTGGAAAATGACTTAACTCTTCTGAGCTTCAGTTTCCTAAACTATAAAAAGTAAGATAATCATACGTACCTTATGAGGTTGTCAGCAGGGTCAAGAGAAGTCCATTTGGCCTTGAACAATGTGGGTCTGAACTGGACAGCGCCGCCGATGTGCAGAGATTTTAGAGTCCGGAACTGTGAATGGATTTTCTCTTATGATGGTCTCAACACTCTTTCCTTTTCCCTAGCTCCCTTTATTGTAAGAATACTTAATAAATACAATATTAATATAAATACAATATTGATACAATATGTATTATGTTATTGGTATGGCTTCCGAACAACACGAGGCTATTGGTCAAGTTCTGGGGGAGTCAGAAATTATACCCCCCCCAGTATAATACCCCATGGATATTCAGCCATGTGGGGTTGGGACTCTAGCTTCCAGGTTGCTCAAGGGTCAACTGTAATGGACAACTACAATGCCAGCCAGTCCGTAGGGACCCGTATCTTAAGCATGAGGTCCTTTTTTCTTCTGTGTGGGCGGATGGAGATTCAGCTCTGTTTAGCTGCAGTATAAATGGATCATTAAAAGTGAAGCAGATTTACAGCTAGTTCATGTTTGTCACTCACGGATGAAGGAAATCGGAGGAATGAAGTGTCTTATTCAAGAGGATGGATTGTGAGGCAGAAGAGAGATTAGAAGCCCTGTGTCCCCCTTCCTCAAACCCAGACCTTTCCTCGTACAGTATGGCTTATCCCGTGACCCAGTAAGACTTACCCTTGGATTCTGTAAAACACAGCAGCCACCTCAGCAACCCGCCCAGTCCAGTCACCAGAGGGATAGCAGCAAGGATGATCATGATCTCTATGTACTTGGACATCACCTTTGTTATACCGTAACTGGTTAGTTAAGTAAGGTTATACCATGTGTGATTTGTATGTCCTGTGGTTCTCATAAAACCCTCTCCTGAATATCTGTCCTGAAATTTAGAAGGACTCACAGTTTGGGTGTCTTTTTGATGTAGCATGAGACGGCACTCGGTTACAAGGTGTGTGTCCAGGTGATGGCTTGTCTAAAGGGTGTGTGCATTTAAACGTGATACGGGCAGATACGGGCAGATTTCACCTCCATAGGCGGTCGTGTGCACTCTCACTGGCCATCTGTGGGAGTGCCAGTTGCTTCCATACCTCAGGAACACAGTATTGGCTAATCTGGTAGATGAAAAATGTTCATCTTTTTAAGAATCCAGTGACCCACTTTGATTTTCTCCCTTGTTCCTCAGCCTCTCTGCCTTCCCTATCATGTTTCTTCTCCATGTCTTTCTGTCCATTGTTTGGTGTTTTTGGTTGAGATTTTAGATGGCTTAAAGTCTTTTATTGGGAAGCATCCCCTGAAAAGGTGATCTAGAAGGACCAAAAGTTGAGACATTGACAGGAAATTGAACTCAAACAGGATGAGACAAGCAATGAATCACTCCCAAGAATTAGTCAATAGCAAAACACTGATTCAACACACAGTTGACCTAAAATTGCTAGGTTTTTGGAGTGGGATTTTTATGAGGTAAGACCTTAGGGATATTGATGAATTGATAAGGGCTCTGGTCAACTCATCCTGTTGTGACCAATGAATGTCTTTGACCTCAAATGGCCTAAAGTTCAACTGCAGGATGTTGAGCATTACCAAGACCACTACACCCACTGCAGTCCAGGAAATTTGTAGACGGACAGGTCAGCTCACTGGGGGTTCAGAGGGAAGTGGAAGATACCTTGGCCTCCTATAAGCTTCCTCAAGACCAATATCCTGATTATTGACACTCCCTCGTGGTACCATAGAAGGCCTAGCCTGTGATCAGCATTTGTTCCTTGTCCATTTAAAACTTGCTGTAACCTAAGTGACTTTGGATTTAGGGCCAAAACCCGGAGTTCTTTTTTGTATCTTTAGGCCTCTCTTGTGTTCTGACTCGGGCTGGAAAACCCCTGCCAGGCCCGCAGAGGGAACACGGAGTCGGCCCTCCCCTGCCCTCCACATGCCTTTGTCCTCCCTTTGTGCGCACTTTGCAAGAACCGTCCCTGCTCGTTGAAAAAAGGAGGGTCAAGGTTATTGACTCTTTTCTGTATTTTTCCAGTAGGAACATTCATTCACTGTTTTAACACTTTCTTCGGCAGCACAGCCTAGTGATTAAGTGCATGGGCTCTGGAACTACACTGGCTGGGTTTAAATCATGACTCTGCCGCTCAACACGTTGCTCACAGACTCTGTGCCTCAGTTTTTGTCATCTGTAAATGAGGATAATTAAATATACATAGGTAGGTACGTACATATGTGGGAGTGTGTGTGTGTTGCTTAACCACATGCCTACCTTATAGTAAGTTACCTGTATGCTTATTACCATGGATAATACATTTTTAAAAAATTCAGACACTCGGGGTGCCTGGGTGGTTCAGGGGATTAAAGCCTCTGCCTTCGGCTCAGGTCATGATCTCAGGGTCCTGGGATTGAGCCCCGCATCGGGCTCTCTGCTCAGCAGGAAGCCTGCTTCTTTCTCTCTCTGCCTGCCTCTCTGCCTACTTGTGATCTCTCTCTCTAATAAAAAAAAAAGTTACCGTGTGCAACTCTTGCAAACAGTTCATGTGTATTCCTGTCATTCCTGATAACTCCATAGATATTACCATCCCCTTTTTATGACTGGAAGCTGAGGCACAGAGAGATTAAATACATTGTTCAAGGAACTCAACTATGTCAGAAAATGGCCAGGCTGGGATTTGAAGTCAGCCTCTGAAGCCGGCAGTTAGAACCACTGTGCAGGGCGTGAACCTTCTCCTCACAGAAAGCACAGTCCAGTGGCTCTCACTTGCCGGCAGGAGGAGTAAGGGCAGCCCCGGGTGCAGCTGTCCCGGCCGGAGCGACCCGGCCGGAGCCCCAGCTGGGCCACCCGAGGGCAGGTGTCATGCCCACCACTTCCTGCGCCTCACGAGGGGGCGCTCCTCCGATCCTGTAGTGGAGGAAGCTGAGGGACACAGGGCGACGGCGGCCGTCACGCGAATGAGCCATAGTCTGAGCCTGAACTTGCCTGATGGCAGCGCCCTTGGCCTTAGAACCACTCCGAATGCCTCCTGCCTGATGTCCACGTCCTGGACCAGGTGGCCGGAGGGTGTCAGACAGGATAGCAATGTGGCTTCCGTGGACTTGGAAGTTGTCTCCTTTTCTTCCGCTCTTAGGTCTCCTCAACCAAGTGTACCTAATTTTCTTTTAAGTCCCAAGGAAGGTTAAAATACAGATTCTCTGGGACACACCGCAGGAGCTGTAACAAAGTCTTGTTTTGCTTTGTTTTCATCGAGGGTGTGTCCTTGTAATCATCCTCAGTATGAATGAATGTAAGGGGTTTTCTTCAACTCAAATATTGAGTAAGCCAAGACCACAGTTTTCGGTCTGGTTAAGTTTGTAGGCAAGAAACCAGCAATACTAAGTGTACTGTTTTCTGGAAGAGGATGAGGATGCTGGGCCTGTGTAGGAGAAAGGAGGCATTGCAGGTCATCTGTACCATAGCTCTGCCCCATACGTGTTTCTGGAAGAAGCACACTGACCACGATGGGGTGGGAATGGGAAGGACGTATCCTGTGGCCCCTGGGAGCCCAGACAGGACCGCTCTTACTGACACAGGACACACGGGACCAAATGAAGAACAGCGTTCTTGGACCTCACACCCCTTAAGCCAAGAACGTGACGTGTAAGGGGAGTTGTCACTTTGTCTAAGAAGAAGTACTCTTCTTCATGACCACAAGGAGGTGTGGATTTTCCCCTCTTCACTACCTTATCAGTGAAGACAACTGACAGTTTAATTTTACATTTTTAGCCTTTTTTTGTTTCGGCAATGTTCTTCTTCAGTAGTTCCTCAGTAATTTTGAAATAGTCATCTGTTTTCCTTTCCTCTTTACTTTCCTGGTCGTGTGTTACTTAAATTTTCAAAACTATGTATATGAATACATAGTTTTGTATTATCTTGAATATGCAAACAGACACTGACAGGTATACATGTATTTGTTCCCTCTTAAAACTTTTGTGAGGGGAGAAATAGACACTATTCAAGATTAGACTTTTCAAGCATTTTCATTTTTAATTTTGAGATAAATGTATTAAACTGAGCTATTTCATAGGTGATATCTGTCCCCTCTACATAATGGAGTGATGTATCCCCTCAGAACCGAGTTTTAGCTACCACACTGCCCTTGTGACAGACACGAATATTTGGGTTATTAAGAGACATGAAAAACTAGCCCAGACCAAAATCTTTGGGAGCAGTCCATAAAAGTGAAAGTAAAGCAAACATTTACATTTTGTTTAAAGGAAGTTGTGGGGGATGAGCCTTCCCACCAGCTTTTTTTTTTTAACATGGACATACGGAGGTAGATGTTTTTGTCACAATTGAAGCATGGTAACTCCTGAAGACTTGCCTATTTCATTTTCTTTCTGAGGACTGAAGACAGGCCTTTTGGGGTGAGGCCCTTTGGACCGGCAGGCTGTGGTGTGGGATTTGGCAGTGGAGTACTCATGCTTTTTGAAAAGAAATACTAGTGTATCTCTTTTGGCCATGGCTTAAAAACATACGACTTTATAAATACTGTGAAATTTCATTGTGTGTGTTGGTTTTTTGTTTTTGTTTTTTGGTTTTTTTGGTATCATAGTAAAAGGCATTGCAAATTTCAAGGAACGTGATGCTAGATTGTAAGGTCCTTGAGGGAAAGAACAAGTCTTATTTATCTCTTTTCTGTCTGGATCAGAAAAACACCCTATATACAGTCATACAGTCGGTACTCAGTAAATGTTTACTGAGGTGAATTCAATTTAAAATGCATTCAGCATCCCCACCCCCCCCACCCCGGTAACCACCAGGTGGATCTCTGTTTTTAAGTCTGTTGTTTGTTTGTCTCTGTTTTTCTTTATTCATTTGTTTTGTTTCTTAAATTCCACATAAGAGTGAAATCATATGGTATTTGTCTTTCACTGACTTATCTCCCTTAGCATTATACACTGTAGCTCCATCCGTGTCATTGCAAAATGGCAAGATTTCATTCTTTTTGAAGGCTGAGTGATATTCTGGTGTGTGTGTGTGTGTGTGTGTGTGTGTGTGTGTGTATACACACACACACACACACACACACACACCCCATCTCTCGATGGACATTTGGGCTGCTTCCATAATTTGGCTACTGTAAATAATGCTGCAATAACATAGGGGGTTCATGTATCTTTTTGAATTAATGTTTTTGTATTCTTCGGGTAAATACCCAGTAATGGAATCTGATAATTCACTTTTTAACTTTTTGAAGAACCTCCGTACTGTTTTCCACAGGGGTTGCTAACAGTGCACAAGGGTTCCTTTTTCTCCACACCCTCGCCAACACCTGTTGTTTCTTGTGTTGTTGGTGTTAGCCATTCTGACAGGTGTGAGGTGGTATCTCACTGTAGTTTTGCTTTGCATTTCCCTGATAGTTGATGATATTAAGCATCTTTTTGTGTGTCTGTTGGCCACCTGGATGTCTCCTTCGGAGAGACATCACCAACATGTCTGTTCACGTCTTCTGCCTATTTTTTAATTGGATTATCTGGGGGGGGGTTGGGTAATAGAGTTGTATAAGTTCTTCGTATATTTTTGATATTAACCCCTTATTGGATATGTCATTTGCAAATATCTTCTCCCATTCAGTAGGTTGTCTTTTTGTTTTGTTGATTGTTTCCTTTGCTGTGAACTTTTAATATCCTTTCAAATTTGGGGTAAGGGACAGACACCTCATTGAATCACTTAGGACACACTTAAGGATGGGCAAAGTAAGAGAGAATTGTACCTCTCTTCTGTTGACCTTACTTATTTCTCATTTCAGTGAGCACTAATTGAGAACATTTCTTTTCCTTACCTTTCTCTCCCCTTTAATTATCTAACTGAATCACCAACTATTTATTAAGCTTATGTTTTATATGAATAATTGGGCTAAGCAATGGGACTACAAAGGAAAATAAAACCTAATATTTGTTTCCAAAAGGAGGCAAGTCAATTAATTACTGCCAGTGACCTGAGAAGAAGGATTTATCTATATGCCCCTAACTTCTCTTTTATTACCTTCTCTTTCCCATATTTGTTATTCTTACTCCCTTCAAGAAATAGAATTTTCACAGGGCATGTGGGGAGAAGGACAGATCCAGATCTACCATATGCTGTGATCAGGCCTTGTCTTGCCAGTGAGCTGAGTTCCATGGGTCATGAACTAGTAGAGTTTACCGGTGGGTGAATGAGCTGTGGAGTCTATATGCAAGTGACCTAAAGTTCACTGGGCTGACTACACACTAACCATAATACAAAAAGGATGGTGGTGAAGGGACAAGCAGGGCCGGGTAAATCTCTGGAGTGTTCAGAAGCCAGAGAGAACAGAGTGTGTGTGTGTGTGTGTGTGTGTGTGTGTGTGTGTGTGTGTGTGGGAGAGGAAGAAGGAGAGAGAGGGAGGAAGAGAGGGGAGGACTTCCTGGAGGAAATGGTGAGGCTTGGACTGTGTGACAGGATTGGGGCCCCTTAGGACCCATATCTGTCCTGTCACCAGACACATGGATACTGCATATTTCTGCATTTGGTGCTCATGTGTACAAATCCTGTGGGTTTCTTTTTTTTTTGTTTTTTGTTTTTTGTGTTTTTTTTTTTTTTTTTACTAAATTTCCTATTGTTTTCTAACTTTCATGTGTCATCCTTGCATGAGGGCCATGCTAATCTTCTCTGTATTGCTCCAGTTTTAGTGTGTGTGCTGCCGAAGCGAGCAGTTTTCTAACTTTTAATGTGATTGTCAGGATAGCTGTCTGCTCAGCTCTGTGAGGACAGAGTCCTCACCCGGCGCGGTCTGTTCTTCTCCACGGCAGGGGGCTCGCAAACTGCTTCCCAGGCACCAAAGGACTTGGCTGGAGTGTTTTCACCAGGAGAGTGAGGTTTTAGATCTACCTGGAAATTGCTGATGGTTGTCTTATTTTGTTTATAAGGATATCATCTCAGAATCCATTTTTCCTTTTCCTCTTTTGATCTCAGAACCTTTTCTCATCTTCTATCAACAGTGGTTCCGTAGAGTTGGGGGCTGTGCATATATATTCAGGGCTCTCACGTGAAAGGACAATGCTTGTTTTGCCAGGATAAGTGGAGAAGGAATAATGTATGTGAATCCACAACCTAAATAAGGAATGGCAAAATATCAAAGTACGTTATGTTTTTACGGCTATTCTAGCTCTGTGCTCAGTCTGACTGTAATAAACCTCATATTTTCACTGTTACCTCTTAGCAATATTTTAGGTTTTCTTTTCTTTGCTTCCACTTCACATGGATTATTAGCAAACTAGTATAATTATTGCTTTTTTTTTTAAATTTGAAACTTTGCCATATTTCCATGGTCAGTCCAATTCCATGAAATAGTCACAAGTGACGGCCAAATGTGTGCGGAGCACTACCCTAGAAGCTTGTAGAGGCCGTGAAGGCGAGGAGTGGAGAGGCGCTGCCTTCTTGGGGCTCACGACCCCGCGGGGAGGACGTGTCCATACATCATTCTGTTAGCAGGCTGTACAGCATGAAACAACGGAAGAACCGCACAGCTCTGTGGGAACTGAGGGGGAAATAGGATCATCTACACTGTAGTTATCCCCGGTTCATGGATTTCTTGGGTTAGTGAAGCTGTTTCCACGATGCCTAAAATCCCCACTACGCGCAGTGCCAGGCACCTCCTCGGACTGTGTTAAAAAATAGTGCACATAGGTCTGAAACACCTAAAGCTCATTAAAAAGATGTGTGGTGGAAAGTCAGTCTGTCTCTTGACACATTCCATCACTTTTCCTCTCCAGAGACACCCCCTTTCCACAATTTCCCATGTGGGGTTAATTGTGAAAGATTTGTTGCTGATCGGTTCTTTTGCAATTGCATTGCCTTCAACCCAGTGCAGTCAACGTTCCACGAACCTGCCGGGTGCTCCGTTAAGTCCTGGGAATACCAAGACCAGGACTCTGGTGTCTGAGTGTCCACAGTGTGGGACATCTGAAGACCGGACTTGGGCTATAACACGTTCAGCGCTCTGATGGAGATAGGGGCCAAGTGTTCGGGTAACTAGGGGAGGGGATCATGACTCCCACCCCAGACAGGTGCTGGGGCTGCTGCTCGGAGATCCGGATCCTCAGCTAGCACTCGGGGGCGGGTTTCCCTGGCCTGAATCCTTGGGCAGTAGAACCACATACTCAGAGAAAGAGAAGACTGAAGATGCGTGTTGAGTGTATCAGTAGGGCTTGGGTGTGGGTACGTGCAGTGGTCGATACGTCTGGAGGTTGAGGTCAAATGATCACGGGCACCGAATTTCTCATCCTGCAAAATTTGGACACATCCCGTGCAAGGGCGAAGGGAAGCAGTTGAAGGAGCATAGTCGTGGAAGGGAGATGAGGCGTAACTGTCTTGCTGAAGGATGATGTTGGCGGTGCTCTAAGGGACGGAACGGACAGGGAGGAGGTGAAGTGTGGGGCTCAGTCAGGTTAATACTCCGGCGGGAACAGGCCGGGCTGAAGTGAGAAGGCGGCCGTGGGATGATGAGAAGACAGATCTGAGAGATCTCACAGACGAGCACGCGCCAGGCTCGGAGGACAACAGGGACCGGTCAGGCGCGCTCCCAGCTCGGGTCTGGGCCCCGGCTAAGGGGCAGGCGTCGATGGGTTAGACGGAGCCTCTGTGCGTGGTCTCGGGCGGCGGGCGAGTGAGAAAGCGAGCGTTCTCCGGATGCGGAGTAAGCAACACAGAGAAGAGGCAGCCCTGACACAGCCTCAGCTCTTCAGTAGTGGGCATAGAAGAAGCCCTCAGTGACAGAGGGAGAGTGACTGGTTGTGCGGTCTGCAGCCGCAGAGTGGGGCGAGTCTGACCGAGGAGGAAGTGCCCCTTCGTGTCTGACCACCGCCCCTGAGGAGCCAAGGGGAGTGGAGGCTGCCAGAGAGCTCGGCCCGTGAGAAATCCGTGTTGGCTCCTGAGGGCAGAGATGACTGACGTGAGGAAGAGCGGTCAGAGGGGAAGGCCTCGGAGGGGGCAGAGGTGACCTGACGGGCTCCCCTGGCTGTCCTGCGGCGTCGTGGGAAGACGCAGGGCTGGGCCTACCGGCTCCCCCCCACCAGACTGCTCCTCAGTGCACTCTGCCCCCCGCGGATGGTAGACGGGAGGCCACAGGTGGGAGGGAAGGGGGGCAGTCAGGAGGAGATGGGCATCAGGACGGGGGAGAAGGTTCCCAGAGCCACCACGGGGCGTCCGTTCCTCGCGCCGAAACCTGGGCTGTCTGTCCACTGCCTTCCCAGGCAAGCTGTTTTCTTGTTGCTGTTGAGCGTCTAATTTTATGTAGAAACCCAAATGAGATCATTTTTTCTGGGCTTTTTTAATTCCCTCAGAAAAGTTTTTTGCATCCCTTTGCTTGGAGAACTCGACAGTCCCTTTCCTCACAGATGGGACCAGCCCTGTCTGCATCTTTCCGACCCGCATCGGTGTGAATGCAAAAGTCATCTCCGCAAAGGGCACGATGCCGGAGAGTAGAGAAGATTCCCGTGTGTCGGTGGAGATGCGGAGATTAATGACCGCGTCCTGACATGGTGTTCTGCAAACAGCATCCGTCTACACGAGGGGGAAGCCAGGGAGTTTGTTAGGTCACCAGAGCCCGGAGCTTGAAAAGCAGCTTTAGTGTACGGCATGCTTCTGTTGTTTATAACTTTCTGTAATGTGTGATAACAAAGAGCAGTGTGTGGTAACAAAGAACACTCTGTTACCACGAGTTATTTTAACCACCAGCTTTCGGCTGCTCAGCCTTTTTTCCCCCTTCTTCCTCACAGCTCCGTTTCTGGCTTCATGTCTTTGTCACCCACTTCCACCTCCTCCCCAGCTGCTCCTCCTCGTCTCCTTGTGTGAAGTCCTTCCCCGTGGCTGTTTCTTCTCCACCACGGAGAACCTGCTGGAGGCTTTCGGCTTCGTAGCACGAGAAGTTTGCCACTCTTTTCCCTCTTCCTGCACATACATTGCTCGCAAGGGTTCTTCATGCTTAGGAAACCCCAAGATGGAGGGTATTCCAGGGGCTCCCCTCAGTGTGGGGTTGGAGGGGCTGCTCTTGGAATGGGGGGCAGGAAGTGTGTGTGCACGTGTGTGTGTGCACGTGTGTCAGAGAGACAGAGAAAAGGAAGACACATCAGAGGTTTGGAGGGCTTCATAGTCATTTTCTCTCTCCCAGAGGACTCCTTGCTGGGTTTTTAATGCTACGAAGCCAAAAACACAGAATAATCATTATTAAACTGGAACTGGAAAAGTTTTGTTTTGTTCTGAAAAACCTCAGACTTTGAATAGCTTCGAGCCCCGAGCGGCTCCACCTCGACCCCCTGAAGAGAGGTGGGCCGTCAGATGGGACCCGGGGGTAAGTGGTGTGAGCCCAGAACGGTCCAGCAGGGGCAGTTTCTTTCTCTAGAGGCAATTTCTACGTGGGTCGTCTTTTATTCTGGCCTGAAGTAGCAAGTGATACCAGACACTATTGATGTAGGCAGATGATCCAGGAGACAGGGTCTGTAGGAAGCTTGGCCAATCGCCTTGCACACATTTCAAGGTTGAGAGTGACTTTCCAGCTCTCCTTACAGTTTCTGCAGTGGACTTTGTTTGTTTGGCTCGGTTTGCAGAATACACCGAAATAGTTTGCTCAAATCCCTTTACTCTTGAACCTTGTTGTACACGTCTTCAATGGCATAAATCATACCAAAAAGAGTATTATAAAAATCTGAAGATTTCAATTAAAAAATCCCTGTGGATTGGTTGTTTGGCCTTTAAAAAGTCAATTAACATCTCCCTTACTCATTTTCTTTACCTGTAAACAGGGGAGTTGAGCAACTCTGATGTCTTATCCGTTTCAAACGTTCATTAGTAATTGGACAGACTCAGAGCTGGAAACTGGGTTTCACTTAACTGTCTCAATTCCATGTGCCAGGTAGCCAGTACCGAGAGGGCTGTGGTAAGGATTGCAGACTGCAGAGCTCAGTGGGAGAGAGTGGGGTATTGATTAGTGATGTCTGCCTTGCATGTAGTCATTTGGGGTGGTAGCATGTGGTATTGGGTTTGTTTCATTTTATTTTTGCCCTTGCTTCTCTAACCCTACTAAGAGGGACCAGAGGATAGTTGTGTTTTCATTTTGTGCACGCGCGCACACACATGCACACACACACACACACACACTCACGACCCTTATCTGAACCAAATTGTTGATGAAACCATTGGGATGTGTTGTATTCCTTCTCCAGATGATTTAGCTTCAGTTAAATCACATTTCTCTTCCCTGCTTCATATGCCTTAAAACCAAAGGGAAGAGAGAAAAGGGTGTTTGGATGGCCCATTTTAAACATGTCACCATTTGAGGCACCTGGGTGGCTCAATGGGTTAAGGCCTCTGCCTTTGGCTCAGGTCATGATCTCAGAGTCCTGGGATTGAGCCCCGAATCAGGCTCTCTGCTCAGTGGGGAGCCTGCTCCCCCCTCTCCCTCTGCCTGCCTCTCTGCCTACTTGTAATCTCTCTCTCTCTCTCTCTGTCAAATAAATAAAAATAAAAATCTTTAAAAAAAAATAAATAAACACGTCACCACTTCACCAGCACCTGAGTGGCTCCATCGTTTTGGGCATCGGACTCTTGATCTCAGCTCAGGTGTTTATCTCAGGGTCGTTGGTTCGGGCCCTGCGTTGAGCTCCACATGGAGCCCCACACTCAACGTGGAGCCTACTTTAAATACATACATACATACATACATACATACATACATACATACATACATACATCACCACTTCAAGCCCAGGTCTTCTAAAATCTTGGTCACTTGCAGAAGACAAGATACAAAATGATAGCCAGTTACTGGTCTAACATAGCATAGCATTGAGCCCTACAGTGTAACTTTTTTATGCTCATGGCCCTAGGATCAAAAAGGTATGGAGAATTTCACGTGGGAAATGATATAAACTCTATCTTAGGCCTGTTCCAAAAGTGACTTTTTATAATTTTTTTTATAATCGCTCTAGGATGTTTGACAAAATTATGTTTTCAAAATATCCAGGTGAAGAATGGAGAGCTTGAAAACAGTGTTTTCAGTGTGCTGGATGGGAATGGGTGACGTTAATCAGATTTCAAGGTTCATCTTGACCCGCTGTCTCTCGGGACACTGATCAAAGTTTTGTGAATCCTTCTGATGCGGAGTTGTTCATTAGAGTTCTCAGCACATAATTATGGACTGTCAGAAGATTTTGGTTTTGTGTAATAAATGAGTAGCATGCCTGCGGCTTGCTGAGGTGCTGGCTTAATAACCTCATAAGATAGGTTGTTTTTCTTCCCCCTCAAGACCTAAGCAGTCCGGCTTGTGTCTTGTCCACCCATTTCAGATGGAGGTGAGCAGACTAGGACTCTGATTTCTTTAAAAGTTTATTTCCAAGAGGAAGAAACCCTGATTCTTATGTTATTCCCTTTTCCTTTGTTCTTTCTTCTTTTGAATTGGAAGCATAACAGATTTTGTTTTTGAGGCTAACCCTTGGTGAGGATGTATAAGGTTTCCTCCTGCCACATACGGTTGTATACAGTAAGATGTTAGTAAATCGGTGCTGATGAGCAGTGCCACATTGAAATTGCTGCTTGCACGATCCTCTTACTTGGGGATGCAATTATTTTCCCTTGGTTTTGACAAGATGTCAACTGTGATATGCACAGAGCAGAAACATATCCTAAGACGGTATAGTGCATTAGAAATATCTTTCCAGAGGAAAACTCAAGGATGTGTCTGGGGCTCCCATTCTGACTCCATCCTCTGCCTTGGTGTGTTTGTTTATATTTAGATTATTAGCTGTTATGAAGTGGTATTTAAGAAGCATGAATCATTCTATTTCGTGATCATAACGGGTTTCTAGGAATATTTTGCCTTCATTTTCAGTATGAGGGGATGGAAAGCAATTCACGATCAGTCTTTCTACTGGTAATGGTGGTGGACATATTTTTTAATGATAGCTTCAAGAGGGAGTTACAGGTGCCTAATTTCCACAGGATTATATCGCACACCTACTGTGTGCCGTCCCTCTGTTGAGATGCATCAGATACAGAGCCAGCCAGTGAGGATTTTACAATCTAGTTGGGGAAGATATTAGTCAGGATAGGCTAGTGGCTATAACAGACCCCCAAATATCAGTGAGCTTATTTTTAAATTTTCAGTCAAAGTTTATTTCCATCTGGTTGGGGGCTCTCCAGACATTCATCCAGGGACCCATGCTCTATCCACCATGGCTCCATTATTCTGGAAGTCTACAGTGTTCTCTCTCCATTTAGCCAGGTGGGAAGCAAAGGAAAAGAGAATTACACATGGAAATCTGAAAATGGGCAGGTCCCTACTGATCACTCCTCATTGGCTAAAAAGGAGGCACATGGCCCAGTGTAGGTGCAAGGGAGGCTGGGGAGTGTAGTCTGATGAGTTAACAGCTGATAGCCTCTGCCACCAGGGGCTCCCTTACTTGCTTACAGCAGTAACATGAGGCAGAGTAGAAAGAGTCACTGTGGTAAGGACAGAAGGGGCAGAGCCCTGCCTGGGGAAGCCTGGGAGAGAGGAACTGGATGCTTTAGAGTATTTTGAGAAGAAATCAAGCAGGTTGTGTTTACACCAGTTGTTTCTGGCAGCTGTGTTCCCACGACCCCAGCATGGTAATCCTCAGAGCTATGTTGGGATTTGAGTGTTTGGAACGTGTTGAGTATGCAGCCCATCATGTCATCCGGGCACAGCTCAGGGAACCGTGGTGGTCACTCAGTCTTGGAGCAGACTCGACCGTCACGACCAAGAGCCAGCCGGGCAAGGTTGGGACAACATACCGCAGAGTGGAAACCCTGCCTGTGGAAACCTGGTTGGTTTGTGGGACTGTGTGTCCAGGGGCTGTGAATGGCAACCAGAAGCACCTCCCACTGTTAAGGGGTGAAAGAGGCATGAAGGTTGCATCATGAAGCATAAAGAAGGTCCCACAGAAGGTCTGGTTTTGGGCATCACTCCTGACCAGCCTTGTGCTGCCTGTTCCTCCCTTGATCTTTCTCAGCCATAATAGATCTTTAAGGCCTTTAGATTGCTTCCCGTGGTGACTCCAGGGGATTTCAGGTTTCAGCTAACTATAAGACATGTCCCATTTAGGGGCAAGATTAGAGTCAGCAATCTGAGGGGCCGCCAAAAGCTCATTAGGGGCACCTGGGTGGCTCAGTTGGTTAAGCAGCTGCCTTCGGCTCATGTCATGATCCTAGGGTCCTGGGATCAAGTCCCACTTCAGGCTCCCTGCTCTGCGGGGAACCTGCTTCTTTCTCTGCCAGCCACTCCCCTTGCTTGTGCTCATTCTTTCTCTCTCTGTCAAATAAATAAATAAAATCTTTAAAAAAAGTTCATTAATCCAGATAAATAATATTTTGGTATAATATTTGAAGTGATCAATCTTAATACCCCCCCCAAAAAACCCATGATGGATAAAATCTAAAAATTTAAAATAGGAACGGGTCAGTATTACTAGTTTTCCCTTTTGCTTCAGCTCTAGTATGGCTCAACACAGCCCCATTCATGATCTTATCTTTATTTAAAGTTTTGATGTTTTTTATATCGATGTTGATTAATGAAGGTATTGCATCAAAATGTTATTTATTTTGATTACTGAGTTGGAGGCCCCTTAGACTGTGTATTTGAGTTGAATGCCTCACAGCTTACCCTGGACCGAGCCCTAGTTTACTTTCTTCTGTATCCCCAGTGCCTAGCCAGAGATACAGTAGATGCTCAGGAAATGCTCAAGAATGCAAGGATGGTTGGAAAAATAAATGGGTAAACTGACAGGTGACACATCTTGGAATTGGAAGAAAGGATGGGATGGTCTGGGAATCATAGCCTACAGTCACTGGCTGAATCATAAAGCCAGGTTGCGCGGTGGCCCAGCTTACCCAGACTCACTGGGTCTTACAAGCCAGCGGATTCCTGCACACCTTGTTTGTAGTCTTAAGTGACCATGCATATTTCTCATCTTTTAGGGAAGAGCATCTTCATAGTGTCCCCTCTTTTATCAACAGATATCTGTTGAATACCTACCTTTTTTCTTTTTTTCTTCTCTTTCCTTTCCTTTTAAGTTTTTTGGGGGGGGCAGTGTTTATGTTTGCTTATCAGCAATATAATTTACTGCATTTCTCTTTTGTGTTGGGTGTTTTTATTTAATTAATTAGTTAATTAATTTAGAGAGAGCGAGCAAATGTGTGTGGGGAGAGGGACAAAAGGAGAGAAGGAGAGAGAATTGCAAGCAGGCTCCACACTCAGCACAGAGCCCGACATGGGGCTCGATCTCATGACCCTGGTATCATGACCCGAGCCGAAATCAAGGGTTGGGCACCTAACCGACTGAGCTACCCAAGTGCCCCAGAGTGTTGGGTGTTTTTACTGATCACAGAAACCTTTTGAGGGAGTGGGTTGTTGTTTTTTTGTTTTGTTTTGTTTTTTCATTTGTTTGTTTCTTGTTTTTGTCTCATCTGTCTATCAGAGGTGGAACCCTCTGCTGGGGGCGGTAGAGCTAGGATTTCGGTCCACATTTCTCTGGATCTCTCCAGAGCACAGGTCCTTCCCAGCACTGAGGACAAGTGTGGGGATAAAGGTATTTTCCTGGTCATGACCTGAACTATGTCCGCAAAGCAGGGGAGCAGAGGGAAGACTCTGGAACTGCCTGGGCCTCCCCTGGTTGGAGGAACTTCCTCAGAAAGGGAAACCCCATCAGTACCACAAGTTTCTCCAGTTTGCAGACGTTCCTGAACCGGTGGCTTCCCCTTTTCTCTGTCTGCGCTATGGTTGGCTCCGGCTGCAGGTGTTTAGGAAGGCGGCGTCCCTTTCTGAACAAGTGGAGTGTAGGCGTCGAGGCGATCTGCTTCCTAGTCTGGCTTGGACCAGGATTTTAAGCAAGTCAAGCTCTCTAGCTTCGATCTTTTCTTCTGAAATAATTCTGATACTTACCACTTACCACCTCTCTTGAGAGTAGTAGCGAAGATATAAAGAAAAAGTATCTGTAGGTTATAAATATCACCTATGGAAAATTTACAGTTTGGAATGTGTTTCAAAAGCCATGTGACTCTGTTTTCGGAGGGGATCAAAGAAGGTAAAGACATAAGCTAAAACCAAACTATAGTGGAGGATGGATGTAGGAAAACCACCTTTAATATGAAATATCTTGTTTGCATCAAACTCTTATGTTTAAATAGTTGGAGTATCACAAACACCTGGTTCAATTTAACAATGGAAAATGAAAGGCTATATTTTCAGCAAATCGCCTGGATTTTTTTTTTTTTAAAGAAAAAGAATCTTAATAGATTTTGAGGGGGAAAGGGGGCATTTCAAACTTCAGATTTCTCTTATTCAGGACTTTCAGAGCTCTCTGAGCTCTAAAGTAGCTGAACACACTTTTAGTAGCTTCACTGAAAGAAAGTACAGCCTGGAGCCAAGAACTTTCATGCCAAACTTTAAGCTAGAGCAGATTTTTAAAATCATGTTAGAAACCTCTGAAATAAGGAGGCTCATAATGAAAAACGCTGACCTATTCTTGACAGCAGGCATGGCAGTGACTCAGGAATAATGGTTCCTGCACTGTGTTACCCTAGCATGGCTGGAAGGGATGTCTTGGATGTGGTCGAGAGAGGGGGCTGTAGACGGGACAGCCAGGTGTTCACTAGGCACCCACTGACCCAGATCTTCTGTTTCACCTGAACTGTTCTTGAGGCCATGTAGATGTCCAGAGAGCCTTGGACCATGCAAGAAGAATTGCATAGTTCCAGAATCATGAGATTTGGAAAGGGACTCAGGTTGTGTGGATTAGTGGTGGCCAGACTGGGCTCTCCCGAATCCGAGTTCCACGGAAGGATGGGGCAGGGTAGGAGGGCACAGGGCTCTGCAGAAGCTGCTGGCGGAGTGGGGCCAGGCAAGTAAGGGGCAGGATCGTCCATACTCCCATTTCAACCAAAGCACCTCTGATTTTATGTATTACACAGTGAGTTGGACCTAAGAGTATATTTGTGAAAAGGTTTGCACTGAGAAAAATGCTTTTAAAAGACTGCTGATCTGGCTTAATTTTCTCTCAGCTCAGGAATTTCCTTTGTAATACCCTGAACACGAGGTTGCTCCTTCTCAGTCTACCAGCTCCAGTGATAGGGAGCCGTATCAGTCAGAGTCCACTAAAGACACTAGAATCCTGCCAGTCATTGTAACAGAGAGAATCCAGCATATAGAATTGTTAACTACATATTAGAAAAATGGAAAGGTAAAGAAGGGGAGGAGGCCGCTGTCAGCCCTTGAGATGGGAACAAGGGGAAGAGGTCAGAATTATGAAAACTTAGGAGCTCAGAAAAGGGTTGCAGGGAGTTAGGAACCAGATCTCTGAGGAGGGAGCTGTGCCGATGAGGCCGGGTCTGAAAGCGACAGAAGGGCAATGAAGTGGGATCACTTGCCGCTGCCAAGATGGAGGACCGTCCCTGGGGTGATGCTGAAAGGAACAGAAGGACGTGGAAGGAGCCAGCCTTGCTCCCTCCAGTGGCTTTCCTCCTGCGCTCCCTGCGGGCAGAGGCCAACAGGGTGCCCCCGGGGTGGCCTGGCGGAGGAGGAGTGTGGCTGCCCAGTCCCAGCCCCAGCATCACTAAGCATAGCACAGAAGCTGAGATGCAGCCACTTAGATCCAACACAGGGACTCCCGTCCCACCCCCCACCCCCCCACGGTGTCCCCTGACATTGTTGAATCTGCTTTAAAGGAGAAACAAAGAAGCAGACGGGAAAATAAAAGTCCTTTCCCTTTGGAGGGAATTTATCTTCCTGCCTGAGTTTGCCAGGCACACCCAGACCCTTCAGCCTGTCTCGAGGACGTGTTGAATAGACATTTTGGTTGTCATCCTCTGGACACCTTCCAGGTTGTCAGCGTCTCTTTTAAATAGAGTTCTCAATTTGTCGGCACCTACCGAAGCCTCACCACTGCGCATGCTTTTGTCTTGCAGTTCCAACTCTAGGAATTTATCCTTATGAGTTTTGCATGGTCTGCATAGAAATTTAGCTCGAAGGGTATTAATTTCAAAGTTCCTGATAATTATTAAAAATTTTGGAGAAACCGGAAATGTTCAGGAAGAGATTGTACTGTGGAGGACTCGGCAGGTGGTATAGATGATGATGAAGAAGACAGTTTAACAGTACGAAAAGAAAGGCACGTTATGTTTTTCGGTAGAAGAGGCAGGTCATAAAATGGTGCACACGGCATCGTTTCATTGTTGCGCACACGTCCATGTTAGAAAAGTAGCATTGGGACGATATATACCGAATGTCCAATGTATGATTGGTTATTTCTAGGTGGAGATACAGCGGACAGTTTCCATTTTTTTCTTCCTGTTTATTTGTATTTTAAACATATTTTATAATTAAAGTATATTTCCTTTTGTACTAAGGCAAAAATTACTGCTGAGAGTGGATCATCATGATCTAACATATCATCTGTCATCCTCGTGGTGTGTCAGCTCTATTTTTTCATAAGTATGTCTTCTGTATCTTCACTGGGAAATCACATTGGTGGAAAGATTGCTGGAGCAACCAGGAAACTGGAAGCTGCCCCTTGACTGTGCGACTTTGAGCAAGTCTCTTAAACAAGAACCTATGTTTCTGCCTGCGGAAAATCCAGAAGATTGTAGTAGATGATCGTCTTAGGCTGGCTTTAGCTGCAGATTCTGTGGTTTGCTGAAAATGCCTGATGGCCAGATGGAGGCAAAAATCCCATTTACTGAGGTCCTGGTTGCTTCGTAGGTGACACAGAAGGCTGAGACCAGGTGCCTGGGTCCTATGTTGATGATTTAAAGAAATGCCGTCCAAGAGGAGGTCTTGGTACAGGCGTAGAGCCCCAAACATGGCTCTTCGTGGTGACGCCATTTCCAAATTAATGGAATAGGGAGGACAAAACAAATCTCTGCTGTGATCAGGGATCACTTTCTAAAATACAGAGCCATGAGAGGATATAGTTCAGTTGAGCAGAACCTCAGAAATCTGCCAGAAATCTGACAAAGGAGGGAAAGCGTTTACAGAGTGACAACTGAAGAGAGGCGGAGGACAGGGATGTGACTCCGTCTCTGCAGTTTGCGGGGTTTGACAACATCAGCCTTCTGGAAAGCCCTATCGGGAGGAGTACATGAGTGTGTTCAGAGGTATACGAGCCATAAAAGGTTAAGAAAATAAGTGTTTAGAAAAGATAACCAAATTCCTAGAATTTCTGAGACAAAGCCCTGATGATGAGGGCTTCCATCATGGCTCCTGAAATCTCAGTGGGGTTTGGGGACACACTTTGAAATGACCCTGCTCCTCTGGAGACTTCCTGGTTCACAACATTGACCATCCCCTGCCTGGGTGTAGCTTGACAGGTAAATTAGCAAGAAGACTCTAACCCTTGGGGTTGAGGAGGAAGGAGGAACCAGCCAGCTGGAAGGGAGGTGGAAACAGAAATGCCAGAGAGCAGGGGGAAATGATTGCGGCACGCTCCGTGTACAGATGTAAGTAAATGAAACTGGAAACCTGTCCCTTGGCTCTCAATTTGTATAATGGGATTCTACGAGTTATTTTTTCAGTGACTGTTCTGAGCAGGGGTTTCTGTCCTTAACCACACCATATCAGACACACACATCCCAACCACTAAGCATCCCCCGTGTGTCAGGTGCTGGTCTGTGTATTTTGTATGTTTTCATTTATTGAAACTCCCCATTGATTCTGTAAGGCTGATGCTTTTTATTATTCCCATATCAGAGAATACGAAACTGATGCAGACAGGAGTTGGTGGAGCAAGGACTTGAACCCAGGCAGTCTGGCTCCATGATTTACACTCTCAACCAAGCACCATGTCATGTTACCCTGTAGCTGGTCTGTCTTGGTCATGGTTGGGGAAGAGTGCTCTGTTACCCAGTAGGGCCCATCCCGAGTTTCCCCTTTGTGGCTACGCGTCATATTTGCCAGCCACTTTGCCCTTGTGGTCATACCACGAGAGTCTGTCTGTCAGCTCTTTAAGCCAAGGTGTGGAGATGCAGGCTCCTTTTCCCAGTGAGCCCTGAAGTATGGTCGCCCATGAATGCTTTAGAATGACCGGCCGGGGTGCTTATTCAAAATTCTGGGCCTCATCCCAAATCTTCTGAATCTGAAACTCGTGAGGTAAGACCTGACAGTGAGAAGGTGTAACAAATCCTCAGGTGATCTGAGAGTAATGCTGAGGCTTGAGAACCACCGATTGAAGCATCCCGTTTTTAGATGAATGGTACCCATCACTGCTCTCATGCAAGCCCAACTCTAATGATCGTTCTTGTAAATCGTTGCAGACAGATGTATGTCTGTCTCCGCTGTGCTATAGAAGTCGGGTGGTGGGTATTAGAGGAGCAGGTGTGCAGCGCAAACGTAGTAGTTGCGAGGTTATAAAGCCGGTTTCCAAATTGGAGGTTGGCAGCCATTTAAAAGAGAGAGAGAGGTACTTCCTTAAGGGGCCAATATTTGAAAAAACAAAGCAATAAACCCAAGCAAAAAAGGATCATAACTGCACACATCATGCTCTACGGAGAAAGCATATGCTTTTATTTAAGAGTTATTTTACTACTAATTTGGGCTCTCAGTTCTTTTTGGCGCTATATGTGAACCATGAGACGGTGAGTGTGGCTTCGTTAGGCTACTTGTGTGCATCACAAGGTCCTTTTTGAATTCACTTTTCTAGAAGAAAGAAACTAAACAATCACAACAACAGCACAATAATGTGACAACAGGAGGGCATAGTCCTGTCTAGAAAGCCAGTTCTCTGTAATATGTAGAAATCTCTAATAAGCAGGATGTCATAAAAAGAAAAAGTTCATGCTTGGCTAGACTTCTCAGTAAATTGTAAAGAGAAAAAAATGTCATGTATTATTTACAGTGAATGTATTTCATACATAGGAACTAAATCTTGATAGCTCAGTAATGACTATTTAAAATATCCCTCTAAGTTTTATAGAAAACTCTTTCTGCTCCCTGAAAGTTAACCCATTATTGCCCAAATGTTATTGATGGCTTGAAGACACTGACTCCACTGTTGTGGAAGATGGGACCCACCACGAAACTGTACCTGCTCTCCACACGGGAACATTGTATGTTGGTCCCTGCGCAATTACCAACTAAAGGCTTCATAGCTTGGCTCTTTTCCTAACAGCCCAAACCTTGCAGTGGTTGTGAATAGAACAGAGGGTCCATCTTTGAGGGATCTGAGTTGTGTGTGAGCGCATGTTCAGAAAATGTCAAGCCTGAATATTATGATCAAGGTGAACTCTAATAGAGAAGATGAGTGGCTTGACAGCAATCTGTGGAGTCAAGAAGCACTGAGAGAGGCTCAGAACAGGAAGCAAAGGATGAGGGGACTATTTCCATGATTAGAGAAGGCGTGCCAGCACAGCCCTGCCTGGCCTTCTCTAGCATCTGAGACGGTCGTTTGACCTAGCACGTGGGTATACATTGAGCTCCATCCTTTACATTGGAAGAGCTGTTGGCTTCATTCCCTAGCTCAAGGGATGTTACCAAGGCAGGTGACTGCTACCTATTGCTTTTCCTCTTCAGGTATGTTTCTTGATCTTGTATTATCTCTTTCTCTGTGATGGATGAGTTCATGTGGCTTTTATGAAACTCCCAGGATGACTTTTATAAAGGTATGTTTAAGAGAGAACTTTAGAAATTTTAAAGCCATCTTAGTAATTTTGCCAAGAAATAAAAATGCCAAGTTAGAAATTCTGGGTTCCAAGGAGTATGACAAAGGGAAGAGTGAATTTTATTGGCTCGAGTTGTCCCGAGAGTGGATATGTAGTGAAAGCGTCTAAAAGGTAACCATATTGGCAGCTGTCTCTTAGGCTTTTTGCACAGTCCTCTGTTTCTTAACACTTTACAGGTAGCTGCGTACTCCTTTTAAAAGACACAATGTAAGGTCCAAGATAGGAAGCAAACTTTGATAGAGACTTCAGGGTCATGGATAAATGAGGAATAGCTCATTTCAAACCCTTTTTCTAATCCAACCCCAGCACTCGGTGTTGGCCAAGCGAGGATGGTTTGATTTGAGGACAGTTTACTGATACTACTGTTTCCCTCAGACCATTTCTAGACTGTTTAAGGGGTCCTTCTGTACCTTGAAGAAAGAAAAACTGCAAGATTTTGATTAAAGATGAGTTCTTATAACTTTATTTCCTTATTCACATTGGCCCAGTGGTTCTGTAGAGATCTGCCATGAATATTTCCCATCACACCGTACCTTTGAAATGTACCCATAGGCGTTTGAAGCTCTTGCCTCCCTGTAATGCATTGTCTCCTGATTGAAATTCAAGGAATGCTTTGTGTCAATTGCTAATTCCTGAGTGGGAGCTTTTGGTGTATTAGCATGCTTTGAAATTGAAAGGCCTTACAGATCTCTTTGGGTAATATTGGTCAAAGCATCACAAGCCAGTTTTAAGGGAAGAAAAAAGACCCCAGTGGTGAAAAGAAAAAATAATGACAAAGATCGCTGTTTCCTGTGAGTGTACATGTGCATGTCTCTGAGTGCTAAAGTACAGAGCCATAAAACCGGGGGTGGGGGGTTCACCTTGCCGCCATGTTGTGAGGCTCTTCCCTGTCTGAGCAGGGCTTCTCTGGCTGGCCCATAAAGGAACTGTAAAAAGCTTCCTAGTAAATAATTGGAGACTCACTGGCACCAGATTAATTAGTTGATTACTTCGTTGTTTAAATATTTGAGTGCTGATTTCTTGCTTTGGGGTACAAGAATTTGGATATTTGTGGCAGAGTAAAAACTCCACCCAAACCCTTTCACCTAAGTAGGTGAGTACGTGTACACACACACACACACACACACACACACACACACACACACACACACAGTTACTACCACCTCCTCTGGGGTCTTTTGGTCCCAGAGGGTTTAGGGAGACAGCCTTGTGTCTGGGGACATAGTCCTTGGTATCTGAGAGATCTTATTTAACTAACAGAATTTCTCAAGAAATAGTCCTTATTTTTCAGTTTGTTCATTATTCTTCCCTGGAGCAAATCTGAACTTATCCTGAGTCATTATCCATTAAATTGTTATACTCAAGAGAGAGGAATTCAGCACAGAATGGATCTGTATAGAATCTTCTTATAATGAGGGAGTTAGCTAACTGAAGAATCTGAAGCACTTTTCTCTAAAGCTGTCTGAGCGATGAAATCTCAACTCGGCAGAGATAGTAAGGGCAGAATTAAGGCCCAATATGTAAACTATATGTACACACACAGTACTCTGGTGTGTATTGGTGTGTGTGTGTCTATAACATGTTGAGCCAAACAGAATCACTTGAGTACCCTGATGACAGATGAATGCAGCCTGGACCAGTGGGACGGGGGCTGAAATGACTGCCTAGGAGCCTTGCTTCCATGTTCCCTGGGTCCCTGCCTGGATTCGACCGTGATGTTGTCACACATGGCTGGAGCATGTCCAAAGCTTCTCTTCCTGTTACCCACGGGCTTCCCCTCCCAGATGGAAATGTTCAGCGTTCCACGGCTCCCTGGAAAAGGCACCGTGTTCTTGGGGTTGGCTTGTCTTTTAAAATCCACCGTGGTGTTTTAGAACGATTCCCAAATCTTTCATAAAAGAGCTTTGGCAAAATAGCAAAACAGCTGTAAAAGGCTCTCGAGTAAATTTAATGGCTTAATTTCCCCATAAGTATGCACCGTAGACCAAAAAGCACCCCTCTACACATGCTTTCATCGCAAGTTACTTTCTGCCTCAATCTCAAGTAGGCATTCAGTTAAAAACAAACAAACAAACAAAAAACCTTTTGATGTTTTGGGGAAAAAACAGCTTAGTATTTGACAGATAGGTGAGCAAGCAACGTTGGGATTTTCAGACAGAAAGTGTCTGTGAACACCCCCGTGGACTGTAATGCGCTCAGGGACTGGGCCTCAGTGTGCTTGTAGATCTCCCGTGTGTCTCAATCCGTTAATGATTTTTATATGTAGATATCTTATCTGCCCTCCTGCTCTCCCCTGGGGCTAGCAGTGGAAGGTTTATGAGCCTGGGCTTTAGAATGGCTGAGGAGCTGATCCAAACGCTTAGCTACCAGCCGGGGAGCCTCTCCAGTGCTTTTAGGTCCGGAGGCTACAGGGGACCCAGAGGAGCAACCTGCAAGTCTCAAAATCTGGAAGACGAGGTCACCAATTAATTCCCCAATCATAAAATTTTAGAGCTGGCCGGTATCTTAGAGATCTACTCTGCTCAGCAAGTTCCTACATATTCAACAAGGCATTTTTATTGAGCCTTATCCGAGGCCCTCAAGGCTTCATAAAACCTTGAGTTTTATAGTATTTCTGCTAATCCCATACATTTATTGGAACTAACTCATTGGCTGGACCTGAACAAGCCATTTATTTTTCTAGGCTTTAGTTCTCTCTGAGTGAGACAGAGGAGGTCGGATTACAGATGATTTCTAAAATCCCTTGTTCTGATATTCTTTAATCAATGGTCAGACCTGATTTATTGGTCAAATCTGCATGGAGGAGAGAAGTGGGAAGGACATATTTCTTTCTCTCTCTCTCTCTCTCTCTCTCACACACACACACACACTCTCTCACTCTCTCTCTCTCTCTCTCTCTCTCTCTTTCTCTCTCTCTCTCTCTCTCTCTCTCCCACACCCACACACACACACACACTCTCTCGCTCTCTCTCTCTCTCTCTCTCTCTCTCTTTCTCTCTCTCTCTCTCTCTCACTCTCTCTCACACACACACACACACACACACACACACCCCAAAAAACCCCAAAACCCTGTAGTCAAGAAAGAAAACACTCCCTTGACAGTACTCTCTGTCAAGACTCCTCCGAATGACTGTTCTGTCTCCTCTGGGTCTCATGGCACCAGCTACAGAGCACGTAGCCTGACTGTGCAATTAATGACAGATGGGAAAGTCTCTTTTGAAATTCTTGCTCTTTGAGGCCCAGGATTTTCTCCAATATTTATGATTTTGTTTCTGATTATGCAGATGAGACTTGGTCATTGTAAATAAATTGGAAAGTACAGAAAAATATAAAGGAGGAAAAATTGTAGATTCACCACTCAAACACTTAACATTTTGGGATTATACACACACACACAGACACACACACACACACGTTTCTTCACCTTTTTTTCTTTTGTGATTTGGAAGTTACAAATCCTGTTTTTAGGTTAAGATTAACTTATAATTAAACAATGTACAGATTTTTCTCCAGTCATCAAAGTCATGAGTGAAATACTCTGTTGATTTTCTCCACTTGTGTAAGGTAAGAAATACAGCATCTTTTGAACTATTTCCCTGCAACTGGAAATTTAGAATTTGATCATTATGAAACTTTGGAAATTACTGTTTTTGTTATAGTCTGCATTTTTAATTCATAAACAATTTTAAGAATTGGCTTTATGTTCATATAATCTTATAAATGACATTTTATTTTAATTATGAAACATTTAGTTTCTGAGCTCTTGCTTACAACCAGCCCTTTCGTGCTAAGACTTCTCCATTTTTGAGCTCTTTGTTTCAAGTCCTTTCTTTAGCAGCTGGTGGTATTTTGAGAACTGTTTTCAGGAAGAGTATGTAGCATAATGCTTTCTGACTTCAAATACTCTGAGGGTTTTTCCTGTTATCTTTACTCAGGAGTGATGAGTTTACAGGATATTGAATGATGTATCATAATCTTTTTTCTTTCAAAGCTAAGTGGTTGTTTCTTCATTTTATTTCCAATTACTAATATTGTGGAGGAGAAGTCTGGGATCAATCTATCTTTGCTAGTACTTTTTTTGTTTTCCCTCGCTTTGATGCTTATGTTGTTGGGTTTTTTTTCCTCAAAATGAGACATTATTAGTATGTGTTCTCTCCTGGAATCCAGTGTGCTATTCTTTGTCTTAATTGTGACTTTAAGTTTGGCAAGTCTGTTTTCCATCTCTGTACTATTCTCTCCTCTTTTAAAAAAGATTTTATTTATTTATTTATTTGAGAGAGAGCGATCACGAGCAGGGGGAGGGGCAAAGGGAGAAGGAGAGGGACAAGATTTTCCGCTGAGCGGGGAGCCCAGTGTAGGGCTCGATCCCAGAACCCTGTGAGCAGGACCTGAGCCAAAGTCAGGCACCCAACCGACTGAGCCATCCAGGCGCCCCTCCATCCCTGTACTATTCTTAGCTGCTCTCTCCCCATGAACCTTTGCTCTACAGTTGCATATGTAAAGTGCCTACTTAAATCTTGTTGAGAAGACACATTGCAAATTCTCAAAAATATTCTCCTGGCTCTCGAAGTAAAACTATTTCATAGGCATGCTTTGATTCTGATCCTTCAGAATCACGGCTACTTCCTTCTTTTGACAGATCTTCTTAAAAGTCTTTTTTTTTTTTTTAAAGCATCTTTTCCTGTGTTCTATGGTCTTTCCCTCTTTGTTCAGTCCTGTGAAGGAGCTGCTGTGTTCATGCAAATGAAGTGCTGAGACAGTGCATCAGGCAGGATTCGCCAGGAGACAGACCTCGTTGGGAATTTGAATAAGACCATTTAATGTCAAGTATTATTAACTGGTCAAAAGTGTTAAGTACTAAAAAAGGGTAAAAGAGGCTTCTGAGGAACAGGTGAATGGCAAACGCAGGGAGTGGTCCTCTCACCTAGGGCTGATGGACTGGGCGAGGACAGAACTCAGAGTTCGGAAGAGGGATCCCCTCTTGCCCCACGGAGGTTGAGAATCAGAACTCACGGGGAAGCCTGGGCTTGCTGCTGCCTGCGGCGGACGAGCTCCCTGGGGTGCTGGCTGACCAGCCCTGTTCCACGTGAAGCCCCTGCTGGAAAGCCAGTGGGTCCCAGCTGTTGAGCAGGACGCCCCCCACCGTGGGGCCAGAGGGCCGGGGCTGGTCCCTAGAGAGGATGCACTTGGGAGTCCTGAGAAACTCCCTGCAAAGTCTGTACCGCCGGGCCTCCCACCCGTGGTAGCGGCAAGCTAGAAGCAAGAACAGCACCCCGGAACGAGGAAGGGAAGCCCCTTCTTCCACTGTGCTTCCCCCTAGCTCTTTCCTGTTGGCAAAACCTAATATTACACTGGCTGGTGGTCCAGCTCTGGTATCAAAAGCCGAACAGAGAAAGGTAGGTTTGGAGTTGACACTCAGTAAATTGATAACTGACACAGATGAGCTCTCTGAGGATCAGATAAAAGAAGGCAGGCATAGTTTTAGTATTGTTTTCTATCACCTGGTCAAAAGCCCAGCAGCCTAGAGCAGCAGGGAGAGAGTGAGAGCCATAGCGTTGGTGGCAGGGAGCCCCAGCTCTGTGCGGCTGAGTTTCCTTTTCATTCTTGCCCGATGCCCCCGGGGGGCTGGGACAGGGGCCGAGCTCGGTGGACGGCCAGCATCCAGGGCGCGCTGGGGGCGCGCACTCTAGAGGGTTTCCCAGACAGGGGGCCTCCTGGATGCTCCTCGAAACCCTGCTGGGGGCTGCCCCACAGTTAGGGGTGTTAATGAGCTCCTGTTGGAGCCTCTTCCACTCCTGTACCTGGAATCTGCACGTATGGTCCGCCTTCCCCACGGGCAGGTACTGTTTGCTCTTTTATTAAACAGAAACGCCTTGAAAGTTGGGGTGTGTGAATGTTACCCCTTCCTTATTTAACTTTTCCTGTTCTTT
This sequence comes from Ailurus styani, assembly GCA_002007465.1. Classification (NCBI taxonomy): domain Eukaryota; kingdom Metazoa; phylum Chordata; class Mammalia; order Carnivora; family Ailuridae; genus Ailurus; species Ailurus styani. The sequence continues at coordinate 969,061 of LNAC01000203.1, forward strand.
ATATTCTTCAGGTTACTTTAATGAGATTATGGAAGGAGGCAGAGTTAGATGTGTGTTCTTAATACACCAGGAAGTCTCATGTCTAAATGTACCACAAAATCTCTTTTCCTATACTTGTTTTTTTATATTAAAAAGTCCAGTCTTCTTAGTCTGTATTTTCTCTGCCCTTTCTAATTGAATTTAGAACTGTTTGATGCCATCTCAGGGCTAAAAATAAACTGCATGCTTTAACTGTTTCGTTTTTATGAGTGCCATCTATGCAGATAGTGTAGCCAATCTAGCATCTTAAATAGAACTCTTCACCTGGAATATTCTGTGCTTGTCAGTTTAGTTAATTAGTATCATACTGACTTGTGGATTTAGAAACATTTGGGTTCTGCTACTTCATTTTTTTTCTGGCCTGCAGGAAATGTATAAGGTTAATACAGAGAGTTTTCTATTTTAGTAAGCCTGTTTACTAATTGGTAGAACATGACATTTGTGTTACTTAATACATTAAAGCAGAGGAGTTGGAAATTTGTATAAAATAAACAAATTTGATATTAAATTTTGAAAAATGACAGAAAATTTCTCACTTTGGCTGTTGTACAGTATTGGTATGAAAAGATTCAAAAGCAGTAAAATAAAAAGTGAAGGGGTTTATATAGCACATGGAAATAAACATTATAACACTTAAAAAAATAAGCCATTCCACTTGCCCTTGACCTATCGTTTGTCCGGCGTCTCCTGAAGTTTCATCTTCTATCTGGGCTGTGTTGCTGGTCCAGCTGGACCCTGTGCAGGGATGGCTGTGAGTCAGAAAAAAAACCTTTGTCTCTGGGAAGGGCTGGTTTACAGACTCCAAGGCTGGGGGATTTCTGGAAGAAAACAGAAATCCGGCCCTACAGAAGGAAGAAGAGCCAGCTCTGTATCTTGCTGGGATTAAACCCATTGCCTTTTTGTAATTTCGGGAATCAAACTTTTTTCCTTTACCAAAAAATTAGGAACCATGCCAATTTTAATCCTCAGGTGTCTCTTCTCTGCTCCCAGACAATGGTTAGGGGCGCCCCACCAGTCACTTCCACAGACGCAGCTCCAGGGGGATTAGGGCCCATCTGCACAGGAATACTGGGATCCAGTTAACAGGACTGCGTACTCTGTTACTATTTTTTTTTTTCCGTTCTAAATTAGTCTTCAGTTTCATAGTGTGAAGCCCATTTCCCTCTATGATGAAATGGAAGTGAAATGGGAGTTAAGTTGTTGCCTTTCTGACTTTAGTTAATTTTTATATATCTCTGAGCGGAGGGTCTAAAACTGAGGACTGGTGGGAACGGGGTGAGCTACATGGATGTGGGTCTTGCATCACCCACACTATAAATCCAATAGATGTATTTTCTGAAACAAAAATTAGTAGTGCAGAAAATGTAACAGTCAAGGAAAACCTTGATCTAATGTATAAATTTTATGTAAGTAATATGTCTGTGCTTTGTTGAATAAAAGCTTTAAATTTTTGATAGTCATATCCTTCAATCACTTATACTATTTGTGGATTTTTATCTTATTTAAGAAGGCCTCCCTTATCCTAATATTAAAAGAATTCTCTGATGTGTTCTTCTAATACTTGTTTAATTTTTCTCCTCAGTCTTATCTCTTTATTTTTTGTAGAATTTATTTCTATGTATCATGAAAGGTACAGATCTATTTTTTTCTTCAATAAATGTCAGTTAACTTGGCATCATTATATAAAGTCTGTTCTTTTCTTACTGAGATAATATGCTACCTTTAGCATAAACTATATTCTGATTTTTGCTTTATTCTATTTGGTTTTCTCTTCTGTTTCAGTGGCTTATTTGTCAAATTTTTTTTTAAAGATTTTATTTATTCATTTGACACAGAGAGAGAGATTACAAGTAGGCAGAGAGGCAGGCAGAGAGAGAGGAGAGAGGAGGAAGCAGGCTCCCCGCTGAGCAGAGAGCCCGATGTGGGCCTCGATCCCAGGACCCTGGGATCATGACCTGAGCCGAACGCAGCGGCTTTAACCCACTGAGCCACCCAGGCGCCCCTTATTTGTCAATTATTGTATCTCTACATTTCAGAGATTTTAAGAAATGTCTTATAGCTTTCAAATATGTTTTGACATCTGGACAAAATTTTTTTTCTTCTTATTAGTCTTTTTCTAAATTTTGTTGATCTTACTATTTTTTTTGTTTTAGTTTTAATGGGCTGCAGAGTCAGTTTGATAAGTTCCATAAAAAATCTTGTGATTTTGATAGAAAACACATTCAGTTCACAGAATAATACTGAGTCTCACCATCCAATTTCTGATATTTTACCTGTTATGGTTCCTTTATGTACTGCATTAAATTTTTATGACTTTCTTTACATATCTGCTTCTCTCAGTAGGTTTATTACTGGAAATTGGATGCGTGCATGCGCGCACACACACACACACATTCTGAATACTTTCACTTCTAATTGGTTGGTTGTGAGTAGAAAAGTTTTTCTATGATCACCTGGTATCTGACCAACCCATTGCCTTATTTGCCTTAATATTTCTTTTCAGTTGATTTTCCTAGGTATTCCTTTTTAATGTTTGCATCTCCTTTGTTTTCTTGTTTAATTGCCTTATTCAAGACCTTTCATACACGGTTGAGTTCTTAGTGGTGAGGTAATAGCAAATAGGCTTGTCTTGCTTCTGATTTCATTGAATATGCTTTTGATACGATGCCATTTTTAGAATTTTTTTTTTAATCATGAACTGGGGTTGAATCTTACCAAGAGCTTTTTTAACTTCTATTGAGACAATCATCTGGTTGGATTTCTGACTCTGTTAATGTACTGAATTACATGACTAGATTTCCAGATGTTTAATCATCATTCATTGCTGGAGTAAACCGTTTGTGGTGGTAGGATTTGGTTTTCAATAATATTATGCTTTCCTGTGTGAACAGGTCAAGTATATCCCCCATCTTTCTACTATAATTTGTTACATACTTCTAAAAGTCTCTTCCACGCTGTCTGAGTTATCCATTGTATTACATGTTTTATAAGAGTTTAGAATTTCACTAAGTAGGGAATAAAAAAGAAGTATAAGTTAGAATAAGAAACGACCAGGCTCATACATTTTGCTCCTGGGAATATTGTAAAACACGCATATCACATTCCTAGACAGACCTAAGGTGGTATTGTCGGCTCAGAAATAATTTTTTTTCTTTGTGCATTGTTTTTTGCAGAAGTGAAGCTTGGTTTATTAATCATCAGTATATTAATCTGGTGAGATAAGGATTCAGGTGACGTAAATGAGTTTATCCCAAGTGCTTAGTCAACATGACAGCAATAAGAATTTGTGTCACTTGTACACTGACTTACTGTATGCGTCGCATTCTTAACATACGCCAGCTACATTAATCTTCCCAGCAGGGGTGGGGGCAGGGAGAGGGTTGTTATGACCCTATTTTACGGGAGTGCAATAGGTTCGCATTAGGTAAATGGCACAACCGAGGTCACACAGCAAATAAGTGAACTAGTTAAGACTAGACCCCAAGTCTTCTTAACCTTAAGCCAGGGTTCATTCCATCTCTGCCTTGGAATTTTTCATGGTGACAGGTAGGCCTTTTCCGTGGGGGAAACAGGCACAGAAGCAGAACAAGTTGGGAACACATCCTTGCCTCTCACGGCTCTCCGCCTGTGGCCGGGCTTCCAGCAGGAGGAGGCTGGCGAGGACTCCCCAAGGAACGCCTCCTCCAACACCACCAGGATTTTCGTTTTGAACTGCCTTTTCTTTGTCTCCTCATTTAAGGTGTTCACTAAGCCATGGGGCCATTGTCATTTTCCTATGTCTGCCTTTGTTGAGCTCTTTGGCTCAAAGAACACACAGTCCTGTGCAGACAGTAACTTTCCCCGCCTGGCTACTTAGTGTGCGAAGGCAGGGAAGGAACTCTGCCTGCGTATTGTGGCCATGAAGTCATGTCAGGGACGGGGGCTGGGACAGCCTCGGAGCCGGCGAAGCGAGGACAGGGAGGACCTGGCAGCCTTCTCCACTTCCCATGTCCTTTGTGTTCCCACCTGCGTGCGAGCAGCTCAGCTGTCCCCGACAGAGGCGTCTGTCGCGGGGTACCCCCATCTCTGATAAACCCAAGTGAAATGTGCGGTGGCAGATTTTGAACGTAATTAGCTCTTGCTTGTGGCTTTCTAGCATAATTCTTCATAGAATTGCACCAAGTTTATAGAAAGAATAGCATGTTGCTTTCTTCCTCTAGGAAACTGTTCGAGGGTATCATGATGTTGGCTTTCCTGGTGCTTTTGATAATTCAGTGATTTTACCTACTGTCAGGCACAGATGAGGCTCCTAAAGGCATTGCTGGCATCTCTTCTTGACATTAAACTGTGCTGATATATTTGCTATGTAGTTCAGTCTTTACTACAATTAAACATAAGACACTAAAGGGTCTGATGAAACTATTCTGTGGCGATTTATATGAGTTTCCAAGCGTAGAATGGAAAGTCGTCCTTATTTTCCAAACTCCTCTTATATTGCAATGTGATGCTCACAGCTGAGCGGCCCCGTGGTGAAGCAGGCCGGTAGAGGGAAGTGTGCAGGGCTCACTGAACCGGAAGACGGAAAGCTACAAGGGGTAGGCCAGGAGTAGGGACGGTCAGGCAGGGTCTGAGTTGAGAAAGCCTGTAGGCAGGGTGGGGTAGGGTGTATGAGTGGCATCTGTTGGCAGGTTGAGGCTTGATTCCAGGGCAGCGGCTGGCTAACTTACAGACGAGAAAGGGAATGCTGTCCAAAGGCCGTTTATCAGTGGGCCGTTTATCAGTTTATCAGTGGCCGTTTATCTTTATCCTGGGGGGAGCACCCCCAGGTGGAAGAACCAAGCATTAGATCCTCCTGAGAGGGACCATTACCCAAGGTGGTAAGAAGAAGGTTGGCTGGGAAGAGGATCAGGAACCAGGTTCACAGTTGAAAAGACAAGGCTCGTTAAGCTGGTAAGTTGAAGTGAAGACAGAAACGAGAGACCAAGTATAGTCACTTAGTCCTGGAGAGCTGAGAACAGAATGAGTGAGGTATGGAAGTTGCGTTAAGTGAGGGGTTCGGGTAGGCTGGAATTCCACGCTGGGGGCTTGGCTGGGACATCTGCAGCCAAGTGTCTGGTGTGTGCTGTTGGAGGTTGGGGGAGGCTGGTAAATGGGCCCAGAGGAGCTGGCCAGGTTGGCCAGGAGCCTAAGGACCCAGGAGGAAGGATGCATCTAGAATTCAACATGACCTTAAAAGTAAGAGGAAGGTTCTGGTTCATATGTAGAAAATTGCAAGAGGCCTTCACACCTACTCTAACAATGAGAACAAGCAACACAATCACAGATGTTTTTAAACCAGCGAGAGAGCCAAGGACACAAAGAAATATACATAAATTAAATTTCAGAAAGTGAAAAGCCCTTCCTAGGACAGAGGAACTCAGGGCTGCTTTTGAGTGGTAGGAAGAGGAGAAATCTGTCATAGGCAGAGTGAGAAGAAATGAGCCCAACATCTAACTAATTTTGGGTGGCTGTGTGTTGACTGGTGTTCAGAAAGCCAAGGACCCCCAGCCACAAAGCAAGCCTGCACCACCCTCTGGGTCTTGCCCATGGACCTTTTCACCAAGCACAGGGGGGTTGTAGGCAGAAGGCCGAAAGGAGGGCAGAGAAGCTCATAGAGTTTCCTTTTCAGGCATGTATGACCTTTCCCTGAGCAGGGTAATGCCTGGTGAAGCTTCACTGGGCACCAGGCAGGAGAGGACAGAAATTCAGTCATGACATGCCAGAGTCACCATCCAAAGGCTGAGCGCGTCCAGAGTGGGGCAGGAAGATCTATGGGGTTGCAAAAAGCCAGGAGCTGTCGTGGAGTAAGGAGAGAACTTTTCTTTCTTTTCTTCTTTTACTTTTTTTTTTTTTTTTTTAAGATTTCATTCATTTATTTGACACAGAGAGAGAGACAGTGAGAGCACAAACATGGGTAGGGGGAGTGGGAGAGGGAGAAGCAGGCTTCCCGCTGAGGAGGGAACCCGACGCGGGGCTCGATCCCAGGACCCTGGGATCACGACCTGAGCCGAAGGCAGACGCTTAACAACTGAACCACCCAGGCACCCCAAGAAGATAATTTCTTAATCACCCAGAAAGATGCCCGATGGGCTTTAAAGCGGAGCTAGACATAGCCCAGTTTGGAAAACCGATGGTTTGGATGTATAGCAGAGAGATCTCTGGAATCTCATCAGTGCTCAGATCTCAGGTCCTGCTTTTACTCGAAACTCTCGAAGCCAGTGGTGAATTTGAATCTAATTAAAGCTGCAGTAAATCCATCCCCAGATCAGCTGTGCAGAGCTGGCTCCATGCCCTGCTCCTCAACAGTGACCTTATCAAAGAAGGGGCAAGGCCTTTTCTGTGCATAAGTATTATTCACTCAGTCTCTGTTGTTCTTTGATCCAAAATGTTCACCCCAAAACAGGTTGTAAGATGTATGAAGAAACAAGTGAATGTGAATAGTCGATGACAGAAGTAGACACAGAGAGGGTCCGATTTTGGAATTTACCAGGCAGGATTTCAATGATTATGCTAAGCATATTCAAGGATCAGTGGATGACATGGGGGAACAGGTTTGGAATTTCAGCAGAGATGGGATTTTTTTTTTCATGTTGGTGCAGAAGAGTCTAGAAAGTCAAAGGTCAATAGGCAAAGACACTATTTGTAGGGGTGTGACTTCTTAACCTGAGAGCAGAGTCTACTTACTCTGTGTCATGATTTTATGCCCCCAGTTGTAATGTGGGATTCCTCCTTGTCAATTATGAAAACACAGAAACAAAGAAAAACAAAGGAAAAGAAAGCAAAGCAATTTCTGGGCTGGAGACATCCGTGGTCCAAGAAGCTAGGCTCACAGCAAAATCCTGGATTCACTTTCTTCCTTCCTTAGGAGTAGATTATGTCTGTGATTCTGGGCGATCCACGCATCAGGTGATAGTCTGTTTTTTTTTTCCCTCAGCTTTGGAGAAGCCACTCTTTCAAAAGGGCAGATGCACCACAAGAGAATGTCTGAGTTCCAAAGCCTAGAATAGAGATAAACATCTATAGGTATTTTGAGAATATTATTTTTTCTTTGCAGCTTTTTTTTTTCAAACATGTAACAGAGATTAAGGCTCATAGCCAGGGGCTTGTGCTTTTTGTATAAGCCCATCATCCAGGCCTATTTTCTGAAGTTTTCTCGATGAAGACCCCCACCCCACCCCCTTTTTTTTATAGCATTAGAAGTACTGTCATGTCTTTGCCAAGAAGTGTCAAAGGGTCCTTTTGGTATCATTGAAAAAGTTGAGTAAACTATTATTTTCCCAAGCTGCATTCTTCTCTTCCCTAGGAAGTCAATTTGACCTTTCTTTCTTTTTTATTTCTTTTTCAATTTTCTTTCATTTGAAGAGGAGTGAACTGGTTCACACAAGATGTGACTTTATGTTGTGCCTTTCAGTGAAGGACAAATAATGAGTCTGAAACAGCCCAAATGCCTGCTGAACTTGAGCCTTTTCCAGGAGATGGAAAAAGTGCTTCTTTTCATTTATCTGGGATTATCCAGTTTAAAATTGGTCTTTGTCACCCACTTCTCTGCCTTCCTGTTCAGCTCTTTAGAATAAAAGCATTATATCTTTATTAAATTTTTTCTTGGGGATGGACCCAACCAGAGAAAATTCAGTTTGAAATTAGGGCCAGCTCTGTAGTTTGCAGAGCCCAGTGCAGAATGAAAGTATGGGGTCCCTTGTTTAAAAATGATTAAGAGTATTAAGGTGGTAACAGCTGAAGGTGAAACCAAGTGTGGAACCTTCTAAAGTGGGGCCCTGTGTGACCACACAGCTTACATATGCCCATGAAGCCACCCCTGCAATTAGGATGATCTCAGCTTCTGATTCTTTAGGACATTGTTGATCTTTCATAAAACTGCTCATCCGGATATTCTAGAATCATTGTGTTAAAGGAGATGAAATTTAGGAGCCTAACTGTTAATGAAGGATGTGTGGCCAGGATGTGAGGCTGTGGAGGTTGCACACTGCACAATTCAAGGAGAAACATTCACATTCTGAGTCATCATTGATTTAGATAATTACTGTGGCTTTTTTTTTTTTTTTTCCTGGCACGTGGCAAAAAGCATCTCAAGGAAGAAGAATGGCTTTCTTCTGCTCAAGATGCTATTTGGGCAGGCAGTAGCTGCTTTCACCAACTTCCTTTTCCAAACTATCCATTAAGATTTTCTCTTTCCTACATAGATCTAATTTGTTTTTGTGTGTAAGTGCCCACTTGACCTCATAGACTGGTATCTCTCTGTCTTTTCTCCTTTGTCTCTTTTCTTTCCTCTGTTTTCTTCCTCTCTCCTCTCCACCCCCTTCTCTCTCCAGCCTTTATTTTTGCTCCCAGAAACCTGGATCTATAGAAAGTCTCCTGAGACACTGCATTTGAATCTTAGGGTGAATTTTATTCAATTTGTCCTTTCTCAAATCCTCAATTCTAAATGGGAAGGGGGAGATTTTTTACCATTTAAAGGAAATCCTGAGAGCAGATGGTACCCGTCTCAGCCGCCCTTAGAGCTAGTAGCTTAAAAAGGACTCATGTATGTGAAGCTGCTTCCCTGGGGAGTTTAGTCTATGACAGTGAAATAGGAATAAAATCCTCAGGAGGATGGTCTGATTCCCAGGCCTTCAAGGTTGGACCTCCAACACAGGTTCTCTGAGCTGGAAGGGGCCTTGGAGACAGAGATTCGGCCCTGCAGGGCCCTGCTTTTAGAGCTGCCGCTGTGAGCCTCACGGGCAGCCCATCCAGTGCTCCAGGTTTCCCTCCTGAGCCAGTGTGGGGTGCAGACAATCCGGGCCGCCCCAGGGGCTGGATGGGGACTGTGACAGAGGCAGACGTAGTTGCCTCACGCAGGACATGGAGTTGGCCACCCCCGGTCATCGCTCATCCCGTTCTCCCGGACGTCAGGCGAAGGAAGCCTTCCTTTGCCTACTCGCTCTCTCCAGATTGTAAACTTATTCTTTCCTTGGCGCTGCCCTTGATGTTCGTTTTTGCCCAATTTTACCTGCAAAAGAAATGTTCTCAGGGAGGAAGAGGAGTCCTGTTGTGAAAGCCAGACCATCTGTGGGGCCCCTTTTACTCCCCTCTACCAAGCTGCAGGCTGGCTGCTGTTTAAAATCACTCCGTGCTTGACCACGAGCCGGCTTACTGTTGTGGCTCCAGAGAAAACGAAAGCTTCTCTGCATTCCGTTCAAACCCGATCACCAGGGCCTGTCCATGGAAATGACAGCACTGCCCTTCCTGGTATGTTCAGCAAGCCTCCAGGCATCCCACACAGCAACCCGCCTGCTCGCAATTCCATGGTGAACTTCGAGGGAAGGTTCCACAAGCCTTCCTGTAAGGCTTAACATTGCACATTCCCGGTCTTGTAATTACATATTTTAAACATTTGTGTATCTCAAGATTGTAAGCCCGGAGAGGCAGCTCCTCTTCCTGATCATGTTGAAACCCCCCACTGTCTGCCCCCGAATTTGGTCTGTGGAAAGGGCCCAGGATGGAAGCTTGTCGGTGATGCTGAGACCTCCATCTCTCAGATGAGGGACAGGGGTGCACAGAGGCGCCTGGGTTTAGTTTTACCTGGAACTTAGAATAATGTGAGGACAAATTCTGCTTAGTCAAACACGACATCTGTAGCTACATTTCTCAGAATAGCCCAGCAAAGAGAACACGGAGACTCCTGCCAAGTCTGTTGATGTCAAGGATGACAACTCCATATGCTAAGAAGCAGGAAGCCCCGGTTGTACTGTTCGTTCTTGGTCCGGGACACTGAAGTAACGGAGGGAGAAAGCTGAAGCCTATCTGACATCACCTTCTTTTCTCCCCCTTCTCCTCCAGACCAGGGAGAGGAAAACAAAATGTGAAAAAATCAGGGTAGCATCTTCATAATTTTTTAAAAGCTGTAGATATCAGGGGTGCCTGGGTAGCTCACTTGGTTGAGCGTCTGTGGATTTCAGCTCAGGTTGTGGTCTTGGGGTCCAGGGATCAGGCCCCGAGTCCGGCTCTATGCTGGATGTGGAGTCTGCTTGGGATTCTCTCTCCCTCTCGCTCTGCCCCTCCCCTTGCTTGTGTGTGTGTGTGTGTGTGTGTGTGTGTGTGTGTGTGTGTGCCCTCTCTCTAAATAGATGAATAAAATCTTAAGAAAAAAAAGCCCTAGATATCAATGTTAGGATGATCCTTTATAAATCCCAGGAAAGTTAATTAGTAGCTCCTATGGAAAAACCCTTGGGAGCCCATCGTTTGGACCAATATGTATCTTCACTTTAAAAATGGAATCTTTAAGACCTGAAAGCCCACAGTGGTCAGGTATGCTAGGGGCTGGGTGTTGAGAACTGCTGGTTTCTCAGATGATTTGGTCAAGGAAACACACACTCACTCTCTCTCACATGCACACCACAGTTAAAAAAATTTGTTACTCTGGTTTCGGAATGTCCTAGTTTGGCTATCTGTGGTGTGCCATGTATTTACTCACTCTCGCCGAGAAGCAGCCCGGGTCTGTAGAGGAAATGGCTAAAGGAGCCAGGGTCCAGGAATAGAGAAGATCGGTCTTGAGACCTTGAACTGCCGTAGACACAGCTCTGTCGCCAACGTGCATGTGACCCAATTCACCCAAGCTCTTGACGGGGTCTGTGTCTGCCTCCTTCTTCCGTAAATGGCCGTTTCTGCACCTGCAGAACCCACGGGTTCTGACTCTTGACTTCACTCCTGAGCACATCCCCAGGTGACTCTAACCGAGGTGTTTATTGTCAACCCTTAAATTCAGGTGATGCCTCAGAGGATGGGAAAATAGGTTTATTCTGTGCTTTTGAGAGCTTGGAAACGTGGCTGTGCTGTGGAGTTGGGGGACATCTCCTGCGTCCCCTGCCGCCCTGGTCTATTCGGAAATCAAGCAGTGACCACGGGAGGCACGGGCTCTTCTCCCGTGGAAATGATGTTCTGCTAGCAAGTGTAGACAGGCTCCTTGCTCTGTGACCAGGGAGCTCTGTGACTGGCAGTTAGCAGTTTAACCTCTCTGAGCCATGGTGTTTTCATCTCCTAGAGGCGAGACTCAGGTCTTTGGAAGGCTCCGTGCTCAAATCAAACACTTTCTCTTTGTTCCTCTTTCTGTCTCATTCAAGAGGCAAGAATCTGGTCATTGTGAAAAAGACCCAAGCTGGCTAAGCGTGAACATGTATAAGTTGAAGGATCCTGTAGATAACTTGACTTTTTGCTTTGACCTTAAAAGTGCGTGGAAGCTTCTATCTGATAAACAGAACAGAACAAAACAAAATGAAAGCCTGAAGCAAACTTACCTTAAGGACCTTTAGTAAGCTCCTTTCGCTTTTCCTCAGGAACAAAAACAACCAATTGCAGTGTTGACTGGTCTGTGAAAGAAAGGCAGAGCCTTACACTTAGTGCAATTAAAATCTAAGCAGTCCACAGTTGGTCACCGGTGTTGTTTACTGGGTGGCCTTTGGGGCCATATTCCTTTCTCTTCCTTAGGCTTTAGAGCCTATTGTCACCCAGACTTTTTGTCTTTGTGAGGAAAGAAAATTAATAGGCACGGAATCTGGCTCTGTTGCAGGAATTCTTTTTAGCTTTGAGCCCTGTTCAGACATTCACCCTGTCGCAAAATGTCTCCTCTGTGCCCCGGCACTGTTTTAGGCGCTGGGGATAGAATGGTGAACAGGGAGCCTCCTGCTCTCGTGCATTTATATTCTAGAAAAGACAGGTAGGAGTTAACGGCAAATGAAGAGATTAATCATTTCAGAGAATCCGAAAGTGCTGTGGAGGAGAGTGAAACAGGATGATGGCCCAGAAATGCTTGGGGTTGGGACGAGGCGCTGTTTCAGTTTGGGCAGCCAAGGGTTCAGTCTGAGGGGCGTCCAGGGAGCCGAACGTGGATGACGCTGAGGAGCCAGCCATGACTGCTGCTTCTCGTGCTGGCCGCTCGTGGTGTGTGATGATAGTTACAAAATAAACACAAGCGTAAGATGGAGTGGCCCTTGAGAAATAGCGTTGGTGGTTCCTCAATCAGTTAAACGTAGAATCATCCTGTGATCCAGCAGTTCCACTCCTAGATATATACCCGAAAGAATTGGAGACAGGTGTTCAAACAAAAGCTTCTATATGAATGTTCATTAGCAGCACTATCCACAATAGCCAAAGGGTGGGAAAAAATCCAAATGTCGGGGTGCCTGGGCCCCTGGGTGGCTCAGTTGGTTAAGCATCTGCCTTCAGCTCAGGCCATGATCCTGGGGTCCTGGGATCGAGTCTCACGTCAGGCTCCCTGCTCAGTGGAGTCTGCTTCTTCCTCTCCCTCTGCCCCTCCCTGCCTCTCATGCTCGCTCTCTCTCTTTCAAACAAATAAATAAAATCCTAAAAAAAACCCCCCAAAAACCCAAATGTCTATCAGTGAATGAATAGATAAACCAGATGTGGTAATTAACCAAACCGGAATTTTTTTTTTTTTAAGATTTTTAAATCTTTAGATCTTTTAAGTCATTGTCTGATTCAGCTTATCTGGTATGTCCAGCAAAGGTCACTCCACAGCAGCAGATAGCAGATTAGTGGTTGACTAGGGCTAGGAGAGTGGGGGATGGGAGTCCCCACCGACGGCTGTGGGGTTTCTTTTCAAGCGAATGAAAATGTTCCGGAACTAGGTAGTGGTAACGGTTGCACAACACCGTGAATGTACTTAATAGCAGTGAATCGTACACTTTAAAATGGTTAAAATGTTATGACCATTTTATCACAGTGAAAAAAAAATTAAACCCAAGTGTGGAGTTTGACATCAGTCCAGAGTGAGAGACATTTATATACACTTGTAAAATATCCTGAAAACTAATTGTACATAGTCTAGCTTAGCCCTTTACTTCAGAGAGGAAAGATTTTATTTGGTATTTATTTAGGCCCGCACCCTCTGAAATGGGGCTTTCAGGGACTTATCAAAATAGAACTGAATACAAATACAGGTGTGCAAATATGCAGGTGTGCACATCTCTCCAATGAATCCATTCTTTAAAGCTCTAAGTTATTTGGAAGTGAACAGGATGTGTTTTATACATGGGTATAATATATATATGAGATGGGGCGCCTGGTAGCTCAGTTGGTTAAGCCTCCAACTCTTGATCTCAGCTCAGGTCTTGATCTCAGGATGGTGAGTTCGAGCCTGGTACTGGGCTTCATCCATGCCGGGTGTGGAGCCTACTTAAAAAACAAACAGAACAGGTGGAGACGGTTTGGACAGGTCCCCTAAGATGAAGTTGAAGATATGACAATAACTAGAAGTGGCACAGAGTCAGGGTGAGAACACCAGGCTGGCATTCAGAAGGCCAGATTTTAGTGCTAACTTGTGCCCCTCGAATGTGATTTCAATTCATATGTATGTGTTATCTATAAAAATAAGCACTTTCATCAGGTCTGCTACCTAAAGTAAATACATGTGGGGGAAAAGAAAGCCCTTTGATCAGACTTTAAAATATCAGCCACAGCAGGGGCTCCTGGGTGGCTCAGTGGGTTAAAGCCTGTGCCTTCTGCTCAGGTCAGGATCTCAGGGTCCTGGGATCAAGCCCCGAATGGGGGCTCCCTGCTCAGTGGGGAGCCTGCTTCCTCCTCTCTCTCTGCCTGCCTCCCTGCCTACTTGTGATCTCTCTCTGTCAAATAAATAAATAAAATCTTAAAAAAAATATATTAGCCTCAGCAGTAGTCCCTTATTTCTTCATTGAGTCTGGTGTGTCATCCATCTGACATTTCTCAACATGGGAGAAACATTCTGTAGCCCAGAAAAATTACTGATGACGTCTGAAGGGTATTTAAACCTCTGGTAAGAATGATTGCTGTGCTCTTTTTTCTTAAAGTTATTTCTCAAGTAATATTTATTTAGTGTCTTGAGTCAACACGACTCTATTCTTTCTTTGAGTGACATGGAAAAAAAATGTTTGCCAGGCCTCTTTGTTTCTTCTATGAATTCCTCCGATCCACAGTTATTAGGAAGTGAATGTATTTCTAGTTATATCTTTGAAGAGCTGGGTTTTGATATGTTTAGGCTTAGGTATAAAGTACTCCACGAGACTGCGTTAGAAAATGTTGGGACTCTCACAGTCTCCAACAATCTCGAATGTTCCATATATGTTCTCACTACCCAACCACTTGGGAGTGTCAGCCCCCACCTTCACCTCTCCCACACACTTTTCATCCTTCTTCATCTGCTTCTCCTGCCACACTCAACGTTAGAAATAAGCAATGCTGTGTCTTGCTTAAGTAACATTTAAATTCCCTCACAAACACATGAGAGAAGAGGAGTGCCGTCTGTTCTGTGTGTTTGAGGCCCATTGTCTGTTTCTGTTTTGACCCAGTTTCTTTTGGGACTGGGAGTAGAGGGAGAATTCAGGCCTTACCGGAGATTATCAATGGATGCTTTCAGGCAGCTCTCTGAAACGTGTGCCGGAGTAGTAATTACTCGCCTAGGACCCTGCATTCACCAGAAGGCGTTTATTGTTCTCAAGCAGGAGGAAAATAAATCTTTGTAGTTTATTGTGACACTTGCAGCCCCCCCCAGCTCCGAGGACCCCGATGGCAGGTTTAGGGTTTCTTCTGCAGGTGCGAAGGCTTATTCTCTTTGTCCCATCTTACAAGGAGGCCCGTCTGTGATCGGGGGTTGGGGGTGGGGTGTGAGCCTCACCGGTCTCATAAAAGGGATGTCCGTGACTTTCTGTGGACACAATTGGAAGACTGAAAAAAGTCACCACTAAAAAAGTCACCATTCGTGTCTCACAAGAAAGGTGTGAAAATCAGAGAGATGCCTGACCCAGCACAGCTTTTTCTAGATAGAGACCTACACTCTGTGATCTGAAGACCTTTCTCGGAGGGTCCCTGTGCAGAGAGCCTCTTACTAGGTGTGCATGTGTATTCGAAGTGGAGAGATGCATATGAAAGAGAATGAGGGAAAGAATCAGATTATGCAAACGGGCTCAGCACAGGACAGTCCTACAGGCGTCCCCAGGCTCTGAGCATTGGAGGCAGTCACAGTGTTGAGGAGCGGGCCTGAGCGCTGGCCGCTCGGAATGCCAACTCCGTTGCTGGAGCAGGGTCCTAGACAACCCACTTTGTGCCAGGCTTTCATTCTTTAGCAGTCGTCTTGTGGAGAGAGAGGTGGCTGGGTGCCACAGGTGGAGACCGGGCGGCCAGGCCAGTTCAAACTTAGGTATCGGGACAATGGTTCTTTACCAACCAGCGTGGGGGCACGTGAATATTTCAGCAACCAGTGTGTGAGCTGCAGCTCTGGGAATCTCTCTGTATCCCCGACTTGTGAGGCAGTTCCTGTCTAGATGGAGTCTGTTGGTACCTAGGGTGGCTCTTGGTGGTGGTGGTGGTTAGATGTTTTTTCCTGACGGCTATGCTTGTGTGGGGATTTGCTCATACGTTCTTGGTGTTCATCCGAACTGGTTAGCACCCCACCCACCATTTGTCCTCAGTCATAATATCTGTGCCTGCGACATTCAGTACAGATAGAGGCTGACTAACCACACCAGGAATCCAAAACTATTTGAGTCCTCACCTGCTCTGAACTCATCTTACCATGTGTTGGTGACTGTTCCAGAGTGCAGGCATGTAGTAGAGTCACTGGCATTCCAAAGTTGGTTTGTTAGGAGGACGGTGCTGCCTATTTCCAGAAGAGGGCAAAAGCGTTGGAAGTAACAAAAACAGCTGTTGGTGAGATATGTGTGCAGGGGTCAGAGCAGGGGTGCAGGCCAGCTCTGGTTGTGTGAGGGGTGGCTGGAGGGACAGTGTTGGAGAGGGGTGGGATGATTGAGAAAGTCTGCAGCCGGGATGTCTGGTCTCCGTCTTCAGGTGAGGACCTCAGAGCTGGAAGAGATGCTGTCACCTTTCCATCCTTATCTTAAAGGAAGCTTTCATGTGCTTCGTGATGGGATGCTTCTCCTTCTGTTAGGTCATTGCCTTCAGAGCGACTTAATAGAATTTAAAAATAAGCACACGGTTGAATAGCATAATGTGGTTAAGCAAGCTGTTTCTGACGGTGCAGGCTCACCTTTGTTCTGTTTGTGAGAGTGGCCCACATTATCTTATGCACATACTGAGCCTCCGAGTGACTACCGGATAGCCCCACGTAATATCGGCATTTAAGGTGGACTGTTGAAGTGGATCCACAGGGAAACAGGTTTTCAGCAGGATCCCTCACAGTGTAGGAGCTGTCTCACAGCTGGACTTGTACCTTGACATCTTCCTCTAAATACGTTTTATTCTCTTTATCCTCATGAATGTCATTCTGAACTAAAAAATAGAGTTTGCTTTCTGTGGCTGAGCTTAAAGATTGCATTGTGTTTAACTCTGACATGCCCTTCACGATAGAATTTGCTAGAGGGTCAGAGTAGGTTTAGATGCTCCAGTGTGACCGCTCACCCTGCATCTTCAGTGTTTAGCTGAATTCACTGGGCACACAGACCTGTGGTAAATGGGACAAAGCATCAGTTCCGTGATGCTAGGGTTCCGTGGTCCTCGGTGAGATTGGAGAACACAGTGGGGCCCCTTCCCTCACTGCCCAAATCTCGAGTCTTCCCCAGACCTCCCTCCTGGAGACGGCTGGAGAGGCTGGGCGTAGACTCTGCTCGTGGAGGGCGCGCCTGACTCCCAGCACATCTGGCTTCGGTGGATGTCACTGGTTCTTAGTATCAGCCCTTCTTTTTCCCTGAGGAATGGCCAGGAGGCCCAGAAGGCTTCCGTGGAAAAGGTCTGTCCTTTGGAGGGTTTTGGGAATCCCTTCTTGAATGGATGAGGGTAGGGAGGTGGGGTTCTGCTTGCACCCCTTCTGTCCCAGCAGAGTTCATCTCAAAAAAGTCCACTGGCCTTGTCTCAACTATGTGGGGTTACTTGGGCCACGTAAGAGCAAGAGCGCACAGAGAGGACCAGGATGTGGCTGGGGCCCGAGTGCCAGGTCCAAACCATTCCGGAGGCCTTCCTGGGCTGAGCCGGGGCCCCCTGTCCTGTGCCCCTGTGGGGTAGCCCGCGGAGTGCAGTCCTCTTCGTGCTGACAGCATTCTATTCAAGTTCCTTCTCCCCTAGACTGTGAGCTCCTTGAAGCCAGGGTATGGTCCCTGTTAGTCATTTTTCTATGTCTTGTCTCCCGGCATCGTGCCGAGTATAGAGTTGGGCCTCAGTGAATATCTGTGAAACTAAAAAGGAGGGAAACGAAGCCCGCTGCTAGAGATCTTGACGTGGCAGGCCAGAGGGTGTGGAGTTGAACCTGTTTGTGGTTGGGAGCAGTAGCAGGTTTTTGTGGGATGACATGACCAGAACTGGAATAGAAGACTAAAAAAAGTACTGTTTTAGAAAGGCGTAGACTTTTGAGATTTAAAAGGACTTTAAATGATTCCCCAATCCATCTGCCCATTCTAAAGCTTGATCCTCTCCTGTAGCTTTCCTGGTAGTGGTTACTGGGCCTTTGAACACCTGCCCGGGCAGCCCATTTTACTTTCACAATAAACTAAAATATCCTCTATAGCTTAATCCCTAATTTTGTCCCTTGGAGATACCAAGACAGAGTATTGCTTCTTTTCCACGTGACAACCTTTCATTAATTTCAAGACAAATGGCCACGTCTCTCCACTCACACTTACCACGTGAGCATACCTAGTTCATTCAACCGTTCAGCGTGTTTACGATTTAGAGTTCCTGCCCAATCCTGGTAGCTGTCCTCTGAATACATTCCAGTGAATGCACATTCCTCAAAAAATACATCACTAGAATCGAAAGGGA
Organism: Ailurus styani; assembly: GCA_002007465.1. NCBI lineage: Eukaryota > Metazoa > Chordata > Mammalia > Carnivora > Ailuridae > Ailurus > Ailurus styani. The sequence goes on from LNAC01000203.1 coordinate 986,872, forward strand.
TGTTCCAGGAATGGTCCAGCATAGAAGACGTTTATTAGCTCTCTAATTCCAGAATCCATATGCACATTAAATGCAACTTTCCTTATTAGCTCTGTTTGATGACCTTGACCCATCTCGGAATCATATTTAACTTCCTTTTGATGAAAACGTAGTAGTTTTCCTATGCTGCAGCTTAAGCCAGGTGTCTACTAGCCTCTATTTGTGTAGTTGCTTCTTTGGACCCCAGTAGAGAACACCCTATCCCGCTAGACCTAACTCCTCCCTCAGGTCTGCAGAACTCCTCTGGCTCCATACCATGCCATTCTCTGTATTTGTTACCTTCCTCAGCACTGTGACCTCTAAAGATCTGATAAGGATACAGCTTACTGTGACTGTCTTTACCCGAGTTCACAGGAGAACGTTGAGCTGGGCAGGCCGCGTGCAGACCCCTGTGGCATGCTGCTAGAAACCTCCCTTGAGGTGGGCAGCGACCTTAAGAACGGTTTATGACAAGTTTTACATCCCTGCCCCGTAGTGCATAAGACAATCATAAGAGACCTTGTAAAACCCTCAGTTTGTTTTGTGAGATCAGGAGTCTCTTATGGTTTGTGTCCTTCCCCATCCCATCTCGTTTCATTATTTTTCCCTCCCTACCCCCCACGACCCCCCACCCTGCCCCTCAAGTTCCTCATATCAGAGAGATCATATGATAATTGTCTTTCTCTGATTGACTTATTTTGCTCAGCATAATACCCTCCAGTTCCATCCATGT
>LNAC01000203.1:987794-1037183 GCA_002007465.1 Ailurus styani
GGGGGGTGGGAGGGTAGGGATAGGGTGGATGGGTTATGGACATTGGGGAGGGTTTGTGCTTTGGTGAGTGCTGTGAAAGATGTAAGCCTGATGATTCACAGACCTGTACCCCTTGGGCAAAGAATAAAAATAAAATTAAAAAAAAAAAAGAGACCTTGTAAAATGCATTCCTGAAATCTTGGGTATTATCAAAGGGGAAAAGGAGTCTAGGCAGATACGGCCAATTCAGATACAGCTTTGCTGCCTCTGGATGATTGCAGCTTGTTTTTCTGGCTTCCCGTGAAAAATCCTTTTAATAAACCATTTCTCATTTTCCCAAGGATCTCCCAAGGTGACCTCTATACAATTTTTGAACCTACCTTCTTCATTTGGGAAACACGAATGGCATTTGCCCATCCCCCAGCCTTTGGCACGTCTTCCACTTTCCGTGATTGCTCTAGAGACTGACGGCGCTGGGCGCTGCTGATCCCTGCTGCTCGGACTCGCCGCTCTAGGTTGTGAGTCTGCGTCTCTGTTTCAGTTCACCTTAAGCCTGCTGTCTGATTTTCTTCCAGGCCTTGGCTGTTGGGACCAGAACTTACTTCTTTTTCCAGGTTGTTCCATCGCATGGGCAGAAGAAAAAAAAAATCAATTTTATAGCAAAAAGCGTGCTTCTTCAAGTGATAGAGCTTCTTATAAGGATGGGGGGCGGGCAAGACTAGCAAAAATCGTTCCTCAGAAACACAGAACTGAACCAAGAAATGGCCAGGACTTGGAATTGGAAAATCTATGGCGACTCTGGCCACAGGGCTTCTGGCTACTGTGGTAGCCGCTTGTGCCAAGAGCAGACCCCACTCCTTTCTTTTCCTTTTTTTTTTTTCCTTTTTTCCTGCCCCTGGAGCTGACCTCAGGCTTAATTAATTTATGTGTTCTGCTGGGGTCCTTTCTTTGCGTTGACTTTTAGTGCTGTGCTACCAAACAATGTAGTCACTCTTCTCTCTTTCGGCATACGCACGTCCTCATCCTTCTGACTCAGCTGAAACGTTGCCTCACCTATGGCATTTCGTGGTGTTTCTGATCCATTCTCTTGACGGAGGGTGGACGGGGGCTTTTCAGATGGTGTCTGCAATAATTTAGGGAGGGATCTGCCCAAAGTCTTTGAGAAATTAAATCACCTGTATTTGTCCTAGAACTGAACATTTTTTTTCCAGGGTAATTTTTCAAACAGACATGGGAAAACTTGCTAACGTCTCTAACTCTGTGACAGTGTTGTGAGCAATCACAGCAGAAAAATCATGCCACAGTCTCTCTCTGAGGATTTCTGCTCGCCATCAGATTCCGAATCAGATTCTTTCTCACTGAAGGATCTTAACAGAAAAGGGGACCAGGTCCAGGCGAACAGGAGCAGGAGATAAAAACTCAGAAGCTCCGAAAGACCAGGGAAAGACTAGGTGCTATTTTCCTAAGGGAAAGGAGCAAGGTTTGTTTCATGTCTCTCACAGTCTTTGGACGAATCCATATGCATAAATACCGTATGCCTATTTCATAGAACTTGGCACGAGGGGAGGCAAAGTGGGACATTTTGCAGGAGCGTTGGGAGCTACACACTGTTTCAAAGACTTGACTCTTTCTTCTACTGTAGGAGCTGCGATTCCCTCTAGAGGAGACCCCCCCTTCCCATCCTTGCTGACAGGCATCCCCTGGTGGCGGCCCAGCTTCTCTGGGATCTGGAAGTGTGTCTGCCCGCTTTCTTCTGGGCCGGGCCCTGTTGGCGATGTTGGCAGCTCCGCCTCTTGGCCCTTGCCTGTGCTCTCAACCGTCCCCTGCAGGCCGCCTCCCAGTGTTGGGGCCTCCAGCTGGCAGTGGGTGCTGGCCGGGGCTCCAGGTGCTAGGTTCCTCGCTGCCGCAGCTGCTGCACCTGGGAGAGTAGCAGAGCTGGATTCGAGTCAGTAACTATTGCAACTGAGGAAAAGAGATGCCAGTATGGAAATGGGCTCAATTCCAAATACAAGGACACAAGGACATGTGGGAATTCATGGCCAAGGAGCAGCATGAAGGGGTCCGTAGATGGAAAATTACCCAGAAGGGGCATCAAGGATGGAGGGATTCGTGCTGTGGTGGACTAGACAAACCAAGGATAGAGCCCAGAGGGAGGCCTTGCTGGAGAGAGGGCTTGGAGGAGCCCAGGTGAAGTTTGCTCAAGGAGAGAGTCCTTGTCAGCCCCCAGCCCACCAGGTTTGTATTGTGTTTCTGGAACAGCCAATGAGTTGGAGCTGCGTCTTGTTCTTGTCTTAACTGGGGTTCTTCTCTCCCCTTAGTGTGAGTAGTTTTCTTTTCCTCAAGAGGCACTGGGCGGGTTCCCAGTAGCTCAGACACGGAGGGGAAAGCGTCTTTCCGATTATTCGTTGGGGCTTCACGCCCCGGGCAGCAGCGGCGGCCGGGCCTTGCTGGGAGCCGTCCGAGTAACATACACAGTGCTCAAAACCACACCTTCCCAGCCGCCCAGTGACCAAGACACGGTTCCCGGGACCAACCGGTGGGCCGGCCAGTCTCTTTCCTCGGGATGCGACGCGCTCGCCCTCCGCGCCCCTGCTGCAGACCGGCCCGCGGAGCCCCAGCCCGCCGCTGGCCGCACCCCAGCCACACCTGGACGCCACCTGGGGGTCCCCCCAGGGCGGGAGCCAGCCCTGCTCCCCAGCCTCCCCACCCTCCTCCTGCTTGGAAGAGAAGACACAGAAAACTCAGTGTGCCTCACCCTGACCCCTGCCTCAGAATGAAGAAAGCTGCCTTTCTTTCTCAACTGTCTGCAGTTCATGCTTCAAAAAAAATGAATTCTGACAGAACCACCTCAGGCCCCTTTCCAAAGAAAGTGATGTTTTACTGAAAGTGATTGGAAAGAAAGGCACAAATGGGTGTTTACAAGAATTAAGATGCAGGAGTTACCCCGGGGCGGGGGTGGGGGGGGGCTGGGGGGCTGCCGGCGCCGAGAACCACAGCTGAGCGCGCCCTGGCCCCCCCCGAACCGCGGGGAGAAAAGCGACCTTCGGTTCTCAGGAGAACAATGGCCGTTTCTTTCGAGAGTTCCAGAATCGCCACTCCTGGGGCTCGCGCTGCTTTGCCGCGCACCATTTTTCTTTTCAAGAAAGCGCTCACGATTCGGCGTCCCGGCACGGAGCTGCACCCTCCGCGTACATGCGGACTTTCAAGTCTTTACTGCAAGTCTCCAGAATTTCTTTTGGAGAAGCATTTTGTCAGGAACACCGTATTGATTCAAGAAAGCTCTCGCAGCTTTTATTGTCGCTAAAATCATATATTGTTTCGGGCGCCTGGGTGGCTCAGTGGGTTAAAGCCTCTGCTTTCGGCTCAGGTCATGATCTCAGGGTCCTGGGATCGAGGCCCGCATCGGGCTCTCTGCTCAGCAGGGAGCCTGCTTCCCCCTCTCTCTCTGCCTGCCTCTCTGCCTCCTTGTGATCTCTCTCCCTCTGTGAAATAAAAAAAAAAAAAAAATCATATATTGTTTTTCACCGAATACCACCATTTGTTTGTATTTTCCCTGCAGTTTTTGTCTTTGGTAGTTTTGATCTGTTCGGTGGCAGCTGAAGTGATTCCGAGTGTTTGCAGCACGATGTTAATTAACCAAATGTTTCAACCTGGAGCTTTAAACACCTGAGCCGATATAAATGGCTCTGCAGCAGCGCGGGAGCCTTGGAGCGGTGGCTGTTGAAGATTTGGGGATAAAATGGAGAGTATGTGGTGAGAGCTTTTGTGCTCTACTCAGGTTTTTTTTTTTTTTTTTTTGGCAAAATAAAAGCAGAGGAGCGAGTGGCGGGCTCCTTCCCGAGTTCCTCGCCGGCCGCAGGCGTGTCACGGACTCTGTCTGCACGTGGCTGGCTGGGGTTCGGGCCTCGCCGGGCCCTGCTTCCATCTCCCGTCTCTATCCCGCCTGCCCTTGGGCTTGACACATTTTAAAGCTTGGGTAGTTGCACCTGAGGAGCCAAGGCTAGTCGTGGGAACTGCTAGGGTGTCAGGTGCGATTTCGGGACCCACGTCCCCCCACTTGTCCTTTCTTCCCTTCAGGGATCCTGAGCAACAGAGCATATACAAAAAGAACCGTATTCAAATAGAAAAGACAGGACGGTTTAATTAGCAAGCGAGAAGGCACCCGATAACCTCGCACGAGCTCCTGCACAAGAAAGGAGTGTTGGTGGGGCCGCAGTGAGTCAGCATGGGCGTGCCTGTGGAACAGACCCATCCTTCCTTCCCCGAGGCCGAAGGTGCGAGAGCGAGCGGACTGAGAACAGCTGATTTGTCAACAGCGGGACTTTCCGAAAGCAGCGCTAATGACGTTTTGGGCCCGGCCGTTCTCTGTTGTGGGGCTGTTCTGTGCGGAATAGGATGTCGGGCGGTCTTCCTGGCCTCTCCTCGCCGGATTTCAGTAGGGAAATTCATCTACCCATCTTTTGACAACCAAAAATGTCCCCAGGCATTGCCAAACCTCCCCCGGGTTGGAGGGGGGATTGCCCGCAGTTGAGAATTACTGGCCTACGGGAAACAGACCCCAACTGGTCTGGGTTTCCCAATGATAACCAGGATTTTGAAGCAGAAGCTGAGTCATGGACCCATGAGGAGAGGATCTAGAAGTCTTTAAATCGAGAGCAGAATGTGATTAAAACTCTTTCAGACATGGGTTTCCAAATGTTACGTATTAGAATCATCTGGGGGCTTTGAAAAATCCTGATGCCCTGGCCACACCCCAGTGTCAATTAAAGCAGTCTTGGGGCAGGGGAACCCACACCACTGGGGTCTTTTAAAGCATCCCAGGGATTCCAACGTGCAGCCACATTTGAGAACCCGTGCTTTAAAGCAGTCTCTAGTTAGACACCCGGCGTCCCTGAACAGGGGCTTGCTGTAAGTCCCGCCACAGAGCTGACTAGACCGGCGGGTCTCAGACCTCAGCACGCAGCAGAATCACCTGGAGGGCTGGACACTAAGACATCTTTCTGATTCATGAGGGCTGGTCTGGGGCCTGATGTTTGCCTGTCTGACAAGTTCCCAAGTGCGGCTGATGTCCCTGGTCCATGATGCTCCTTTGAGAGCCCTTGCCGATGGCCCTCCCTCAGCATCTTCCTGGGGAGCAGTGGCTCCACAGCACCCGTGACAGACGCAGGGGTACTCCCCCAGTATCCTTGTCCCTTTAAAGCCGGGCTGCCTGCCCTTGTCTTGCCTCTTGACATACAGATCTTCCCAGTTCGAGGTGGACTGACCCTGTGTTTGCTGTCTGCCCACTGACCTTGCAGAGACATTCCTATGACCCTGGCAGAAGCTGTTTGGACAGATTTTGGAAGAAAACAGATATGTCTTGGGAGAAATAATGAGAGTGAACGTCGGACTGGGAAGCCAGAAGTGGGCCCTTGTCCGGGTTCCGGCACGACCTGGTGGTGTGACCTTGCCCAAGTTGCTACACTTACTGGGCCTTCATCTCTCTAGTCTGGGGGAGTTAAACCCCAAGGTTTGTAAGCCTCCCTCTGGTGTCTCTATCCTGTGACTGAGACATGCAGTCTTCTGGAGGTGACAGATCTATGGGAGCCCAGCTGCTGCAGTGAAAGACGCCCACAGTTAGTAAGTCAGGGTAAAGAGGGAAAGACAGGTGTTTGGGCAACAATAGAGAGTGTCTGGATACTTCTCTGTTTTGCCCTTCAGCAGCGAAATAATAACTGCAGTGGGCAGCTAGGAGAACATTTTCTTCCTTCAGTCAAGCCCTTGAATGCTACTCCTCACAGCCAATTTTTATATATGCAAATAGAGCTTGCTGGATGAGTGTGCTGGACGCTGTGTAGGGAGAACTAGGTGGCCAGTCAGATTCCGTGTTAAGCAGTGTGTGGAAGCACCTGGGTGTTCTTTCTTAAAAGCTCCCCAAGAAAGGCAGGATGGGTGTCAGGTCTGGTGCCCAGCCCAAGTGATGCTGCTTTTCCTTTTTCTGTCTTCCCCAAATTTGTGGGAGAGTCATGGCCCCCACTGTGTGGCGGGCTGTCCGGCTTTACCCAGCAGCTCACAGTGAGAGAAGAGGGGGGTCAGGCAGATCGTCAGCTGTGCAAGAGGCTGCCCTGGAGGTCACGGGCAGGGAAGCAGGTGAGCAGAGCTAGGAGGGAGCCCAGGGTGTCATCTTCCTGATGTTTCTACAGACAGGGACAGCGGTCTACATCCCATTTAATGCAGGCAAAGGCCGGGCCCACGCTTTTAAGAAGTAAGGGTTAAGGTAGCCTTGCAAATGTAGACTTTGAAGCAAAAGAATGAACAAAAGGGCCCTGGAGAGTTGAATATGTGTGGCTAAACTCTGGCCCAAGCCAGAGGGCTGGTTATCTTATACCATGCCCATAGCAGTGCTTTACAGAGTGGATTCCTGTGCCCACTCCTAAGATAAAAACATTAAAGGAACATGCCCAGGAAATTCTTTTTCCTTTTAATCAGGATAAAGCAGCCTATTGAGACCTGGACAAGTGTATTGGATTTCACCTTTAATCTCCCACACATCAATCTCTTTTACAAGAGGTCATTCTCTGAAAGGTACAAGTCAAGAGTGCTTTGGCGTGGAGCTCTAGAATGGCCTTTATCATCTTGATGACAATTTTTCCAATTTAGTTAACAGTTTATTCGGTTGTAAAACTACAGTGACTCATGTAATGAGAGGTTTCCTTCTGTGTCAACAGAGAGGATTTTTGGAGCTTGGTAACACGTTGGACAACTCTTCTGCCACACTTCAAAAGAAGGAGTCAATCATGGGGTAATATTTTTAGAACGTCAGAACTGGAATATGGCTGGCTGCTAATCTCCCTCAAATAAAACCCTTGATTAATTACAAAATGAATTATCCAAGAGTGACAAAATTTACTTGGGCCTCATTGAAGTTCTACCAGGTCACCTCCTCAAGGCCAGGTGAACAGGAAGAATGAAACGATGTTCTCCTTCATTAATGTGCCACTTAAAACAAACACAAACAAAACCAAAAAGCTAAGAGCTCTGAACGATGGATGGGATATCTTGTAAAAGTTTTATCCAGTGAAGTGATTTTTATTTTGCCCTTCCTGGATTTTGTGTCTTCCTTCCTTGAATGTGGGCAGCTGGAAGTTGTGTATAAAATATTCCCGAACATGAAAGTGAAATTTCTCTACAGCTGTCATAATAATAGTTCATTAAATAAATGTTTTTTTTTAAACTGCTTGAATATTTCATGAGCATAAATGAATCACAGCATCTCTTAGAAAGATACTGCAAATTAATCAAATGACCACAGGGCAAGATGGAAATCTGAAATTTGAAATTCAGGAGAATTCCAGCTATGATTCCCTGGTCAAAGGTGGTCATCTCTTTTCCCGTTCTGAGAAGTTTATTGTTTATCTCCTATTGCTTGAGTCATAGGTAAAGGTAATGTCTGGGCCTGGAAAGTTCTACCAGGATCCACTATTATTCTGTCGTGAGTGTGTGGTTGCCTGCAGCACGCCACATAGTACCTGGCTTATGAGATATTCATAATTGGCATATTTATGAAACATGTGCATAACATTTATTAGATGCCAGCTACTTTTTTAGATAAAAAATTAACTCACTTACTCCTCATGGTAACCCTGTTGGATAGGCAGGCACTTCTGTCCCATCTTGCAAACAAGAAAAGTGAGGCTTAGAGAGGTTCATAACTTGTCGGAGGTCACAAGACTAGGAAGTGACAGACTGGAATTTAAACCCCAGGCCCGGTGCTTTGGGAGGCTGTGATCTGTGCTCCTGTGTGGCTTCTCTCAGTAAATCTTTGTTGAAATGGAAATAAGTCTTATCTATGAAGAGTTTATAAAGCAAATTCCCATGTCATTTCATGTGATCTCCCTACCAGTAAGAAAACCATAACTCTTTCCATTTTAGGATGGACAAAACGGGCTCGGACAGGTGGACGATTTTTCCAAAGTCCCCAAGACAAAAGGTGGGAACCTGGATGCCCCTGGCTTGGGCTCTGGCTTTCCTTCCGCCTTCGCTGCGGTGGGGTGCAGGAATCCACGTCAGCCTGCTCCTTACTGCCCGCCCGCCTCCTTCTGGCTTCCACTTCTGAGTGGAAAGTTAACCCACATGGAAGGAGGCTGGAGGGATGTTTGCGTCAAGGAGGGTTCCTCCAAATACCAGCCTTTCTGTCATTCCTCCTGCTGCATCACCCTTGTTTTTCTCTCATTCCTGCCCCATGAACAGCTCACAACCACTTAGTGTGGTGGGGGTGGATGTGGGAAGTCCCGGGGAAGGGAAACGTTCCCGGGTGCTGCTCTCTTTCCTGGGTACCTGTTTACTGTCTGGACCTCAGTGTCTCAGGCTGCGGGGTTGGCAAAGTAGCGGCCACCCCTCTTTTCCACCGTAGCACCCTTCATGTCTCAGGGAGCAAACTGCTTGCTTGTTTGGGGCCTCTACTGGCTATTGACAGAAGCCGTAATGAATTGGGGCTGATTTCTCCACTTCTTGCCCAAGGGGAATCTTACTTTCAGGTCACGGTGTCCGTCATTTGCCAAAAACCTGATCTTTATGTCTACACCTATTTGTTTATATTTCATCTTGTCCCACAGAGGTTGAGGTAAATGAAAGGGAACGCGGAACAGTAACCTGAAAGTAGAAGGGCGAGAGAAGATAGCAATTAGAGATTCCTCTAGCTTCCTGCCAGAAACAAACAAAAACAAATGCAAAATGCAGTTAATTCTGAATTCTTATGGAGGAGGAGGAGAAAATTAGCCTTTACAGGAAAATCCTCACCTGAGGTTCCTTTCAGATGGTAATTCCCTGTGAAAAGGGCTATAGGCACTGTGGTGATAAAGGTGACCTGGAATCTTTCCATCTAGCAGGTGAGGCAAGCAAATCAAAACCTACAGAGGAAGAAGCTCAGGACCCCCCCCACCCCCCTTCGCATCTAGGGAAGAGAGACTCTGACAGAGGGGTTTGGGGAGGCGACAGGAAACCCTACCTGAGTGAGCCTCGGAAGGATGGAGAAGAATGAAGAGATGGGCACCCCAGCCCCAGGCAGTGCCAGGAGCTGCCGTCAAGGTTAGAGGGCAAGGTTAGAGGACGGCAGCGGAGAGACAGCCATTTAGGTCAAGTAGGAGACTGATGTGGAAGGCAAGGCAGGAGGGGAGGTCAGAAGGATGCTGTGCCTTTTGGGAAGTGGGATGACTTCTGAAGGACTGTGTCCCGGCCTTGCTTGGGGAAGCTCATTCTGTCACCCACTGACCGCTGTGTGACAGAAGCGAGGGGCTGATGGAGGGACGTCAGTTAGGGCACCGTTGAAATAACAGAGAAGTGGCCAGGCCCCCCGCTAGGCCAGTGGCAGTGGAGATGAAAAGTAGAAAGTGGGGAGTCTATGAGAGAGAAATGTAAAAAGATTTGGCCAGACGTGGAGGTTTAAGGAGACAGACAGGAAGTGGGACAGGAGCACATCAGGAGGTAGGTTTGGGATATGCTGAGGTTTTCCTATTCATGGGGATCTGACTGGACCTTCTAGACTCTTTTCTGGTTTTGCTGCATTCAAAGACCAGTCAAGAACTTTGACTAATGTTGCCTAGATTCATGTGGAACCCTGGTTCACTAGATATGTGATCTTCCACAAGCAGTCCAAGCCTCATTTTTCCATCTGTAAAATGGGGATCACATCAACTATGAATGGTTGTGGTAAAGATTGAAGGAGAATGTGCACATTTGGAAAGTGCTTTTGCACACTGTGAAGCCCTAGTAAGCAGTCTCACTGGGGATTATTTCTGCTTCTGGTAATTTTAGGCTGGCGTTGTTCCTTCTTTGCTTTGTGCTTCTGCTTTATTGTCTCATCTGCTGTTCTGTCAGAGACGCACACTTGCCGCACACTTCCAGAGCCTCAGTGCCCCGGCTCGCCCAGCAGTCTAGTACACTCAGCCCCCCAGGAAGTAAGGCACCGTCTTGCTGCTGCCGGAGCATCTGAAGTAATGAAGGTCCCCCACCACACCCCCACATTTGTGTTTTGGGCCCAGTCACCACTAGGTGAAGAGGGATGTTCTAGGGCGCCAAGCGACGTTTTGAGTTCTGAAGACAAGATTCAGAACTCTGGGTGTGAGGAGCTTGCACTGCTCGACTCCTCAACCAAGAAGCATTCCGGTTCAAGTTCACGTTTCTCTGAGGACAGAAGGGCAGACACTACTGAAAAAGGGAGTGCCAGAGAGTGCGGTGCCACCGGGCTCCCCAAACTAGTACTTGAAGACCTGGGAAGGTGACAGTCTGCAAAGGCAGCAGCCAAAGTGACAGGGAATTGAAATTGTGACTCGGCTTCTGTGAATCCCTGAGGGCAGCCAGCAGTAGGAGAGGGTCTCTGAAGGGTCAGGAGATTGTTAGAATATCCCTAATTACCAGGTATCAGGGGCTCAGCTTCTTATTGGGAAATTCTCTCCCTAATTAACATATCCCTGCTCTGAACGTGCTCACAGGTCTCTGCTAATTCAAGAAACAGTGGAAAAACACACTGAGAGCTCAGCTTTAATTGAAAATACAATAATTAGATTGTGGAATCCTACTCTTAATTATAGAGCCAGATTTTTCTCAGGGTCTACTTATTTTCTGATGATATTATGCTCTGACAGAATTAATAAAGTTTCTGGGGATCTGTTACAATTTTTTTTTTTTAAACTCCATGACTCATTCTGAACCCAGAAAGGTAGATAGGACCCACGGCATTCCAGTTTTCTTGGACTCTTTGCCTGAGTCGTCAGGGAATAAAACAGGCCCTTGTGTTGTCATGCACATGAAAGGAATGTCATTTCATCTGAAATAGTTGGCTCTCATTTTCAAGGTTGGTCAAGTAGTACATTCACGGAATTGGCAATTACCAGATGCAGCATCATGCTTCGATTGGGACAGAAGGATCCCCGGGCCAGCACCCATACTTGAACTTGAATGTGCATAGGAATCGCCAAGAGATTTGGATTGAGGAGGCCCAGGGTGGGTCCTGGGATTCTCCATTTCTGCCAGGCTCCTAGGTGGTGTCCACACTCTTGTTGCTGGAACACACTTTGAGGAGCCCAGCTCTGACGGACCCCACCTGGGCCCTTCCCCACCTTCTTCCTTCCCTGTTGGGGCACAGAATCCATAGGACCAAGGGGACGTGCTGACCCACAGTCTGTGCCCCTCCCCCCAGACCTCATTGTAGGTACTTGTCCTAGAGTTTCCTGCTCAAGTGTCCTCGTGCCTTCTTCTAGGGTCTTCTCTGGAGTCTTCCTCTGGTTCATTCACTTGAGGTGGGTATACCCCAGGTTGGCAGGAGGGCTGAGGGACAGCTGGTGGGGGTGTTAGAGGCCCACGGTGGTGTGAGATAGAACTGAGATGGAAAAAAGGAGCCAACTCCGGGTATGGGCAGCTCTCTCGGCACTGCTCCATTCTGGTGTAGAACCCTGGGAAATTCAAGAATACGGGATGCAGCCTGGATTACAGCCTCAGGAGTCCTTGAAGAACTTAAAAGGTAGATGCCACTGTCAGTAGAGACAAGGCATCTTGTGGGCGGAAGTTGCTTATTTGGACTTGAGTCAGGTGAGCAGGTACCTTATGGCATATGATCTGTATGGCTCTCCATTCATCCTCTTGCCCCTTCCTATAAATGTTAGGGGAAGTCTCAGGGAAGATGCCTCATGAACCCAAAAGGGTGAGATCATCTATCCTTTCATCATTAGATATTTTTCATATTTATCTTCCTCGATACACATTAGAATTATTCAAATTTGTTAGGCTGCTGTATGGTACACAGTTCTGCACCTGTAGTTTGTTTTACGGGGCATTCTGCCGTCTTTAAATGTATTCATCAGCTGACAGGTTCTTTTGAGAATAAGAATTTAGGGCATTTGGGTGGCTCAGTCAATTAAGCGTCTGCCTTTGGCTCAGGTCATGATCCCGGAGTCCTGGATCGAACCCCACATTGTGCTCCCCGCTCAATGGGAAGCCTGCTTCTTCCACTGCCCCTCACCTCGTTCATGCTCTCTCTCGCTCAGATAAATAAATAAAACCTTAAAAAAAAATAAGATTTAAAGAAACTATAAAGGTTAATGTAAAATTTTAAAAAATATTCTTGAGAAAGAAAAGATGATGCAGTTTTACGTTTTATAGTTTTGGTAGATTTCACGGCAAGCTGGTTCTTGGTGGTTAGGTTAGGTGGTGGTGAGGCGAGGACTGGGTCTCCCAGCTGGGAGGCGGGACACGGATTGGAGGGCTGACACTCAGTGACAGGCCTGAATGGCCCTTGGCGAACGCAGCACCTCTTGCTCTGCCCTGCGCGTCCGCTTGCACTGTTGAAACCTCTTCTGAATGCAGGCGTTTAGGGCCCTCACACCCAGCAGCACAGGCAGCGGCAGCAGGCTGGGAGGCCCTCGGGACGGGCTCTCTCCCTAGGTGCTCTCGCTCTCAGTGCCTCTGGGCTGCCCACGTCCCTCCTGCCGGGCACCTGCCCCTCCTGCCGAGCCTCACATGGCCTGCAGCATTCTTCGGATCGTTGCCGAACCGAACCTTCTGGCTGTCTGGATTCTCGGTATTGGCCAGGCCTTCCTTGGCCAGCCACAGTCTGGGTGCCTTGGCACCCATATACTGGAAGGGAAACTAAGGGCTTAAAAAGGATTTCAAACCTTTATGGCATTGTCAAAGAGGAAGGGACCGGACCTGCTGGAGCGATTTCTACCTCATCTCCCAGTTGTTACCTATCACCTTTATACCCCTGGGGGTGTTTCTTTCTTTGGCACCTAGGAGCAGTTTCTCCCTCTCACCCCCGACCCCATTGTTCTCTTTTTTCTTTATTTTCTCTCTCCCTCTCTCTTTTGTTTTTTCTCCACATCGAAAAAAATTGAAGTGAAATTCACATAACGTGGCATTAATCGTTCAGTGACATGCAGTACATTTAGCTGTCCTGGGCATTTCCTATAAATGGAATCCTACAGCATGTGATCTGCTCTTCCCAGCTTCCTTCACCGAACAGGATCCGAGGTCCACCCACACTTAGTGCGCCTCAGTACTGCGTTCCTTTTCCTGGCTGAGTAATACTCCATTTTGTACGTGTGCACTTTGTTTAGCCATTGATCTATCGATGGATATTTGGGTTGTTCCCACCTTTTGGCCATTCTAGTAGGGCTGCTGTGAGCATGTGTCTGTGAATATTTGTTGGAGTACCTGTTTTCAGTTCTTTTGAGTATATATCTAGGAGCAGAATTGCTGGGTTACTTGGTAATTCTTCGTTTAACTTTCTGAGAAACCATTTTCCATAGCAGTCGCCCTGGTTCCCACCAGTGATGCACAGGTGTTCCAGTGGCTCCACATCCTCTCCAGCACCTGCTGGTTTTCATTTGTTTGTAGCCATCTTAGTGGGTGCTGACATGGTGTCTCAGGGCTTTGATTTGCATTTCTCTACATGATGTCGGACCCCTTTGTGAGCAGTGTCTTGGTAAGTCAGCACATGACACGACACTGTCCGGGACTCAGGTGCATTTTGTAGCAGATGTTGGAATGAAACAGGTGGCTTGGCTCGCCTTGCCTTGTCCTAGCCTCTTGTAAGCGCTGCTGACCTCTGGGTAAGTGTGAGCTACTCGGGCTCTCACTGTCCTGCCATCAAGAGTGGTGGGGTGGGGGGTGCCTGGGTGGCTCAGTCACTTAAGTGTCTGACTCTTGGTTTTGCTTCAGGTCATGATCTCAGAGTTGTGAGATCGAGGCCCGCATCAGGCTCCATGCTCAGCACAGAGTCTGCTTGAGATCCCCCCACCCTCTCCCTCTGTGCTCCTCCCTCTGCTCACACTCACTCTCTCTCTCAAATAAATAAACAAAATCTTTTTTTTTTTTTTAAAGGATGGTAGGGGCACCCATTTTGGTTTAATGGGAAGGAAAGGGTTGTTGGTCATTACTAAATTCTAATCCCAAGGGGCAAAGAACATTACAGTTGACTAGCGTTTTAAAAATTTGTTTTCCAAGGATCCCAAGGGTTTTAAAGATATTTTTTTAAAGGTACTAAGGAGGAGATCAATGAGGTTCAAGTTTTAGATGTGTTTTGGGGAAATTACTGATTTGTATTTTAAGTTTGGGTGATGGCAGTTACTGTCAGAATGAAGTAATTCTTCTTTCTACAAAATACATTTCCTTCTTCTCCCTTGCCTTGTAGTGTTACACCTTCTCAAGCTAGGACCACGCTGGAAAGCATGTAAAATGAATCCGAACACTGGTAGTGGATAAGATTTTCTCATTTTTGCTCTACAGTGTTTGGATAAAAATAAGAAGCAGAGAGAAGAGCCCAGTACCTTAACAACATGTTACCTTTATTACAATAATTTCATTGCTGCCAGTGTATTTATTTTTATAACATGCTGTCCCTTTGGGGAGGCTCATTGGCTGCAAATCCATAGAATATCTTGCATTTCCATTTGCAGTTTGTGTGTGTCAACATTATTAAGATGTTACTTGATTCAAAATCAGGCAAAAGTAACCCTTGGGACCGGGACTCAGGAAAGAGGGTGTCGTTGGGGATGAAGTGGCTGGAAGTGGGCATGAGGGGCTCCTGGAAGCCCGGTTGTGTTCTTCCCTCATCCGGGTGTATTGCACGGGTGCGTCACCGTGAATATTCAGGGAACGGAACCTGATGACTTCTACTCTTCTGTATGTTACACTTCAGTAAACATTTTACTGAAAAGTAAAAAGAAGGAAAAAAACCTTTCCTTTCCTCCATGTCTTGTACGTTCTTAATTTTAAGACAAAGGCTGCATGATTTGAGCCAATGGGGAAAATCTTAAGTTCCAGTGAAAGAAGGAAGGGGATAGATTTCTGGGTTGAGTGTTTCCCCTGAAGTCTAGCATTATGTTCCATCGTGCCTTACCTCATCTGGTCTTGTCAGCAGCCCTGTGAAATGATTTATTAACTTATACCCATCTTATAAATGGAGAAAGTGAGGCCCAGAAAATGTTCAGAAATGTAGAGAAGGTTGTATTGCTGTGTGTAACGGGACTCGGGGCCTGGCCCTGCGGTGTTCTGGTTTCAGGGTTCTCTGGGTCCCTGGTGTCTTTGTTACCCAGTTGATGTTGGATTACTATTGATTTAATGGATGAATGAGTACTTTGGGGAAGGAAAGTGCTCTGCAGCCACACCAGTGTTCTGGTTTGTGCTGGTCTGGCCTGGCATACCAGAGCAGGTCTGCAGATGGCTCCCTAGAAATGGAGTTGACAGGCCCCCTCCCCGCGCTGTGTTCCCCCTTCCTCCCAGCATGGAGCTGGCCTTCAGTTGGAGAAGGCTGAGGAATCTTAAGAGCTACTGACAGATTGACGGCCTGTTAGCCAGAGCGTACCTCTCCTACGAGGGTTCTGCCGGGGCTGTTCTCATTTAGAGCCTGGTGTCTGAAAGCCTCGTCCGCCTGGAAACTGGCAGCAGTGATGGACTGGTTGGGAGGCTGGATTGAACAGGTTCCTAGTGAGCTGTCAAATGTGGTTGCTGAGATGGTTTCAATACGAGCTTATCAGACTGTTTAGGAACAGAGAACAAGCACAGTGCATGTTATTTATGGCATTCACACTCTTGCAGCTAGAAACAAAATATAGCATGTCCCAGGCTCAGATTTAAATTAGAATATTCTGGCGTGCACAGATTAACTGAACAATAGATTCGAAAGACAAGAAAGAGCCTCACATTTAGAGGAAAGAGCGAGAGAGAGAAATATGTTTGATTTTCCAGTGCAATTTGAAAAGGTTTCAATCCTCGAATGAACTGGTTGTCCTTTACCAACTGTGGGAATGGGCAAGGCATTCTAGTGTATCCATTTGTGAACTCTTTGAGCAAAGCGCCTGCTGTGAACCGCTGCTGAATTACCTTGTTTTCTTGTGGCTTAAAGACCTGTTTGGATAGATCTTTCAAAATCTTCTAAAATCATTTTAGCTACTCCGAAAGGACCGAGGCTTGTTCTGTTAAATAGATGTGTCCTTTTAGTGGGGTTACTAAAACTGTATCCTGGAGGATTGTTAACTACCCTACCCCGGAGCTAATCACAGTGTAGTGGATTCAGGCTGTGTTTGTGTCCAAAGGTTTAGCCAGCTTATTGTCGGAAGATGGGGCAGGCTGGAGACTGGATGGAGCCTCCCGGCTGACCTCTCCTCCTGCTCTGTGGGTGCCAGGCTGGGGGCACGCCCCAGCAGGTGTCCTCAGAGCCTGGAAATCCATGGAACTTGGAGGCAGACCTGGCTCCGAATCCAGCCCCACTTTTTACCAACCGTGTGACTTGTTACCCGTTCTCTGCTTCTCTCTGCTCATCTAGTAGAGAGTGCCAAGACCTATCTATCATCAGGGGACATTACAAGAATTAAATAAAGTACTACTTATAGCACCTGATCAATAAATGTTACTTCTGTTTCACCTGCTGATTTGAACGGATGAAATAATATTGGTAAAATATTATTTTTAATATTTCCAAAATAAAATTTCCAAAATATTGGAAAAAATATTGGTAACATGTATTTAAAATAAAGTCTAATAAGTATGCTTAAAGAAAATAGATGTTAAAATATCTCTTAGTTGGGGGAGGGTGGCTGTTAGCTTTGGAATCATTACAAAATGATTTATATTGTTGTATTATTTTAGTTGAACAACATTGGATATATAGATGATTTTTTTTTCCCTCAATGTGTGTATATATGTGTGTGTATTTTGGGGGGGCCACCTTTCCAAATGTTTTTTTTTTTTTGAAAATGGAAGGCAATGAAGAAATTTAAAAGACATCCGTTTTGATACTTTCACCGAGCTTTCATACTTAAATGCATGTTAATAAAACTGACCATATCATGGTTGCTTCGTGTTAACAGAAAAACATTATTATTCAGATAGGAAATAATAACAGTAATTGTGTATTTGCTAGCAAATAAGAATAATAATAATGGGGCGCCTGGGTGGCTCAGTGGGTTAAAGCCTCTGCCTTCGGCTCAGGTCATGATCTCAGCGTCCTGGGATCGAGGCCCGCATCGGGCTCTCTGCTCGGCGGGGAGCCTTCTTCCTCCTCTCCCTGTCTCTCTGCCTGCCTCTCTGCCTACTTGTAATCTCTCTCTCTCTGTGTCAAATAAATAAATAAAATCTTAAAAAAAAAAAAAAAAAGAATAATAATAATGACAATGGACCTGTGCTTAGGGGGCTTGATAAGTGAGTGACTTACTGTTTCTCTTTTCATAAGTACTCACGGGGTAAACCCCACTCTGTCCTAGGTCCAGGGATGTTGAGGGCCCCTTTGGTAAAGTGCTATTACCTGTATAATGTTGATGCTGGAAGAAAGCCTTTGTAGGTTGTCTTAGGCAGTTGGACTGCTATAGCAAAATGCCACAGACTGGGCAGTTTAGAAACAATAGAAATGTATTCCTCATAGTTCTGGAGGCTGGGAAGTCTGAAATCAAGATTTGGTGCCTGGTGAGAGCCTGATTCTTGGCTCATGGACAGTAGTCTTCTTGCTGTGTCCTCACCCAGCAGAATGGGCCAGGGAACTCTCTGGGGCCTCCTAGCAGGGCACTAATCCCGTTCGCGAAGGCTACACCGGCATGACCTGATCACTTCCCAGGAGCCCCGCCTCCAAATGCCGTCCTATTGGGGATTAGGTTTCGCTCTGCGAACTTTGGGAGGACACATTCAGCCTACAGCATCAGTTAACCATGTTCTCTCAGCTCTTTACTATCTGTAATCGAAAATGTTCTTGGGATCATGATTTGACCCAAAGCAGATATCAAGGTACATTATAAAACTCATTCTTCTCTACTATGACTTCTGTTTTCAGAAATTATTTGTAACATTTTATCGTAATTGAAATACAGAATAACCCAAGTCTTTTTCTCTATTGATTATTCCCCAAAAAGAGCTATTTCATTTCTAAAACTCCCTGTGGGCAAGAATCCTGATCTATGGACTCTCAGTGTATCTCTCACTCCTGAATTCTTAGGAATTGTTATTTCCTTTTGAGATGGTAATAAGGCTTTCGTGGGCTACCCAGTCTTCTTAAAAATTGCAATGATTATGTGAAACTCATGATCAATCTCATCTTTTTATCTAGAAATGCACTGCGTATAGATGCTAATACGTACTATGTAGGAACTTCATTTGTTTATCCTGTATTTATTTATTCCTTCATCTCTTCTTCCAGCAGACATTTGTTGAGTGCGTCCTGCTGCTCATCACTGTGCTTAATTTAGTGCTGGGGGTAGTGCTCGACGGGACGGGACGGGACGGGACGGGAAGGGACGGGACGGGACAGACAGGATGGGACGGGACAGATAGGACGGGACGGGACGGGACGGGAAGGGACGGGACGGGACAGACAGGACGGGACGGGACGGGACGGGAAGGGACGGGACGGGACAGACAGGACGGGACGGGACAGATAGGACGGGACGGGACGGGACGGGACATGACGGGACGGGACGGGACGGGACGGGACATGACGGGACGGGACGGGCCGGGCCGGGCCGGGCCGGGCCAGGACGGGACAGGTCAGGACAGGCCAGGCCAGGACAGGCCAGGCCAGGACAGGACAGACAGGCCAGGACAGGCCAGGACAGGCCAGGCCAGGACAGGACAGGCCGGGACGGGACGGGACGGACGGGACCGGGACCGGGACAGGACAGGACAGGACAGGCATGGCTAGTGCCCCGTGGGACTTACTGACCACAAGAGGAGATGGGCAGCAGCTGGGGATTCACAATAAACAGGAAGAAGCAGTCTAACCAGGAAAGTTGGGATGGCTGTCTGGGAAACTGACCACTGAGCTGAGATAGGAAGGAAGAATAAGCATTAAGAAAATCTTGCCTCTCAACTCAAAAACCTGGCCTCCATTCTTGCTCATTTCAGTCTGTACAGTGTCGGGGCAGTTACAAGGGGCACACCTCCTCTCAGTCACTCCCTGTGTCGTGGGCGGCAGCCTGTCCATCAGACTCTCCGAGTTCCCCACCAACTGATTTTTGTGGAAAACATTAGAAATGAGGCACCAGAGTTCTAGCCTAATTGATGTAAGCAGTGGCCACAAGGAGCATCCCTGTCTATGTCACTGCCTGTCCTACTCCAAGCACGGATGGGGCTGATTCAGAAATAAGCGTGTTCCCCTAAGAAGGATGGAAGAGGAAGAAGAGAGACAACAGAGAGCATAAGAGAAAGAGGGAAAAGGAAAGAAAAAAATGAACTCTATCCACACAGCCATTACCATGACCTTCATTTTGATTCTTGACCTACTCACAACCATCTTTGCAGCTGGTACAGCTATGATACTAATTAGAATGGAAACCTAGCACTCTTGATAAACTTCCTCTTTGAGAAGGCTTATTTAATTTCACTTTATAGTCTCAGTTTGGATGACAGAGTGGCCCTTTTCTGGCTCCCACTATCACTTTGGGAGAAATTAACCTTCACCAAGTAAGCCGCGCCATAAAACTATGCTTCTCGAGCCATGTGTGGGGGAAGATGGGGTGTTTCGTTTTCTTTTTACACGTTAAGCCGCTGTACGTGAAACTGCCCGTGACGGGTTTCACCTGAAGTTTTTGATAATCTCAGACCTGGTGCAGACCCCGTTCGGGGGAATTGAGTCCACAGATCACAGCAATGTCAAACTGCCAGGTAAGCTTTGAAACACTCTCCATTTCTGTGCCTGTCTCCTTGAGGGTCAGTAACACATCGTTTGTGAACCAGCCCTACTAGTCTAATAGGCGTTAGTTTCCTTGAGACAGGAAGGGAGTGGGAGCACATTTAGGGCTGAGGTACGTTGAGTCTCCTACCTCGTGGAGGCCACACCCTATCTCATCACCTTCCTTCCCTTTATCCCTCGCCATACAGAAAACCTAGAGCTCAAGTTCAGGACTGCACTGTCCTGAGCTCCCAGAGGTGACGCCACCTGCATGGTCCATACCACCTAACACGTCTCTGAACACAAAGAGGATTTGGGAGAAGTTCTGAGACTTACTTAAAGGCAATACTTCCCCCAGAATCTTGAGTCATTGGCAGCCTTTGTATGTTTAGGGACAAATGCAAACATTTCCTTGGTGACACTCTTGCAGGATCTGGTGACTAGGCTAGCAGGCTCACTGTAGATTCTGCTCCGGATCTCTTTGGAAAGCAAGGAAAAATAGAATGGAGATATGTTTAGATTCAGCGTTCTGAACAGTTGCAATGCCTAATGCTGTGTTGGGAACTGCATAGAACTCAAGCTAAAAATGATCACTGGTTCTTGACTACGGGGAGTTTTAGAATCTAAAATAAACAGCTTGTTGAAACTGAGTGTTGTACCAGATAAGGACTTGGGCACTTTCAAAAACTTCTGAGTATGTTTTTTAAAACGATTTCATCAACTGGAATTCAATATGTAAATAGTTACTTTTATAAACCTATGTACTTTATATTCAAATTTATCGAGGTATATTCTATACATAATAATAAGATATATCCTTTTAAAGAGAGAACACAAGCTGTATACACTTAATGACATCATTGGCCCAAACAAGATACAGAGAGCACTCTCATCACCCCCGAAAGTTTCCCCGGGGCCCCTTGGTGATCCATTCTTTGCTCCTAGGCAATCACTGATCTGGATTTTCTCACTGCAGATTAGTTTACATTTTCTACAATTTTAAATAAATGGTATCTTGTAGCACATACTCATTGGTGTCTGGCTTCTTTCAGTGCTGTAATTATCTTGCAATCCATCCATGGTGTTGTGGGTATCTATATAGTTCATTCCTTTACAATGTTGAATAGTATTTCATTCTGTGGATACAACCCATTTTATTTATCCACTCTCCTGTTGGACTGTTACCAGTTACTGACTATGTGACTAAAACATGTGCCATAAACATTTGCATACAAGTGTCAGTGTGGACGTATGTTTGGGTTTCTCCAGGGCAAACACTTGGGAGTAAAGTGTGTGAGTCATTTGGTAGGTATATGTTTAATTTTTTAAGAAATCAGGACAGGGCATATTTGCTAAATTTAGCCACCAGGGAATGCATACATATTTGCATTTTAGAAAGTTTATTTTTTCTACATAAATGCATAGAACCAGGTTGGGGAGAAGGTAAGGATAGCCTGTAAAAATGCATGGTGAAGTATGCTTTTATAAAATAGACTCTCAGGACAGGGAAGTTATGAATGGAGTAAATTCTAGTCATATAGACATCAAGCCAAGTACAGGGCCTGGGGCTTGAGCATCAGCATTTCCTGACTGTGTGACTTGGGCCAGGCCCTCACGCTTTCTGAGGCCTCCACTTGCTTATCTTTGCAAAGAGGGTGATAGTGGTGGGATGGCCTTTCAGAGGGTTGGTGTAAGAGTTGAATAAGCCAGACCTTGTGATGGTCTTAGTATCATGCCTTACCACAGCAAGTCCTCAGACCTGGAGTTGGCGCCATCTTTGCTGTATTTAAGCAGGTGCCTTAAGCAAACCCTCTGAGAAGTGCCTAAGCTGCATGGGAGACCAAAAAAACTGAACTTCTGTTCAACATGTTTTGTTTGTGATTGGATGTATCCGATGACTGCTCTTTGGCTAAGCAGTGCACCAAGGTCACTGGTTTCGGGAGCTTCAAACTATAGAGACCTGTTGTTTCGGATGAACTGAAAAGACTTGAGCATCGCTTTGTGAATGACCCAAGTGAAGGCCAGCTGGTCACATGCTTAGTTCAGGAAAACGTACAGTTTGACAAGTGCTTCAGTGGGCTGTTTCTGACCGAAAACCGGAGGCAGCTTAGAGCCAGCTCAGGGAAGGTCTCTAGGCCCTTGAGTACGTGTTGCTAGAAACGAGGAAAGAGCTTCTCTATGTTAAATGCAGTGTTACATCATATTAATTAAAGATGGAATTCCAGGGGCGCCTGGGTGGCGCAGTCAGTTAAGCGTCTGACTCTTGATTTCAGCTCAGGTCACGATCTCAGGGTTCCGAGCTCAGTGGGGAAATCTGCCTGAGATTCTCTCCCCTGCTTTCTCTGCTCCTCCCACTCATGCTCTCTCTCTCACATAAATAAAATCTCTTTAAAAATGAGATTCTAACTTAAATTGTTGAACAGGAAGTGTGACTAGGGCACAGTGGATGCCTGCAGTTGTAAAGCACAAAATGAGCAATGGGAAGTTACCCAAGGCTCGAAGTTACTCTGTTGTAGGCAGATTTGGAGCTATGGATTGTGGTGGCCACTGCAGTCGGTGCAGTTTTGTGTAGAGGCTAGAATCTTGCGTCTACCTGTTGGTGATATTAACTCATAAAGCATCAGTCAGGTAAGTGTGGCTAGGAGAGCTTTTGCAGGGAATAGAAAAATTTCTTATCCAGTTGCATCAAATGACATGTAAAATGTTATAATCACTTAAAAACAAACGTGGATTAGTAATTCTGGTTTGTTCTTTGATGCTCTGCACTATCTGTTTTGAACCATCCTTCCAACTTGATCCTTATTGCTGACATAGTAAAGGCTAGGACATCTGTTCCGGTGCAGCTGAGTGTGGCATTCAGATATGACATACAGTAGAGCAACAACAGAGTATGCTTGGGTCATAGTCTCAGAAACTTCCACGTCCTCTCGGGGACTTGACCGAGGGTTGCAGATGCCTGAGTCTTTTACTCTTGAACAGGCGCTGCATCAGAGCCATGTCTTTGCCAGTCCCTGAGACTGCTGCTTTCTCTAGTGCACAGAAATCTCTGAGCTGCTCTATTTTTGGCCCAAGAAGCAGGTGGAGGTTGATTTGTGGTGTGTGTTACCGCGGCTGTGATCAGGAGATGCGTGACCACTATCATTTGCTTCCATCAAGGTGACAGCAAGAGAGAATTTGAAATGAATTCACCGTGTGTGCTGCTGCTAATTATTCGCTTTGTTCAGTGCGGCTCGGCACTAATTCTTAGGATATCAGACATTTGTAGGCTGATACCATGTAAATGACTGGAGAGAAGTCTAAAATGTGTCTCATAGCTGGAAGCCCAGGCTTCCTGGAAAAGTTACTTAGTTTCAGGATTAAAGCCAAGGTGGGGAGCGCCTGGGTGGCTCAGTGGGTTAAGCGTCTGCTCAAGTCATGATCCCAGGGTCCTGAGATCGAGCTCTGCCTCGGGCTCCCCGCTCAGCGGGGAGCCTGCTTCTCCTTCTGCTGCTCCCCCTGCTTGTGCTCTCTCTCAGTCTGTCAAATAAATAAAATCTTAAAAAAAAAAAAGGCAAGGTGGCAGAATCCATGTAACTAAGTACAGCTGTTTGAAAAATCAGGGTTCTCTACTAGGAGGCCAAGGGTGGGTGACATTTCCCTTGGATTGCCCAGGTGTCTGGGTGTGGGGTCCGCGTACACAGATAATGGCCCACTCGGGTGGTGAGGGCCTTGACTGTGCCAGGCCTTGCGAGGGAGAACTGCAGCACCCTCCTGGCATGCAAGCCTCTGGTGTGCCATCTGAACAACAGGCTAACCCACCTCCCCCTCCCAGCCCACGCTGGCCGCGGGCCCCTAGCTCTTCCTCCTGCACACAACACTCGCCCCCGACTCAGCGTCCTCACACTGGCCGTTCCCTCTGTCTGGAGTGCTTTTGGCCCGCCATGTGCTGACTCTCACCTCTTCCAGGCTTTGCTCAGTTGTCACCTTCTTCGTGCAGTCTCTTCCTACCACCTTATTTACAGTGGCCGCCTGTGCCCCCTTCCCTGACCCCGTGCTCTGCCCGTCCCCCTACCCTGCTCCGCTCCGTCTTTTGCAGCGTGCTGTACCATGTGCTCCTTTATTTATTATTATGTCTCCGGCTCATTGTTGGCCTTCCCTCCCCAGGTGCCTCCCTGAGGACAGAGTTCTTTGCTACCCTGGTCACTGATGGGGCCAAGTGGCATCTAAGAGGCACTCAGTAAATGTTTGCTAAGTGAGCAAATTCATGTTACAAGCACAGGGAAAAAAAATATGTGGGTGGTAAGGTTGCCCCACTCTGACGCTGTGTGATTTAATCCAAGAGATCCACACTCAGGGCCTGTTCTGGTCTCGTTCTTTGGTAGACGTGTGATGTCAGACAAATGACGGAACCTTCTGGGCCAGGGTTCCCTCTGAGGGTGCTTCAGAGAGACAAGTCACAAATATGAAAGCACTGTTTAAATGTCCCGTATAAACTTCAATCCTTTGTTAATGCGTTTTAGCATCCTGAAGAGCCCGGATTATTTATATCTTTACCTGATTCTTCAACTCCGTCCTTTGTGCTGCATTAAAGGAATTGGACTAGCACTTCTAGCTGCCAGCTAAAGGACACAGTGCTGGGGCCTTTACCCTCCACGGCGTGGAGACACCGCTCTCGCCTCACTCTGGACTTAGGCCTCGAGACCCCGAGGGGCACACACAGGAAGTAGGACACCAGAGTGCGAACCCCAGCCTGTGTCACTCCGGGACTCTGCACGCTCGCTCCTCTAAGCGAGAAGGCCTGATCTTCCCTTTCTCGTCCGGGACCACTGCTCTCGTTAGCTCGCCGCCCCGTGTAGTCTGTCCCTCTGTCCTGGGGATCCCTGAGGGGCAGGTTCAGCCTCACCCAGGGGGAGGGGGGTGAAGTGGGGAGCTCTTTCTAAGTGTGTGCACCCGCCTCCCCGGGGACCCAGCCTCACGGCCACGGTGCCGCCAAGGCGACTGTCCGATCCCAGAGCCGAGGTCGGGGATGATGTGAGACCCACTCTTTAAGTCCTCGTCTCCCTTCTTCGAGCCCTGAGTGCCAGCGAGGATCCCAGTTACGGCTGGAGCCTCTGAAGCCCCCTTCCTTTCAGTCTGTTGTAATTTAATTCAAAGATCATCAATCATAACTGAAAAAGAACATCCCAGGTGTTCTTCTCATTCATGAAAAACAACCCTTAGGAGGTGATTGACTTATTTCCCCCCTCGGGGACTTCTCTTTCCGCTGTGGGTTCCGGGGACAGGGTCGCGCCCCCTGGGACCGGGGAGGGAGGACGGAGAGCATGGTCTGGGACGGGTCTCCACAGCTCATCCCCAGCTTGCCCTGGCTCTGTTCAGCGTCCCTCCCGGCGAAGACCCGACAAGAGGCCACCAGCAAGAGGCCACGCTCATGTCAGTTGCAGGCCTCCCTTCGACCCTCCCTTCCCCTCAGTTTCGCTTCTGTCTCAGTCCCAGCACCCAGAAATCACGTGCTTGTGAAGAAGCGTGCAGCGCTGAGGTGTCACCGTGTTGTACTGTTGGCAGCCGGTTCCACGGGGCTGGGGCTGTGACGAGGTCTGTCCCCGCGGTTGGCGGGGGGCGGGCGCATTAGCAGAGATGCTACTTGCCATCCGTTTGGTCAGCACAGCGCGGCCTCACTGCTGATGTCCCAGCCGCACACGGAACCGACGGACCTTCATAGCCACAGGTTCTGCCCAATTTTCCCCATCGGGCTTAGCAGCCACCCTCAGATCCTGACGAGAGGACACCACTCGGTGAGCACGCAGTTAAAGGGGGGGCCGCCCCTGCGCCCTCCCAGCTTCTCCCCTGCCTCGCTCGTCTGCCTGTTCATTCTGAGGGTTCTGCGTTTGCTCGTGACCCTGCCCTCCGGGGAATCTGCACAGATTCCGGCGCCGGGGGTCTAAACCCCGGCTCGCTTTCACAGACTCTCTCTGATCGTCTGCACTCTGGGAAGACTCTGGGGACCACCTCTGCCCAGGGAGGTGTCTCCCCCGCCGAGTGCTCGTCCTCACTCCGTTTCTGTCCCTCCGGTTATGTCAGCGCCTGCGCGCGCTCGTGCCCAGCGGCCGGGCCGGGCCTCTTCTGTCTCACGGTGCCCGACCCCCAGGCCCCGTCATCGGTGGGTGGAGGAGGCAGGAGGACTGGTCAGGGCACGGTTACACAACCGTTTGAACTGGTCCCCGTCGCTCGCCTGGGGCCAAACGGGCATCTCTGTTCAGTCCCTCGGAGCAGACTTGGCCGCGGCACAGCGCCGAGCACCGGCCTTCGGAACGTCCGAGTGGGGGCGCGCTGGGAGGGAGGCTGCGACAACTTGGCGGCTTCTGGAAGAGGCTTTAGAGAGGAATGAAGGCCAAGCTGCCTGTTTCCGAAGCACCCAGGACCAGAGGACAGGCACAGGAGGGCGGACCGAATGCGTGTTCCTCGACACCGAACGCGTTTTGCAGTGTGATTGTGGGGTCTGCGGATGGGGGTCGGAAAGTCTCCTGGGCTGCGTCGCCCAAGAGGGAGGCCTCCGCAGTTCCTTGTGCTGTTGAAGCGTTTGTGTGCACTTCGGTTATCATCTGACCGTAGGCCAGCTGGTAATGGGATTGTAGTGGCTTTGCACCGCAGTGGAGTCCTCTAAGGGCTGAGGAAACATGACAGAAATGGTAAGTGGCAGAACCCTTAGATGTCTCATTTAATGCGGGCCGATGGACTGCATCCACGTGGAGGAGGTTTTCTAAGCCGGCATCAGAGCTGAGCGGTTGCAGGAAAACATCAGAGCCTCCTCTGACTGCGAAGGACTTGGTGGGCAAAGGCAGTTACTGCAAACAAGCTGGGAAATCTCTGGGCGGGGGCGTCCCATTGTTTTCCAGGGTTGGGAAGCCCCACTGTCACTTCGCATGAAGTCTCCTAAGACGCCCCCACGCCGTTTCTGGCCCGACGTATTATGCCGAAGCTCGTTCAGGCCCTTTGTTCTGTGGAGGAGGATATAATTCTTCTTACTTATTTAGTGTGAAGTGGAAACAGGAAAGGAAGGGAATCAAAGAACTGTGGGTCCCACTGTCAAAAGAAAAGGAGACAGTTTGGCCAGGAGCTCTTTCTTTTTCAGAAACAATGAGAATTCCAGTAGTTTCTGATTCTTCCTGACTTCATGGTTGACTCCATATAAACTCGCTTCAGATGCGCGCAGCTTTTTGTTGGACCATGTTGCTATGTGGCCGTTGACTTTCCGGGTGAGGGCTAGTTGGGGTCAGCCAGTCATTCACTGCACTCAATTTACTTTGAATGTAATGAGCTTCAAGTGGAAAATATGACTGATCTCTGAATTAACATTTGGTGCCTTAACCAGGGAAGAAATGTTATGTGCAGGAAGATTGTAACTGAACCATGCATTTAATAGCCTACCGCAAAACCACCTTTGAATTTGATAGGCATGTATAATTGGGACAGAATTTATCAGCTGTACGGTATTTACCAAATTCCTATTTATCAAGGCCAGATTGGTTGTGCCAGTTCTTGTGGAGGGAAGTCTTTGTTACTGTTGTTGAATTTCTTTGTGGACAGGAAGAAAAAAAAAAAAAACACCCCACCAACAACGTAACTTTGTCTATAGGATGGGGGAAAATGGAGAGAGAGGGCGCTTTAGGCTTCACAGAAGGTGAACTATTCCAGATAGAACATTGTAATATTTCTAGGGTGAACATGTGTAGTCTGGTGAATACTGCAAATAAGAGTTTCCTTTGTCTTTTTTTAGGCTGTGAGTATTTTGTGGTTAACATCTGATTAACATAACTTGATAGGACAATGACATTCTCTTGCTTTTGTGTGAGTTTCCAGGAAAGGCAGTATGATGGACAGAAGATTGATGAAAAGGTCTCAGTCTTTATCGGGAATATTCTCTCATTCTACCTCCTCACCCCCTCAAAAGTCCCTTTCATCATGTGCCGCGCACACACGCTTCTGTAGCACGGTGGGCTCACTCTGATTCGTCCTTTAGATTTCCTCTCCAGTGCACTTCCAGGAGACCTTTGCCTAATTTCCAGAATCCTCATTCTGTGTTTCTGTAGCTTTTCCCTTATTTGTAATTAAATAATTGCTTGTATAGACAGTTGTTTATTACCCGCCAACTCTATTAGAAGGAAAGCTCCATGAGGGAGAGGTCTGTCTTGGTGTCGTTCAGTATGCAGTGATGTCTTCTGAGCAAGAAAGCACCCGAGGGATGTTTGTTGATAGAATGAATGAACCAGTGGGCGAACGGCTCCATTGTCCCCGCTCTGCTGGGACTCAGCCCCGGGTCACTGGGTCAGTCTCCACTTCTGCCTGGGTCTCGGTGCATCCACCGGGACTTTGAAGGCACTGGAGGGGCTGAGTTCTGTGTTTGTTTTCTGTCCACCATAACAGAGCATCACAACCGGGTGATTAAAACAACGGAGCATGACCCTCTCCCAGTTCTGGAGCCCGGAACTTGAAAACCAAGGCGTTCACAGGACCATGGTCTCTCTGAGAGTCCCGGGGAAAGTCCCTCCTTGTCTCTTCCTAACGGCCTAGTGGCCTCAGGCATTTCTTGATGTCCTTCGGCTCCTGGCTCCCTCACTCCGGTTTCTGCCTCTGTTTTCCCCTGGCTTTCCTCCCTCTGTGTTGAGTGTCTGCATCTCTCTTCTTACAAGGACACGAGTCAGGATTTAGGTCCCATCCTATTCTAGAAGGACCTCATCTTAACTAATTACATCTGTAAAGATCCTATTTCTGAATAAGCTCACATCTTGAGATTCCAGGTGGACTTGAATTTTGGGGACGCTCTTCAGCCCAGTACAATTTCTGAAGCCCCCTCTCAGTTTTCTGCTTCTGAGACAGCCTTGTACGATCCTATCCTGTATTCACAGCCCAATGTCCCTATGCAGGTCTGAGAGATGTAGGTTCCTTGGAGGCCAAATCCAGGAGTTTAAGTTGCTACTAGCTGAGCACGTATCAAAGCCTGCTGGCTGGGAGAAGATGTTGAATCCGAATGGAAGGCTTCTTGATTCTTGGGCCCCATGTCCATTCTGTCCTCAAATTTGCCTGCCGTTCATTGCCCTTGGCTCTCTGAGAATCACAGGCAGCCCATAAGGGACTTTTGCATGAAGAAGTAAAAAGTGTCCCCTATGTTTGGGATTTCAGTTCCCATCATCCTTTTACTGGGCATCTGGACTGAGACAACCTGCCCAACCACATGCTGAGGCCCTGGCCTCTCCCAGTTCCTGACCAGTGCCTACCTGGACTTCTGGTCATCTGTCTTGCCTTGTCCCTTCACAGCTGGGTCATCCAGGCTTGCATTTGCCTACCTGGCTTGCCTGTGACTGTACTAAACCTTGGGGCAATTCTGGCCGCAGACTCTTTATCCTCCAGACTTCCCATTTGCCATCAAGAAATCAAGCACCAATGAGAAAAGTGGAGGGAAAGGTGACCTAATACTTTGTATCCACAAAATAACAAGCTAGGAATCACAGATCTCAGACCTACTGTGTTCCATGTTTGATAGGGAAGCCAAATAACATTTGTTGAGGGCCTGGTATGTGCCAGACCCTGTATACAGATTATAAATGTATAAATGTAGACACAGAGTGGGTTTCTTATTCCTATTAACATATGTAAGTACAGGAATCATACAGAAGGTCACAGTGACTCTCCAAGGGCAGGAAATTGATTATATCATGAGGAAGTGTACTTTGAATTTTAACATAATTATCACTGCTTCCTGGGATATTGCGAATAAAAGTCACAACACTCATCAAAACAGGAAATATAGAAGGAAAAATGTAGTCTGCTGTGAAAGTGGTTTCTAAACTTGTAGGCTCTTAAAGTCTGTCACCTCGAGTCTGTACTGACTCATCTTCTGCAGAGTGTGGGCACTGGTGTTTGGAGGGTTGAGGACATGGGATGTCTTGGGCCACCAAGGGACCGAGAATAGTTGACAGGCTTCAGCACACTGTGGGCCAACCTGCCATGGAGAGCTGAAGGTTTCCAAAGCACAGCGACATTTTCACTCTATTCCCAGATAGGAAACCAGGGACAAGCTGCAACACCTGAACAAGGGGAAGAAAACAAAGTGCAGGCTGGGACCCACCAGGTTCCCACATGTCCCAATGGCACATAAGGGAACACAGCCATTTTCTCACACATGCGCGCGCGCACACACACACACACACACACACACACGTAAGGAGGAATATTTTTGAATGGTGGTTAAAGACATGTGAATCTCAATGTCCTTAAGAAATTATGTATCTAAGGGTACCTGGGTGGCTCACTGGGTTAAGCCTCTGCCTTCGGCTCAGGTTATGATCTCAGGGTCCTGGGATGGAGCCCCACATAGGGCTCTGCTCAGCAGGGAGCCTGCTTCCTCCTCTCTCTTTGCCTGCCTCTCTGCCTACTTGTGATCTCTCTCTCTCTAATAAATAAATAATAAATTTTAAAAAATGCTGGAAGAAATCGTGAATGAATATATAATCACACATTCAAGTTTAAAAAAAAATAATTATGTATCTAAATAGACACATCAAGAAAAGTTTGTGTTCAGTTCCTTTAGAGAATTACTGCAGACTTAGGAGTGATTGTATTTTATTTTTGCCCATGACACAGGTGACAGAAGAAATACAGTATTACCGAAAAGTCTGCCTAGATCTCGAGTCCCTACGTTCGGTGTCCATGGTGTGCATTGGCTTCTTCTGTCTCCGGCGTTCTAGTAACTGTTATCCGAGGCTGTGTTTGCTTGCGAGGCATCTCTGTCAGTGGTCCTGCGTGCCAGGCCCAGGCACTGCTGGGGCTGCCGCAGAGCCCGGGGTGGGAGGCGGGGAGGGACACTCCCGGCACTCAGCAGGGTCACTGCCTGCGGCGGAGGTAGGGACAGGGCACGGGGTGGCGGTCTATCCCCTGCACTTAGGAAATTGCTTCCAAAAGCACATATAAAGGTTAGGAGGGGTTTCGTTGTGTGTCTCAGATATATATATTTTTCATTCTCCCCATGATGTTTATTTTATAAGCAGGCTTTCTGCAAATGGAAGAAAAAAAAATCTCAGTGCCTCTAATACCTCCCTCTCTCCTGTCACCTTTCCGACTTCTGCTGCCAAAAGTAATCATTTTTAATGAGAATTCTCAACCATAAAAATCTGACTTTTGAAAGCAGTGCTGGAAAGAGAGACCAATCTCTTGGCGGGTGTGTCAAAACAATAAAAAAAGTATTCAGAGCGGATATGCCCAGTTTCCCATGAATACCTTGAGTCTTCTCAAAGTCCTAGCAGATGAAAAGTGAAATACGGGGAGCAAGGTGTCTGGCCCACCCAAACCGAGCTCACCAGATGAAAGCAATTTGCCAAAAATCAATTAGAAAATAATGACCATATGGCAGCTCCGTCCTACTCGGTGGGACCGCCTGGACAGGAGACGCAGGCTGGGAGCACAGCTCTGGGCGTGATTCGCCAGGGAGACGGGGCGCCAGGTTTTTGGCTCCCTCCCCTGCCTGGGCAGCTGTCTATTCTAGACGCCTTGTGAGTGGGCTGCCTGTCACACCTGGGCGTCAGGAAGACCTTTGTGCTGCACAGCCCAGCATCTGCTCACCGAGGCCTTGCTCAGAGGACCCGAGGTCCTCATTGGCCACCAAATGCCATGGGCCTCTCACCAAGACGTGTTACCCATTTTATCTGGGTCTTCAGACCTTGCTTCTATTTCCTCTGCTGTTTGACTCTGAAATCCTTAAGGACAGGGAACCTGCTTCTTAACGAGTCCCTTCTCTGCTCGGGCCAGGCACAGGGCATCTGACAGAACAGACAGGCCAGCAATCGCTTGCTCCGGTCTCTGGCTCTGGGGCAGCTTCCTGCAGACTTCTGTTTGTGCGCTCTGTGAGCATGCACTTGCTGTATATTTTGGGTTCTTTTATGACAGAGGTTTGCGCACAAGGTCTTTCAGAGCCTTTCATTCTGCAGGTGTGGGAAGGTAAACCATCTGGGTGCACCCCTTCTCCACACACCTGGCTATCGTGAAAAGCGCTACTGTTACCTGTTTTATATTTTGGAATTTTCTTTGGAAATAAAGGTTCTATTGTAGATAGATACATACATACCCAATATTCTGATGGTAGGATTTTTGTTTCTTCTTCTTCTTCTTCTTTTTTTTAAGGAGGCTCCATGCCCAGTGTGGGGCCCAAAGCAGGGCTTGAACTCACAATGCTGAGATCAAGACCCAAGCTGGTCAGACACTTAACCAGCTGAGCCACCAGGTGCCCCAAGATTTTAGTTTCTTGGTCAATTTGGTGGGTTCATAAGTTAGCATTTGGTCTGGAAAAAAGGATGGACTGGCTCTGGATATTTTACACAAAAGGGTGTGTAAGACATAACTCCCTGTATGAAATCCCATTGACAGGCTGGTGGCGGATGGGTCAGGAAAAACTGCACCTGGCTTCCAGTGATGAGGAGCCTGCAGAAATCAAAAGAAACCGCCACAGGTGACCTCAGTGCTCATGGCCCCAAAGCAGGGGATTTGCAGGGGGTCTGGAAACTGAGGCCAAGCTCGCACCTAGTCCCGCACATGGCTCTTTGGGCCTATCCTAGCGGGGACGATGGCTTTTCCTTCTTTTCTGTTTTCCAAGTTGGACACAGAGCCCTCTTACAGGAAGACTGAGCTGGAGCCCTGCCAGTAGGGATTCTGGAAGAATGGAGTATTTCCTGGGTTTCTCTGTGGGAGAGGGATGTCTCCTGTGGGCCAGACGCTCCTCTGTATGAACGTTTGGGGTCACCTTGTAGAGGTGGGTTCTGTGATTACCTTCCTGTTTTACAGCTGAGGACACAAGCCCAAAGATGGAATGACCCGGCCAAAATTACCTGTCTGGTATGTGACAGACTTGGGTTTCCATCGACCCACACCATCTGGGGCCTGACTGTGCTCTTGACCTTGATACCCGTGTTTCTCCATTGGGAGTTATGCTGGGGTACAGGGGACATGTCTGGAGATAGTTTTGACTGTCACAGCTGGAGGGGGACTCGCTCCTGGAATCTAGTGGGAAAAGCCCGGGGAGGCTGCGGAGCCTCCTGTAGGGCCCGGACAGCCCCCCACAAAGATGAGTTATCTGGCCCGAAATAGCAGCAGTGCCAGGAGCTGCCGTCAAGGTTAGAGGGCTTGTGTTTGGATGGCCACGGAGAGACAGCCATTTAAGTCAAGTAGGAGGAGACTGATGTGGAAGGCAAGGCAGGAGGGGAGGTCAGAAGGGTGCTGTGCCTTTTGGGAAGTGGGATGACTTCTGAAGGACTGTGTCCCGGCCTTGCTTGGGGAAGCTCATTCTGTCACCCACTGACCGCTGTGTGACAGAAGCAAGGGGCTGATGGAGGGACGTCAGTTAGGGCACCGTTGAAATAACAGAGAAGTGGCCAGGCCCCCTGCTAGGCCAGTGGCAGTGGAGATGAAAAGTAGAAAGTGGGGAGTCTATGAGAGAGAAATGTAAAAAGATTTGGCCAGATGTGGAGGTTTAACGAGGAGACAGACAGGAAGTGGGACAGGAGCACATCAGGAGGTAGGTTTGGGATATGCCGAGGTTTTCCTATTCATGGGGATGGGGCGGTGGCCACCACCTACTCTAGGCGCTGCTGACCGGGTTGCCAGGGGAAATTTGAGAGCAGAAGAGGTTTCCTGTGTTCCTTAAGGCCTGCTCCTTGAGAGCCTTCTTTGTGCCCCGTGCCCCGGGTCCTGTGCCCTTGTGCCTGGGGCCCTGTCCCGGCACCAGCCCCCCCTCCTTCGCCCCTCCCCCAGCCCTCCAGGGAACCCCTTTTCCCTTTGCAGTGAATCCAGGTGGCCCTGGCCAAGGTTGGGGGAGGGGAGGCCCCTCCTTTTCTGGAGCCTGCCCGATCCCTTAGTGGCCGGCCTGCCCTCTGGCGGCGCCCGGCGTGCTTTCCCCACGCAACACTCTGCCTCTTCCTTGTCCTCTTCGCTCTGTCCAGAGCTGCCAGTCCTTTGCCAAATCTGACACAGCCCTGCCGGGAGCATCTGACCAGACTCGGGCTCCACCCCTGGCTCCAACAAGCTGGCCAGCGCGAGTGGCTGCCGCCCCCTTCCCACAAATGGCCAGCGTGGGGCTGGTCCCGCTTCCACTGGGAAGCCCTCTAGAGGGCGGGGGAACCCGGGGCCCCGACCGCGGGCTGCACCTTGCCGACTGGCAAGGACACCACCCATCTTCTTGAGCGGCAGCTGGCACCTGTCACACGTGTCCTGGTGGCATCTCTGTTGGCAGTGAGGAATGATCTGTGCCAGCTGGCTTGTCAGCTGTCACAGTAAACAATGAGCCTGAGCCACCTTGTGTCTGCTGCACAGCTGAGGGGCTGTCTTTGCGCACGGGCTGTGCGAGGGAGGTGGGCAGCCTCCTCCTGCTCCATATGAGCAATTTCCATTCTGTTGTTTGCTCTCACACATGGTGTTCGGGAGCGGCTCTGGAGGCAGTGGGGTGGAGGAGGGAGAGGGAGAGACGGACTGACTCAGGGTTTTAACTTAGACCCTATGAGATTCTTCTGTAGATTCCTGCATTGTCTTGTGAGTAACAGGAATGCCACCTGGGACCTCAGAACGCCGAGCCATGGGGACGGCGATGCGGTGCTGAGCGCGCTGGGCAGTGGGTTCTGACTCTGTGGGATCAAGTGCATGATCATGGAGGCATCACCTCCCTTTTTGCCACCTTTCCCTTCTCTGTAAAATGTGGATACCATCATCTGGAAACCTTCTTCCAGCCGTAAATGTCAGTGGTTTTAGAGTTCAGTTCCTAGCATCGAGCCCGGGGCCGGAAGCTTCCAGACCACCAGCCTGTGGCCCTTTCGACTCTGTCCCAGACTTTGCCTGAGCAAACCTGTGGAGCACGTCCTCTGTGAGCTGCTCCCGGTCCAGATGGACAGATGAACGTGGAGTGCTCTGAGAGTCGCCCCGGCCACAGAAAGCAGTCTTTACCCCCTGCGATAAAAGACATCAAGTTAAGGATCGGGGAACTCATGAAGGTGGAGGGACCCACACAGACGTCTACAGGCCCTGTTCCTTTTATTATCGGGAGGGGGTGGGGCTGGGTTTTGAGCGTACCCTGGGAGCATTCTGGACAGCTTCTCTCCTCCTCTTCACCTAGCGCTAGAATACTGCCTACTGCACTCGGAATCTCTGCTCATGTCCGAGGCTGGTGGCAACTTCTAAGCCTTCCTGAAATGCTGAACTTGCCCTGGCCTAGCAGTTCAGATATATGTGTAGGGCCGACTGGGGGCCAAGCACTGTGCTTTGTGTCCGGCCTATGGAAATGACCCCAAAGGATCTATGGCATGCCCTTCTGAGCCATGGACAAACCGGGTCAGGCCCCCTCTCAGCCACTCATGGGCCTTTTATTATCTATCAGTGGACTTTCTAGAGACTGGGGGAGTTTGTTAAGAGTTAAGTGTAGGTATAATTTAAGCAACCGTGAAACTAGGGACTTTCTTTGGGCAAATGGGAGCCTACATATAGGGCGAGCATGGACATGCAGCCTGGTGTGTGCAGAGAGAAGCTCACCAATGAAAGACCGGCCTTCAGTCCCAAGAGCGTATGCTGTCTCCCCGAGAGCTGGCGTGACACCCTGGGGACAATAGGAGGTAGGCAGTAGTCCTAAGGGACTCTGCGACTGCAGGTCTCGATCCTCCAAAGCAAGAGTGCACTTAGATACTCTTTGACTTATATGCAATGGATATACTTTCTTTTTAATTTTGTACGTGTGTGTTATCTTTCTTTTCTGTCTGTCTTATGTGTCCCTGTGGGCCTCTGTGTGCATGAAAGATTTGAATATATTACCGATTTTTCATAGGATCTGAAATTCTACTACTAGATATTCACTCTTCAGGCTTTTTTCTTCAGTTGTCCGTGAATCCCCATTGAAATCCCAACCATCCCTGGTATCGTTAGCATCAGATTTCTTTTTAACTGCTAACCAAGCAGGGATCAAAACATCTCTTAGCACTGGGCCAGGACCGAGAGGGTGGCACCCAAGGGGGTTGTTGCGGCACCTGGGTGAAGGAAGGGCCCTTGAACTGGGAGGAGGGAGAGGGACACAGGGAGCGTTGGACCTTTTTTCCCACATTAGCCTGGGGGGCACCAGGGGCAAGGGCTGCACCATCCAAAGCTCAGATCTTGGCTCTTTTGTTGTCCAGTCTGGGCTTTTTGCTACTACCTGGTCCTCTTAATCCCCTAATCCCAGATGTCTCCTCTCTTTTAGGGGCCCCTGAGGCAGGACGGTACCCATCAGACTCAGGGCTGTACCTAGCACGCAAGACTGTTGGGTGCTTGGATGGACCAACTGTTGGGGTTCCTGAGCTTTTCTCCCAGTAGTGCTTTCCTCCAGGAAGATGAGTCAGGCTCTTGGTCACGGGGCTTGTTCTGCATAAACAAGAACTTCAGAGTGAGTCCCAGGAATGCATCGGGTTACCGGGGTTCATCATTTCATTTTGGCCAGCAACAGGGTACCTTCATGATGTTGGGCCTCGGCTGTAACCTTCTCCTCTTCGGCAGGCAGCTTGGATCCAGAAGGACTTTCTGAACCATCTGTCGCCTCCCAGTAATTCCCTGGGTCAAGGAGTGCCATTGGGAGTTTTTGATAGACCTTCTGTTTATTCCCATACCCTTTCCTTTAGCCTTTACCACTACTGAAGTCAGACTCTGCCCAGAAATGTTGAGCTTTGGAGGAAGCAGCAGGGGTTTTAAAACCAGCCCACCTGGGTTTTAAACCCTAGTTCTCTCACTTTGCTGCTCAGTAAACATGGCTAAGTCTTTGCCGCCCTCCATGGTTTCACGGGCAGCATGGACTTAGAGCCTCTCGGTTTGCAGGATTGGTCTGAGTACCCAGTGCCTGTGGCGTGCCAGGCATTTGGAGGTCAAGGAGCATGTGTTCATTCTCCATCCCTTCCCCACTCCTCACCCACAGTCTGCCCTCGGTCATCACCTGCTCTTCATCTCAGAAATAAGCTCAGGGCATGACCTGAATTCAGAAA
This sequence comes from Ailurus styani, assembly GCA_002007465.1. NCBI lineage: Eukaryota > Metazoa > Chordata > Mammalia > Carnivora > Ailuridae > Ailurus > Ailurus styani. The sequence continues at coordinate 1,024,407 of LNAC01000203.1, forward strand.
TGACACATTTTTTTTTAATGTTCTGGACTACAGCTTAGTTATATTCTCATTGCCTTGTTTAGTTCTTTGCTCTTTCCAGAATTTCTATATGGATGGTTAAATGTGAGTTAGACATACTCCTATTTTCTTGAATCATGTGACTAACTTGAGTTACAAACCAGTGTTCAGAATCATCTTTACAAGGAGCTTTCATGCAGTTCACCTGTCAGGTGAGGAGGGTGAGAGAGAATTCACAGCAGAATGCCTGACGGTGTAGATCCGGGCCAGAGAATACCCATTCTCCCAAATTATTTTGGCAGCTTTTGTGGCAAGTCTTTTGGAAGCAGGGAAGAAAGGAAGGTAGCTCGCATGTTTTCTTTCCATAGTAGCTGGGAATTGAGCAGTGAGGCAGCGGGCAGAAGGACCCGTGTGGGTGTGTAAAGATGATATGTCCATGCGCACATACACCCCACTTGAATCTTTGTCCCGCCTCCTGTTTCTACTCATCCTGAGTGTCCTCAGACCACGGTACTACTGTACTAATTCAACAAAATGGCTAACAGACACCTGCACGGAAGAAGAATCCCAGACAGAAGTCCCAGACAGAATCAGTTACCTGACACGTGCATGTTCTTTCTCTTCCAGATGAGAAGCTCATACAGATATATTTCAGTATCTTCCATGACAGTAGCATTCCCTTTTATACGGATGTACCACTGTGAATTCAGCCATTCCACCCCTGCCACGTGTTAAGGTTATTTTCAGGTTGTTTGGCTCTTACAGTGTTTGGCTGAAAAATCATAATAATAACAGCTAACATTTATATGGTACTTAATACTTGCTGGCCCGAGGCCTTTGCAAGTATAATTAATTCTCTCAACAAGTCTGTGAGGTGGGTACTGTGCTTCTCCCCACTTTATTGATGAGCAAACTGAGGGATAGAGATCCAAGAAGCCTGGGAGTGTAGAAGCAGGAAGAAGTAGAATTTGAACTCAGGCAGTTTTGGTCCTGAGGCCATGCTCTGATCCAGTCGGCTGCTCTGTCTCTTATCAGCCTCTTGTGTGTGTGTGAGGATGGGTTTGTGGGTATATCTATGTAGGAATGGCAAGACATACTTTTATTGTGTAGCAGCAGCTTAAATTCTTAGCAGTGATATGGTTATGTAAAGGGTGGGTGCATTTGAAATTGTGATCATTATTGCCAAATCGCCTGCCCCACTCCAGCCCCCCAAAATCGAATGCACCAATTTACTCTCTTAAAGCAGTTGTTTCAAGACATCTTTTGCAGTGCTAGGTGCCGCCAAGAACACTGAATGCAGAAGTGACACAAAAACGTGTGAAGGTGTGAGCTGGAGTTTGAATGTTTCTGATGACAGTCCGGAGAAGACCGGAGGACTCACCGCTGGGAGCATTGAGATTTCAGAGCGCTACTCCACAGCCTGTAAATGGAGGGCCTGTGAATTTTAATTCTACTTTGACTTTGCTCTGATTCTTTGGGAGGGTTACTTTACTTCATTGATTCATTCAGTCTCATTTTAAATTTATGTCATCCGAGATACAATGCATGAGAGAGCCAGGACTCAAATCTAAGTGTATTCAAAAAATCCATATTCTCAGTCTAGTAGAATGGGGTTACTGATGGGTATCTCATGGGGTCGTGGCAAGGGTCGAAGGGATTAACGTGGAAGGATCACACACTATCTGCTCAGTACGGTAGTCTCCATCTCTTTCGGGTGCTCTCTGAAAGCCCCCAGCCATCAGCCGTGTCCCCCTTTCCAGGATCCACCTTCCAGCCCTGAGCCAAGAGACCTGTGCAGTGGCCTGCTTCCCCCGACGTGCTGCGGACTTGCTTAGGGCCACAGAGCTTCCCCAAACTCGACTTTTCCTGTAGACCAGCATTTCCAGTCTTCCAACCCTGGACAAGACCTATTTTATTTGTCTGGGTTCTCCTTTAATCCTTCATCTGCTGGATTACTTTGTCATTAGCTGTTAACTCATTCTCTAGCCTTGTCTCCAGAGACATTTTTGGTGTTTGTGGAAGAATTTGAGTAATTCAGGTCTTAACATCCTCCCACTACCCCATCACTCCCATCCTGTCTGTTCTTTCTTCACTTGCTCTGTGGACCTATCAAAATGTCAAGGACTCTTTTCTTGTTTCGCACCTTGGTCTGGTCTTCAATTCATCAATAAAAAGGAGTTTTGTTTTTCTTTAATTGAAGTATATTAGTTCAGTATACTAATAGCAATATTATATTAGTTTTAAGTATACAACATAGTGATTCAACAATTCTGTATATTGTACAATGCTCACCATGAGAAGTGTGGTCACCATCTGTCACCATATGAAGCTCTTAGAGTATTACTGAATCTTATCCCTGTGCTGCAGTTTTCATCCCCATGACATATTTATCTTACACCTGGAAGTTTGTACCTCTTAATCCCCTTCACCTGTTTTGCTCGTCCTCCTACCCCCTCACCTCTGGAGACCACCAGTTCTATACGTAGAACTTGTCACAGAGTGTGATTCAAATTGCATTGAGTCTTGCATTGAGTCTGTTTCTGTTTTATTGTTAGTTTGTTCATTTGTTTTATTTTTTAGATTCCATATAAGTGAAATCATATGGCACTTGTCTTACTCTGACTGGCTTATTTCACTTAGCATAATGTCCTCTAGGTCCATCCATGTTGTTGCAAATGGCAAGATCTCATTCTTTTTATGGGTGAGTAATACTCTGCTGTATATACACCACATCTTCTTTATCTATTCCTCTGTTGATGGACCCTTGGGTTTCTCCCATATCTAGGCTATTGGAAATAATGCTGCAAGGAACACAGGGGTGCATATATCTTTTCAAATGAGTGTTTTCATTTTCTTTGGGTAAATACCCAGCAGTAGAATCACTGGGTTGGATGGTATTTTCATTTCTAATTTTTTGAGGAACCGCCATACTGTTTTCCATTGTGACGTCGCCAGTTTACATTCTCACCAAGACTGTAGGAGGGTTCTTTTTTCTGCACACCCTCACCAACACTTATTTCTTGTCTTTTTGATACTAGCCATTCTGACTGGCATGAGGTAATATCTCGTGGTTTTGATATGTATTTCTCTGAATGACTAGTGATGTTGAGCCTCCTTTCATGTGACTGTTGGCTATCTGTGTATCTTTAGTAAAAATGTATATTCAGGTCTTCTTCCCATTTTTAAGTGGATTATTTGTGAGGGTTTTGTTGTTGTTGTTTTGGTGTTGTGTGAGTTCTTTATATAATTATTGGATATGTTGCTTGCAAATATTTTCTCCCATTCAGTAGATTGTCTCTTTGTTTTTTGTTGATGGTTTCCTTTGCTGTGCAAAAGTTAATTTTATGTGGTCCCAATGGTTTATCTTTTCTTTTGTTTCTCTTGCCTGTGGAAACATATTCAGAAAAATGTTGCTAAAACTGATGTCTGAGAGTTTACTGCCTATGTTTTCTTTTAGGAGTTTTATGGTATTAGGTCACACATTTCTGTCTTTAATCCATTTTGAGTTCAATTTTGTCTATGGTGTAAGAGAGTGGTCTGGTTTCATTCTTTTGCAGGTAGCTGTCTGGTTTTCCCAACACCATTTGTTGAAGAGACTGTCTTTTCCCCTTTGTATATTCTTGCTTACTTTGTCATAGATTAATTGACCATATAATCAGGGGTTTATTTCTGGGCATTTTTTTCTATCCTGTTGATCTATATGTCTATTTCTGTGCTGGTATCCTGCTGTTCTGATGACTATAGCTTTGTAATATAGTTTGAAATCTGGGATGATGATACCTCCATCTTTGTTCTTCTTTCTTAAGATTGCTTTGATTATTTGGGGCCTTTTATGGTTCCATATGAATTTTAGGATTATTCTACTTCTGTGAAAAAGACTACTGACATTTTGATAGAAATTGCATCAAATCTATAGGTTGCTTTGGGTAATATAGACATTTTCACAACTTTAATTTTTCCGGTCTATGAGCTTGGAAAACGGAGGGGTGTTTTTGGTCATTTTTTAGATCTATTCTCTCATTCCCCCCCAAAAACTTGTAATTCCCCTTTTACAACCTGTAACATGTATTTATTTGTTAATGTCTGTTACTCAGCAAGAATCTGAGCTTCACAAGGACAAGAACTAGGATTTCTCCTTGTCTCTATTCCTAGTACTGGGTCTGTCTTTGAGTAAGGTGTCCACATATGTTGTAACTTCAGCCTCTAAATGTTTTGGTACACTCAGACACCACCATGGTAATAGTCATTATAAGTGGAGTGTTCTAATGACCAGTTCATTTTAGATCTCTGCCCTAGCCACAAAAGATTTACCAAAGAACCTTAAAAGATCTCAAATCTTATGAGCTCTTCCATGATATGAGCACCAAAGAGACAATTTTAGAAATTTGCTAGAGGAGTTTCATTCCCAGAACAAGCTTCGATCTCCTTTGATATTGATTTCCTTTCGATGACTCACAGTAATCCAGATTATTGCTCTGGGAATTTTATGTTACGTGTCATGTCCAGAACATTTTATTTGTAATCTCCTTTGGAATGCTTTGAGTTGATTTGGTGTTCAGGTTTGCAGAATGGCAATGGGGAGACTTAGAGATGTTACATTCATGTCCAGAAGGAGTGACTGAGTGCTTGAAAGACTCCACTTGAGTATCACTGCAAGTTCCTCAATGTGTATTTAATAACACACGATTCTGTGAGACCCAGGTGGTGAAGGTGGATGTTTCTTTTCTCCAGCATTTCCTTCTCAGTGTGCAGCTGGAGAGCAGTGGTTGAAGTCTGGCTTTGAGTTGCTTCCTTCTCTCTGTGTCTCCTCCGTCTCCCTCCTTGCCCCCTTTCTCCTGTTCACTCCTGCTTTCTCTTCCGTTCCCCCTCCCTCCCACTCCCTCTATCTCCTTCTTATTTTATTTCTTTTCTTTTTATACTTGGCAATCCATAAAACTACGTGCTAAGGAGGATTCTGTTATATTTTCCGAAGCCTCAGTGGTCTGGCCACTTGTGCTTCAAGGAACTACCGGAGAGAGAGAGGTAGTGTATGCGTTGGGTGCGCTTTCAGCTTCAGGTAACACCAGACTACACTGCAGTGGCTTCAACAAACAGGAGCTGTGGTCTTCACGAGACCAGAAGCTTCTGGGGGTAGACAGTTGTTGGCTTTGGCTCCATGACTCAGCAATATCAGAGCCTGTCTTTTTCGTTCTCTTGGCCTTTTGCTCATGACAGTAAGATGGGCGACTACAGGTCTACATACCACCACTCCTTTTCAGGGTAGGAAGAGGGAAATGGTCACCCTGGTCACACCGTCCCCCTTTTTAGGAAAGCAGATTTTCCTCACACTTTCTCTTTTATGCAGCAAACATCCATAGATGGCTCGTTTTCCAGAACTGGGTCATGTTGCCATCCCTCCTGGCAAGAGAGTCTAGGGGAGACCGTTTGACTTTCCAGCCAGTGCATATGAGGCAGCGAGGGAGTGAGTTGCGAAGGGCTTCAGGGTAACTAATCAGCAGCGTGTCGAAGCCAACAAAGATCACGTTAATCCACATCACACCAGAGTACAAAGGGATAGCTGGTGGGGCATGAAGATCGTTTCAGAGTTGAGAGCATTGAGTATTTGCAGGGCCCAGAACGATGGCGAAGCCAGAGAGTGCATACAGGAATAAAGTCTAAAATGAGGAGATTCGTTTTCTGTTCCTGCTGTAACATTTACACAAATGTAGTCACTTCAAACGATAGATTTACCGTGTTACATTTCTGGAGACCAGAAATGCAAAAGTTTGAGTGGGCCTACTGGGTGAAAGTCAGCAGGGCCTGTTCCTTCTGGGAGCTCTGAAGAAAGAATCTGTCTCCTTGTCCTTTTCAGCTTCATAGAGGCCACCAGCGTTCCTCGGCTTGTGGTGCATTCCTCTTCTTCCTCCAGCCTCTTGCTTCTGCTGTCATAGCATCTCCTACTCCTAACTCAGATCCTCCTGCCTTTCTGGTAGAAGAACGCTTGTGATTATACTAGGCCCACCTCGAGAATCCAAGATCACCTCTCCATCTCAAGACCCTTCATTTAATCAACTTGCCAAGTTCCTTTGACCATGTAATGTCATGTATCACAGATGCTGGGGATAGAACATGGACATGGTTAGAAGGGCCAGTATTCAGCCTACCCCAGTGGGACTAGCAAGAACCACCCAGGAAGGCCACAGGAAGAGGTGAGGGGGAGAATAATAAATAGTATATCTGTCCACTGCAGAGTAGAGGCCAGTGTAGGGAGAATGAAGTTGCATCTGAATAGCATAGCTGTGTTACATGGATGATCTTTACTTGCTTTTCCACGTGGTTTGTTGAAAGCTAGTATCTGAGAAATGCAACATTTTAAATCTTTCTTGGCATATAATATTCGTAAGTGGCAGATCTGAAGACTGCTTACTTGGATGCCAGAAGCTATTGAGAAATTTAAAAGAATGCTCGATTTGAACTCTTTCTTGGGAATTTTTTCATTTTAAAGAAAGTGAACAGCAAATAAACATGTTTACAAACAGAGCTCTGCATGGGAGAGATCAAAAAGGGATACTTTTCATTAATACTTTCTACTTCCCCACACAGCTTGTAATATTGCTTGGCTTGTGTTGTATAATGAATCTGGGTGTTAATTGGTTGGTTGAATTTAATCTTTTCTAAAAGTTTCATAAGAATAATTAAAATATCTCCATTTAGATACATATTTGGTAGGACTTTTTTTTTTCTAGATAAACTTTAGTTTTTGACAGATACCTAGAATTTACAGCCTTAAAAAGTCATAAATTAAAACCGCTAACAGCATGGTTTATTGCCAAAAGGCTTTGTTTATTGGAAAAGAATAGTTCTTACTTGTTGCTTAGTTTGTTCATTTACTGAGTGATTCCTTCATTGATTTTGTCAGACATAAATTGAATATCCCACAGTATCCTGGGCACTCCAGTGAGCATAAAGAATGCAGACATGAGGATGACTAAATTGCAAACTCTCTGATGGTAGGAAATAGGGACTGCTCCTGAGAAATTCAATGTCTAGCACAATCGTGACATAAAATTAACACTCAGGAAATGTTGGTTGATCTGCACTGAAAATAGAACCCCTAACTACAAAGACCTCAAAGGTAAATGAGATGGGACATATAAACAGATTGATTGAAATACAGGTTTGTGAAAGCACAGAAGAAAACATCCATCAGGATTTTCAGAGAAGGGCCACCTGGGTGGCCCAGTGGGCTGAGCGTCTGCCTTCAGCTCAGGTCATGATCTTGGGGTCCTGGGTTAGAGCCCCACATCAGGCTTCCTACTCAGCAGGGAGCCTGCTTCTCCCTCTCCCTCTGCCACTCCCCCTGCTTGTGCTCTCTCTCTGCCAAATAAATATTATCTTTTTTAAAAAAGCATTTTCGGAGAAGTCTCTTCTAAGTATCTGGCATTTGCTGAATTTGAAAGCACAGGCGTTGGTGACGATGACACAGGAGGAGTACGTGGGCATGGCAGGTGAATAGCTTAGGGTGCTGATAATACAGGGTGTCGCTAGAACACAGGTGAGTGGAGATGAGGGCCAACGGGGGCTGTGGTGGGGATGCCGCCGCAGAGGTAACTGGAGGCCTGGTGGGAAGAGCATAGAGTTTTCCTTGCTAGGAAATTGGGTTTTATCCTATAGGCAACAGGAAGCCACTAGAAGCTATTAGGTAAAGGACTAAGAAAATCATCTTTTCTTTCTTCTTATTAAACTTTTTGGAATTGTGAAATATATCTTATATGCCAGGGAGTGAATATAACATACATGTGTATTTTCAATTAAAAGGATAACAAAATAACTGATTAATCTAACATGCAGCTTGTGAGACAGATGATTATCCATGTCTTAGAATCTTCCCGTGTCTCCTTCACCATTTCTCCCCATCAGGGGAAATGACCGTTTTAATATTATATTAATATTTATATTGCTTTTCCTTGAAGCTTTACGACATGTATATGTATCCCTAAAAATATACTGTTTGGTTTTGTCTGCCTTTGAAGTGTGTATAACAGAATCACACTGAAGGCATTTCTTTTATGACTTTCTTTACGGCCCCATGTTGTTTTCAGTATTTATCCATGTCAATCTGTGGACCTAGGGATCATTCATCTTCTATGCAGTAATTATTACATGATTATACCAGCATCTGTTATCCTGCTTACCATCGTGGCTATTTGCGTTATATCAATTTTTTTATTTTAATAAATATTTTAATAAATATTTTATTTAAGCTATTTTAATTATTCTTGTATACTGGAGGCACATGCATGAGTGTCTCTAGAAGAGAAATCATGGAGTCATAGTGGATGTGTGTGTTCAGGTTTTTAATTGCCTTTTTAATCTTTTCCCATTTGTTGGGTATAAAATAGCCCCTCACTAGAGTTGTAATTTGCATTTTTCTACATGCTAGTGAGGCTGAGCCTCTTTTCATATGTTCATTGGCTGTTTGTATTTCTTCTGCCGATTTTAAATAGGGTTGTTTGTCCTTTGATCACTGATTTATAGGAGTCCTCCATTTATTCTGAATACTATTTTTTGGTGATTATCTTCTGCCAGTTTGTGACTTGGACTTTTATTCACTTTAACATCTTTTGAAGAGCATTCTTAATTTTAAGTTAAACGTCAATTTTTTCATTATGGCTTGTGTTTTTTACGTTTTCTGTAAGTGACCTTTCCTACCTTATGATCTTCAAAATAATGTCCTATATTTTTGCCTAAACGTGTCAACCTGTTGTCTTGTACTTTTAAGTTCTTGAGTTATTTGAAAAAAAAAAAATTTAATGGTGGAGGCTGGAGTCCCCCCCCCCCCGGCCCCCAGACGGTTCTATTGTTCTGGCAGCATTTTTTAATAATCTATGTTTACCCTACTCTGTAATGTATCAGGTTTCCCTATATGAATGGGTCTGTTTATGGGATTTCTATTATTTTCTGTTCATCTCTATTTCTGTCTCCATGCTTAAGTACTCAATTACAGAATGACTATGTCTTGTTATTTGATAGAACAAGCTCCCCAGCCTAGTTTTCCTTTAAGCCTGTCTTGGCCTTTGTTTCTGGGCTCTTGGGTCTCTATACATTTTAGAATAAGCTTGTCAGCGTCCTTGGAAAACCCTATTTAGATTTTGATTAAAATCTCACTGAATACATGACTCGATTAGAGAATCATTGACATATTTACAGAGGTGAGTCTTAATCCTAGATATGCCTCGTCTCTCCATTTATTTATATCTTTGTTAAGGTCCTTCTGTAAGTTTTATATTTTTTCTTTTAACCTAGAAATCTCATGCAGCTCTTGTTAGTATGTTTCCCCCATCTTATACTATATATTTTTGTTATTGCTTTTATAAATGATAACTTTCACAAATTTACATTTAAATTCTTGGCTGCATAGAAAAGCATCCTTTCTTAGGAAAGCATTCTACTGGATAGTCTAGAAGAGCAAGGATTCTCACTCATTATTGGTGAGAATGCAGAGTGATTGCAACCTCCATGATGGGGTACTTCATGGTATCTAACAAACCTACTTGTCTATTTACCCTTGACCTAACAATCGCACTGCTAAAAATTTACCTTTAGAAGTAACCTCCATAAATAGGAAGCAGCATAAATATAGTTATTTGTTGTAGTATTCTTTTTTTTAAAGATTTTTATTTATTTATTTGACAGAGAGAGAGAGAGAGAGAGAGAGAGAGATCACAAGTAGGCAGAGAGGCAGGCAGAGGGAGAGGGAGAAGCAGGCTCCCTGCTGAGCAAGTAGCCCCATGTGGGGCTCGATCCCAGGACCCTGAGATCATTACCTGAGCCGAAGGCAGAGGCTTAACCCACTGAGCCACCCAGGCACCCCTTGTTGTAGTATTCTTTGCAATGACAAAATATCAGAAACTCCAAAGTTTATCTATGGAGAATGGTTGAATGAACCATGGTCCATGCACACAATTGAATACTATAAAGCTCTAAAACATAAGGAATATTCTTATAAACTTATATGGTGTGATATCCAGGATAGCTTTTAAGTGGAAAAAACAAGATACAAAAGAATATGTATTGTATGACACCCTTTGTTGCACAAAGGAAGAGAAACATGTTTACAACAATGTGTGTTGGTGTGGTGTGTGTATATACTTAATTTTGTAGAAAGAAATATAGGAAGGATAAACAAAAAACTAATGATAGTGGTTGACTAGATGGGCCAGGGAATAATTGATTTGCAGGTGATCAGGACTGGAGTATACCTATTTATGTAGTTTTGACTTTAGAACTATATGCCTATTTTACCTAATAAGAGTAAAATTAAAACCATAAAGGATGAAAAAGTACCAAACCTTAAAACTGAATGGAAACAAAAACAAAACAATCCTAACTGCATATCAAATAGATAACATAACCAAATAATTAATTCACACTCTTTTAACAGTACTCAGAATATATGTATTCTTATGAAATACATACTAAGGACAAAAAGAACTGCAAAGAAATTTTAAGCCCTACCTAGTAGATTTATTGTTAGTGTTAATATTTGTGCTATAATTATGAAAAAGATATACATTGCAGGATTAAGTAGATAAGTAATAAGTATAAGCAAATATATTTTAAAAACAAAACAAATATATATTTTTTATATTTATATTATTATGTATTAAAATATATAAGCAAAATAAATATTTTATATATAATTGTAAACCACAATATTTTTCCCATAAGAGAAAAGAGATACAATTATACGATCATAGAACGTAAGAAAAGAAGGCTCTACGATAGTAAATTTGAATGGATTCTATCAAATGCACTCATAATTTAAAATATGTTTCCTAGCTCCGGGCATCGAAAGGACATGGAAAGTGTTAGCCCATTAGTAATAGGCACCCTCAGCAAACGGTCTTAGTTTCTAGTATCATTCTTCACTAAAGGGAAGCAGGACTCCTTATCGGAGTAGCTAATTCCGGATCTGAAGCACAGGAAGACCAAAGTGTACCTGGATGATCTTTCTGGGGCCAAAAAGCAAGGGACTGCTCACAGCCCTGGGGATCATGTTAACCGAACACAGGCGCTGCTGGCCTAAAGGAATTTCCACAGGCATTTGGTCCGATTTAAGCACCAAACGGAACAATGACAACAATGGATTATTGAGTAATTGTAAAGAGAGAATAAATGAAGCTTCTCTAAACTCTTATTAATTCCAGTAATTTGTAGATTCCTTGGGGGTTTTTCTGTGTAAGATTATGTAATCTACGCATGATGATTATTATGTCTTCTTCTCTAGTCCTGATATGTTGCATTTCTTTTCCTTGTCTGATTGTACAGACTAGAACATTCAGTGTGATACTGAGTAGAAATGCTGATAACACATGTCCTCCTCTGTTTCCATTAAGCTCGTGTTTGACAGTGTTTCACAATCGAGTATGATATTTTTAAACACGTTACCAAGTTCTTTTATCTGCTCAGTTTGCAGAGAATTTTTATCCTGAATGGTTACTACATTTTATTCAACATTTTTTTTTTCTGTAGAGATAGTCATACGATTTTCTCCTTGATCTCTCGGTGACATGATCCACAAAACTTACATTCCTAGGAAAAAATGTTGAGCTTGGTCATGGGGTGTACTATCCTTTATAGATTGAATTGAGTTAGTTTGCCAATCAACATTTCAAGATTTTTGGCATTTATGTTCATGAGGATCATTTAAAGCTTTATTTCTTGTACCAGTCTTGTCTCATTTTCATTCCCTGATAGATTTTATGGAGTTTGGAACTTTTCTGGTTCTCGAATGTTAGTAGAACTCAACTGTTAAGTCATCTAGACCAAGCGGGAAGATTTTAAATTTCTGAGTCGATTATTTAATAGCTGTAGTATTGTTTAGGATTTCTATTTCTTCCTAAGTCTGTTTTGGTAATTTATGTTATTCTAGACACTTGTCTCTTTCATCTTGATTTATAAGTTTATTGACATTAAGTATTAACACCTTTTTAAGCTCTGCTGCATCTATAATGATGTCCCCTTTTCATTCCTGTTATTGTTAGTTTATGTCATCTTTCTCCACCCCTATTAATCTTGCCAGAGATTTGTCTATTTTATTGTTCATCTAAAATAACCAATTTTTAATGTATTTATCCTCTATTTTGTGTTTTTGTTTTCTATTTTATTAATTTCTTTTCTTATCCATACTATTTTTTCCTTCTATTGCTTTGGGTTAATTCTGCAGGGTAATTTCTGACTTGGTAACATAAGCATAGCAGATTATGAATGTTCTTTGAAGAACTGCTTTAGCTATATCCCACAGATTTCGAGATTTTAATGTACATATTTACCTCAACAGAAAGTAAAGCCAGTTAATACCTGTACCTTTTCTCCAAATAGCACTTTAATTCCGTTCACTCCCCACCAAAATTTTATGCCAGCCTCCAGAGTTTATTGATTTTTTTTAAATATTTTAATCCCCAAATTAAATCTTAGTGTTATATTAGTGGTCAATACTTGTATTTACCCGCATTTTTCCTATTTTCTTTGGTCCCCAGTGTTCTTGTTTTCAGAACTTAATTTGAGGATTAGAGCATCTGGGTGGCTCAGTCAGTTAAGCATCTGACTCCTGGTGTTAGCTGAGGTCATGGTCTCATGGGATCAAGCCCTGTGTGGGGCTCTGCACTTGGTGCAGAGTCTGCCTGAGATTCTCTCTCTCCCTCTGACCCTCCCCCTGCTTGGTGCTCTATAGATAGGTAGAGAGAGAGAGAGAGAGAGAGAGAGAGAGAGAGAGAGAGAGGGAAGTCAAAAAAAAAA
>LNAC01000203.1:1039042-1056278 GCA_002007465.1 Ailurus styani
GAGCCCGATGTGGGCCTTGATCCCAGGATCCTGGGATCATGACCTGAGCCGAAGGCAGTGGCTTTAACCCACTGAGCCACCCAGGCGCCCCAGGCTTCCCTTTCTGAAAACATTTTTATTTTGTCTTTCTTTCTTTCTATTTATTTATTTATTTATTTATTTATTTATTTATATATATATATATATATATATATATATATATATATANTGTGTGCAGTTTTAGGTAGATAGTTATTTCTCACAGCAGCGTGTTGGAGATACTGTTCCCTGCCTGGCTTCCGCTATTGCTGTTGGCTCTAACTGCCATTTCCTTGTAACTGACCTGAGTTTTCTTTCAGCTGCTTTTAAGGTCTCCTCCTTGTCTATGATGTTTTTGCTGTAATGTGCCTAGGGATGAATTTATTTTTATTTGTCCCACTTAGAAATCGTTGTGGTTCCTAAGACTTAGCATTTTGTCTTTTTCAATTCGGGACAATTCTTTTTTAAAATACTGCCTTACTTCCATCACTGTGTTATTACCTCTCAGAACTCTGATTAGAAGTCAGTTTGTTGTATGTTTTCTGTTTACCTTCTGTATCTTTTAAACTTTCATAATTTTTTTTTATCACATTGGCTCTCTGCCTATCCCACCTAATGTATACACATCCACTTTCTGGGTTACTATGTCTTTCTTCAGTCATCTCTTCTTTGCTGTATAATTCATACATTATGTTTTTACTTATATTCATGGCACATGCCATTTTCAAAAGTAGTTTTTATTTTTCAAAACTGCTCAATTTTTTACTTTTATTTTTTTAAGATTTTATTTATTTATTTGACAGAGAGATAGAGAGCACAAGTAGGCAGAGCGACAGGCAGAGGGAGAGGGAGAAGCAGGCTCTCTGCTGAGCAGGGAGCCTGATGCGGGACTTGATCCCAGAGGACCCTGGGATCATGACCTGAGCCGAAGGCAGCGGCTTAACCCACGGAGCCACCCAGGCACCCATAAAACTGCTCAATTTTTTAAATTTTTTGTTTGCTTAGTACATGCTATTTTTCTCTTTTATTTCTTCAACTGTTCAAGTAATATTTATAGACATAATATTTCAATGCCTACAAAGCTGACAAACTTTTCAGTCTTATTCTGTAGTGAGTAGAGTCTCCTGCTGATCACTCAGTGGTAACTTTTTACTGTGAACCCACAATCGTGAGAAACTTCGTCTTTGGGAGTTCTTTCAGGCCTCCATTGAAAATGCATTCTTCCAGGGAGTGCTTGCCTTTGTCACTCCAAAATCTCAGGGACTCTATCAGCTCTCTCTCACTGTAACTGAAAATGGCAGCTTGGAGGTGTGTTAGCCCCTACAAATAACATGAATATAGGATCCAAATCCAGGGTTTGGGGTTAGCAAGTCTTCGGGTAGCCTTTTCCCCCCCTCCTCTGTATCAAGAGATAAGACATCTTTGTCAAATGCCCCACTCTGTAGGGCAGATTTGTTCATACATATTTTTTTCCCTCATTCATTTGCTGACCTTGTTGCCATTATGAGTGAGTCTGTCTCTGAACTTAAATCCAAATCTGGATCCATGCTTTGTTGTTTTTCCCACCTGGCTTTTAGAAGCCAAGCTCTAGGGTGTCTGGAACTACTAGAATATCCCCAGTTCTGGCTTACCCTCGACTGCTGGCAGTTTTTGTTTGTGTGTTATGTGTGGGTTTTCTGGCCTTTAAAACGTTCCCTTGCTCCGTTGCCAGGTCAGCCATGCATTAAAAAATGTATCCTGTAAAAACTTTTAACCGACGTTTTTAGACGTGCTACATCAGAAGTAATATTTCTGAACATCTCATTTGCCATATTCCTGGCAGTAAATAATAAACAGTAAATAAGGATTGAGTGTGAGGAGGGCGATGTAGGTGGCAGGGCTGAGCATAGGCCGACATCAGGGAGAGGCTGGGTGCAGGAAGACCATGTTCGTCCTGACGATTTATTCGCGCAATAGTGCACAGATCCGGTGTAAATGCATAGATCTCTCCGTACGGGCAAAACATATAAAACAACTCAAAACGAAGATGTTTAATACTCATTAGTTGTGGAGATAGTTGATTACTTTTGGTGGTATTTTAAACTAGGTTTGTGAGTCGGAGTACATTTTCACAGCCTAACCTTAAGGAAGAGATGCACTTGCCAAATCTTGAGTGAGAAAAATGAATCCCAAATCGAGGTGTAGGTGTCAAAACTGCGGTCTCTCCTGCCAACATTACTTATTCGCCAAACATTCTTCGACATAAGGAGGGCACCTGAGCACATGCCAGGCCACGGACTGTGCTGGGAAGTATCAGCTGAAGCAGCTTTTTATTTCTCGATGGGAGGGTGAAAAAGCAAGGAGCCCATGACTAGAAGCCTCTCTCTGCATCCCCTTCATCCACCCAGCAGGTGCTTCTCCAGAACAGCGTTTCTCAAGCCGCGGGCCAGACCGCGCAACCTGTCAGAAATGCAAATTCTCAGACCCACCTCACGACCTGCTCAGTCAGAAGTCCTGGGAGTGGGGCCCAGAAACTGGCGTTTTAACAAAACCTTCTGGACGATTCTGATGCGTACCGGAGTCTGAGAAGTGCTGCTCCTAAGAAGGCTGGTTGAAACAGAAAGGAAGTGATTGCTCAGAAAACAAGTCATTTTCCGTTGGATTCTCTAGCGTCAAAATGTGGCAAAGCAGATTGTTTACACAGACAAGGAAATTTGAGAGCAAACTAAATATCCAGTGGTACGGGACTAGGAAAATGAATGATGGTATAACCGTCCAATGCAAGTATGCAGCCATCAGCGTTATTTAAGAATATTTAATAATAAGGAAAGTACTTATATCGAATGTTTAAATATATGGTTGCATACATATGCAAGCATACGTTCTAATGATAGCAAGTATAGACATTCATTGTGATCCCAGAAGTTTTTTAGTTATCTCTGGAAATAAATGAAAACGATGTTCATTCTCCAAGGACAGTGAGATTATTGGAAATTTTTACATATACCCATGATAACACATATACATTTGTACTTTCATGAACAGTCTTGATTGTCTAGGACAGACAAATATGAGTATCATTAAAATACCAGAAGGCAATAAACTATATTTTTAAGTCATAGTAGAATTGCACTGAATGGCGGGATTTCAGCAAATTAAAGATGACACCTGCCTCCCTGACTTTCTGCAGAACAGTTGGGGGAAAAAGCAGTACAAAGAGACCCTGATGTGACAGATGGTATGAGGCCGTGGCAGAGTCAGGTGCCTTGTCAACGGGCTTTACTCCGGGGATATTTTCAGGCCAGTTCGTGACACTGTTGACTGGCCATAAATCCAGAAAGTTTGAGAGCTGGAATGAGAACACAGGAAATGCAAAAACCTTCTTCCCCACGATTCTATAGCTCAGAAAATCCCCAACATCTGGCTCACGTGTGAAGCCAGGAAAGCCACGATTTACACTGGCAGCCAGCCTTACTGAGAGCCTTAGCCGGTTGGCTCCACATTGCACAGGGAAAACACTCTGCAAGGATTTGCTGCGGATTTTATTCCCAAGTGGAAAATCTTCACACACATCCAATTAAACTAAAGACAATTTTGTATGGCACCTACTAGGGGATAAAAGTGTTTGACCTTATCAGAATTGGTCAAAGTAGAGATTATTGGATATCACACAGTCTGGTCTTTTGTTTTACACTGGCTAAATTAAAACTAGAATAATATTTGGAGAGCAGGAATACTTTTACAAAGACAGCAAATCCACTGTTAACTTTTTTTTTACTTTATTATGGAAATTCACAAAGATTGTCAAAAGTAGAAAGAATCGTTATAATAAACATGCCCATCAGCAAGCTTTAATACCATTCACTCCTTAATAATGGAAAAAATACATTGAGCTTCTGGGTTAAGAATCTTACCAACTCTGTCCCATAAATGAGCACGTCTGCCTTTACTTTGAGAGGGGTTTGGTTTAGAACCTCTGTACATTCATCGTGCATCCCATGGGTAAAGGGAGCAGTGCGGTTTCCTTTAACACGTCTCAGCAGAACCTTTCACAAGGATTTCCTTGTTTTCCCCCTTCTCAAAGAGGTACCTAACGTTAAGATATACAAACAACTAATTTTTCACTAATCCCTTTCCTTTGGTCCTGCATTTTTACATTTTGAATAGCTGAAAACAAAAGTCACTCCCCACCCCCCAAGCTACTTCTGGAAAACGTGTGTGTGTGTGTGTGTGTGTGTGTGTGTATGTGTGTGTGTGTGTGTGTGTGTGATTACCACTAAACATTAGTCTAGGCACCAAATAAGAATAAAGTGAATACCACTGTTCTCGTCCTCTGAGTGTCCACACTCTAACACCACTTAGTTGTGGCTATGATACGAACAGACAAAGCTGCCCTAAAGCAAGGTTTCCAGTGGGGAGCCCTATTGTCTCATTGACTTTGCACTATAAAATCTGACTTCAGTTCCTCTAAAAGTAATTGGCCTTAAGATACAATAAAACTTCAATTAAAATTTCAAACCCACTTAAAGTCATGACAAACTGTATAATATGAAAATATTTTCCACTCCGAAGTTAAGGCACAGTTAAAATACAAAACTGTAATTAAATTAAAGCAAAAATGAAAGTATTGATAATTGCATCCATCCCCATGTGCAGTATGACAAATGAAGATATAGCAAGTAGAGTGGTGTGACCTCAGGACTTGTGTAATTTTCCTGAGTGTTCCCAGTGTATTAAACCTTCAAACGAAATTGTAACTTCTGCTGGTACATCCAGGTTTTCTAATTACATGATTCATTGTGTTTTACTTCTGCTATCCTTTGCATTGACTGATCTGCCTGCAGATTTGAGCCCTGTGACATCCGCTGAAACTCTTTTGTGTCTCCAGTAAGAGACTTGAGAGGTGGGGAAGGGAAGGTAAAAGTAAGAGTAAAATGGACACCCATTATAATGGTGGCTACTGAGGTTCCAGTTTGTACACTGACCTCCAGGGCATCTCAGTAAAACGCTTCCCAAGTTTTAAGAGCTGACACAACTTCCTGTTGCAAGATGTCTGATGCACTGTTCCTCTCTCTTAACACCCTCTCCACACAAGCGGTCGCAGGAGCTAGACGCTTCCGCTCATGTGCAGGGAGCTCCTTCTGCGTGAGAGCCAGCCAGGGTACAGACACTGTGAAACTCTTGTCAAGGTCCAGAGCCTTCCCTTTCCACATCAGAAACAACAGTGTGGTTCCCTGCCTGATGAAACGGTTTTGCTTTGACATTCCATACTTCTAAGAACCCCTTTGTCAGTTAGGTCTTTTCTTTTTTCAAATTTTAGGACATGCATACAGTAATAAGGGATGAACTTTGGTGTGTGTGTGTGTGTGTGTGTGTGTGTGTAAGTGAGGAAGGGATGGTAGTGTGCTCAGCTCTTGGATTTGTATGAAATATAGTTTTTATAAAATTTAATATATGTTTAAATATTAAACATGGATATGGTTGGGTATTTGAACATTTATTTTGACTTTAGGACAGCTTTAGGTCATTACATTAAGTATTCCTTTACTCATAACTAATATTGTTAAGATGTCTAAGCTACCCAAAGCAATCTAGACATTCAATATGATCCCTATCAAAATACCACCAGCATTTTTCACAGAGCTGGAACAAAGAGTTCTAAAATTTGTATGGAACCAGAAAAGGCCCCGAATAGCCAAAATAATGCTGTCAAAGAAAACCAAAGCTGGAGGCATCACGATTCCAGACTTCAAGCCTTATTGTAAAGCTGTAGTCATCAAGACAGTATTGTCATGCAAAAACAGACTCATAGATCAATGGAACAGAATATAGAACTCAGAAATGGACCCTCAACTCTATGGTCAACTAATCTTCGACAAAGCAGGAAAGAATATCTAATGGAAGAAAGACAGTCTCTTCAACAAATGGTGGTGGGGAAACTCGACAGCCACATGCCAAAAAATGAAACTGGACTGTTTACTTATGCCACACACAAAAATAGACTCAAAATGGATGAAAGACCTAAATGTGAGATAGGAATCCATCAAAATCCTAGAGGAGAAAGCAGGCAGCAACCTCTGTGACCTTGGCCACAGCAACTTCTTGCTAGATATGTATCTAAAGGCAAGGGAAACAAAGGCAAAAATGAACTATTGGGACTTCATCAAGATAAAAAGCCTTTTTGCACAGCAAAGGAAACAACAAAACTAAAAGGCAACATACGGAATGGGAGAAGATACTCACAAACGACATGTTAGATAAAGGGCTAGTATCCAAACTCAACAACCAAAAAACAAAAAATCCAGTCAAGGAATAGATCGAAGACATGAACAGACATTTCTCCAAAGTAGATACACAAATGGCTAACAGACACATGAAAAAATGTTCAGTATCACTTGGCATCAGGGAAATACAAATCAAAACCACAATGATGTAGCACCTCACACTGGTCAGAATGGCTAAAATTAACAAGTCAGGAAATAATAGATGTTGACAGGGATGCAGAGAAAGGGATCGGTTGCTATGCTGTGGATGGGAATGCAAACTGATGCAGCCACTCTGGAAAACAGTATGGGGGTTCCTCAAAAAGATAAAAATAGAGCTACCCTACGACCCAGCAGTTACAGTACTAGGTACCTATCTAAAGGATACAAAAATAGTGATTCAAAGGAGCACATGCACCCCGATGTTTATAACACCTAATATCCACAATGGCCAAACTATGGGAAAGAGACCAGGTGTCTATTGACAGGTGAATGGATAAAGAAGATGTGGCATACACACACACACACACACACACACACACACACACACACACCCCACAGAGGAATATTACTGGCCATCAAAAAGAATGAAATGTTGCCATTTGCAGTAAAACGAATGGAACTAGAGGGTATTACGCTAAGTGAAATAAGTCAGAAAAAGACAAATACCATATGATTTCACTCATGTGGAATTTAAGAAACAAAATTCTTAAAGCATAGAAGAAGGGAAGGAAAAATAAAATAAGATAAGAACAGAGAGGGAGGCATACCATAGAAGACTCCTAACCCTAGGAAACAAACTGAGGCTTGCTGGAGGGAAGGAGGATGGGGGAGGGGGTAACTGGGTGATGGACATTAAGGAGGGCACATGATGTAATGAGCACTGGGTGTCATATGCAACTACTGAGTCACCAAATTCTACCCCTGAAACTAATAATACGCTATATGTTAAGTAAATTGAATTTAAATAAAAAAAATTTTTTAAAAGTATTCTTCACTCTTCTGGGTAGACAAAGGCACAAGCTCTTAGGGGATGGTTAGCACATCAGGAAATTCCTACTTGACCTACAGAGCTAGAGTATTGTCAAGTCCTAGTTGGCAGGAACTTCGTTCTTTAGCCACACTGTGAGAGGTGTGAATTTGTTCTTTACCGATCAACCCTACTGAGTACCTCTCATGAGTCAGGGACTGTGCCAGGTGCCGATCAGCCTTTGGTGAAGAAAACAGATGTGTCACTGCCCTCTGGAGTTAAAGACCTGTTGGCATCAGTAATTGCTAATTGACGGATAAGGTGTTTACTAGCATCTGTCTTCATTCCGACGGATTCTACTACTGTCTGAATATAACGTTCCCCTCCCCTTTCTCTCATAGAGCAATGGCTTTTCAGTGGTGATTAATTGAGTGAAGAAAAACTCCCCACAAAAGCAGCTTGCCCAAGGCCCTCTCCATGCTGTGTACCTGGCCGAGGGTGCCACATGCCATGTTTGAAAATTAACTTCATAGTGGAAATATTACCTGGTTTCGTCATTCAAATTGTGACACTGTTTGGGTTTTTAAAGTTGAAATGTTTATTGAGATCATTGTAGTTTACATGCACTTGTAGGAAATGATACAGAAATGTACTCATGTGTACATGTGTAATTCTATACGATTGTATTGCCTGTGTGGGTTCTCCTGTTCAACATTACAATCAAGATACTGACCATTTGAAACCACACTACAAGGATCTCTCCTATTTCCTTTCCATAATCATCCCTACTTGCCTCCCACCCTCTCGCCCCCGATCCCTGACTTTTCTGACAACCATTAGTCCGTCCCCTATTGCTCTTTTTTTTTTTCAGTTCAAAAGTGTTACATAAATGGAATCACACAATATATAACCTCTTTGGGTTGGCCTTTTTCATTCAACCTAATTCACTGAAAATTCAATTTGTTAATTCAATTCAAAATTCATTCAGTTTGTTGTATCAGTATTTTATTCCTTTTTATTGCTGAGTAATATTGCAGGGTATGTTTATTTCACAGTGTTCCACACTTGGTTTAACCATTTACCTGGTGAAGTACATCTAGGGTGAGTCCCATTTGAGGCATTTTACAAATGGAACTGCTGTGAATATTTTGTGTGCAGGTTTTTGTGTGGATATAAGTTCTCGTTTCTGTGGATAAATACCCACTGTTGCAATTTCTGGGTCGTCTGATCATTTTAAAAGAAATTTTTAAAAGTAATCTCTGTACAGAGTGTGGGGCTCAAACTCATGGTCCTGAGATGCAAGAGTCAGATGCTCCTACCTACTGAGCCAGCCAGGCGTCCCTTATGCTTAGTTTTGTAAGAAACCATTAAACTCTTGTCTATAGTGCCCATACCACTTGACAGGCCTACAAGCAGTGTATGAGTGAGCCAGTTTCCCCACATCCCTGTCAGCATTTGGTTGTCACTATTTTTTATTCTTAGCCGTTCTAAGAGGCAAGTGGTGATATCTCCTGGTTTTAATTTGCATTTTCCTGGTGGCTGATGATGTGGAAATCTTTTCATGTGTTCCCTTGTCATCTGTATTTCCTTTTCTGTGAAATGTCTGTATACATTTCTTCCTGCTTTCTAATTCGATTGTTTTATTACCTTGAATTTCAAGTTTTTTTTAATATCTATATTTATCTATACAAATAATCTATACACTAGTCCTTTATTGCCTATGTGTTTGCAAACATTTTCTCCAAACATAGCATGTTTTTCCATCTTCTTTCTGTGGGCTTCCATAGAGCAAAAGCTTTTAATTCTGGTGAGGACAAATTTATCAGTATTTCTTCTTAAAGATTGTGCTTTTAATGTTAAGTCTAAGAACTCTTGGCCTGGTTGGCTTAATTCTAGACACCAAAATTTTTTCCTAAAATGTGTATAGTTTTATGTTCACACCTGTAATCCAGTTGGACTTCATTTTTGTATAGGGTATGAGGCTTAGGACGAGACTCATTTTTGTCTGTAGACATCCGTTTATCTATGATGTTCCTACACCAGTTGTTGAAAAGACTGTTGTTCCTTCACTGGACTGTTTTTGCACCTTTGTCAAGTATCTGTTGGACATGTTTGTGTGGGCCAGCTGCTGGGTTCTCTTTTCTGCACAGTTGATCAGCATGTCTGTGTTTCCCTCAGTAGGACACTGTCCTTAGTAAGCCTTCCTAGCAAAGAGGGCAAGTCTTCTCCCTCCATTCTTCTTTGTTAAGACCGTGGTAGCTGTGGTAGGGCCCGTGCCTTCCCTACAGATTTTGCATGAAGTATGGAAACTGCACTTCCATTTAAATCTTCTTGCCTTCCCTACTTTTCAACATCATGGTCTTGAGGATCAGACGATGTTGTACTTTTGGTCTCAATAATCAAATGTTATTTATAAAACTCATAAACAAGTGATCATCTCTTGTAATTAGCACTATTTCTATCTTTTCCCTTTTTACTTTCTTTCTTCCTGATGTCCCAGGATTCTTTTATCATCTCCTGTCAGTTTGAAGAAATGTCTTTAGCTAATCTTTATGGGTAGCTTCGCTAACATCAAATTCCATATTTTTCTTCATCCAAGAATGTTTTTGTTTTCCCTGCACTCCTGAAAGATAGTTTCTCTGGATATAGAATTCTCAGTTGACAGTTCCTTCCCTTTAGCATGTGAAACCACTTTGTTCTGTCCTCCGTGGTTACAGACGAAAATTCCACTGTCATTTGAATTGATGTTGATGTGTAACTAGTGTATCCTTTCTCTCTGGCTGCTTTTAAGATTTTTCTCCTTTATTTAAAAAATTGTAATCATGATGTGTCTTACTGTGGATTTTTTTGGGTTCATCTTGTTTGGATCCACTAAGTTCTTTGGAGCTGTGGGTTTGAATCTTCTGCCAAATTTGGAAGGTTTTGGCCATTATTTCTTTATACACTCTTTCAGCCCTATCCTCTTTCCTGTCTTCTTCTGAAACTCTGATGATGGAATGCTAGCCTTTTGTTATTGCCTCATAGGCCCCAAAGGCTCTGTGGATTATTTTTTCAGTATGTTTTCTCTTTTTGTTGAAATTGGATGACTTCTTTTGTTCTGTGCTCAAGTTCACCAATTCTGTCCTCACTTGTCTCTACGATTGATTCTATCCAGTGAGTTTTAAAATTCCTGTTATTTTGTGTTTCAGTTCTATAATTTCCATTTGACTCTTCTTTGTAGCTTCTAATTCTTTCCTGAGATTTTTCTATTTTTTTCACTTATTTCAAGAAAATTTATAATTGACTCAAGTGTTTTTGTGAAAGCTGCTTTAAAATCCTTTTCAGAGAATTCCAACATCTGATTTATCTGATTCATTTTAGTATTGGCTTTTGTTGATCATCTTTTTCACTCAGTTTGGGATTTTCTTGGCTTCTTGGTTGATGGTGATTTTTTTATTATATCCTCGATATTTTGTCTTTTATGTTTGGAAACTCTTCTTTGGAAACTCCATTTTTTATTTTAGGAGACAGTCACCCTGTTTAGGTTTAGCATGGGGGTCTTTGACTACTACAGTGGCCTGTGGTTCCAATGGGAGTTTAATCTTCAGAGCCTTTGTAGTGCTATTTTGATTGGTTTGGTTTGTCTGGTGCCCCTGGGAATCCCACTGGTCCCTGCTGGGGCTTCCTGAGGGGGCAGAAGAGGTTTTTTCACCACTGGATGTCTCTCAGTGGGGGACGGTGTGGTGGGTTTCCCCTATTACTTTTCCCAGGTTCAGGAGGAGACGTCAGGCTCATGGGGACAAAAAGGCTTCCCAGAGTGGGTTACAGGCTGTATCTGGATCCCTCTTACTGGTTCCACTTGCCCACATGAGTATCTAGTTTAAAGTATATAAATAGTCTCTTTCTCAAAGATTTTTTCTTTTCTTTCTTTCTTTCTTTCTTTCTTTTTTTTTTTTTTGGGTCCCTTTTTATAAATGGCTGGTTTCAAATTCTATGCATTTCTGGGCTTCTTGCCATCTTCCCTTACTGGGGCAAAAGTTCCGTTGAAGTCAGTGGTATGCTGAGTTCACTGAGGGGCGTTAGGCCCATAGGGTTCGTAATAATCTGCTAACTCAGCCCCCGTGCTTCTCATTGTGTGCATGTTGTTGGATCTGGTCTTGTTCTCTTCCCCTCATGCCCTCTGTCTTCTCTGTTCTCCCTCTCTCCCAGCCCATAGTGCAGCTGGAGGGAGTTGCATGGTCTGTCCACTTGGATAACCTCACACGAACAAGTGACCTGCCAGTTTGAAGCTCCTTCCTGGTCTATGCAAGTGGTGTTATCTTGCTTTCCAGTTACCACATTTTACTGAACGTTGGGCCTGATCTCAAGACTTACTCAATATTTTTGGGGGGAGACCAGTCCTGTGCCTCAAACTATAGCTAGCTTTGAGGAATAGCTTTTGTTCATTGGGAACTCAATGGTATATATGACATTGGGTGTGAAAAATCAGATGGTAGAATAATAGTAAGATATTCCTAATTATACATAAGTTTCCAGTAAATCTGCCTGGGAGATCAGAATGGGGTGGGGAAAGGAGGTGGTGGTGGAATTCTGTGAACAGTTTGTTATCACATAAGCAAGTTTCAGCCCTTATTTAAAGTTTGATTCAGGGGGCACCAGGGTGTCTCAGTCAGCTGAGCATCTACCTTCAGCTCAGGTCACGATCTCGGGGTCCTGGGATTGAGTCCTGTGTTGGGCTCCCTGCTCAGTGGGGAGTCTGTGTCTTCTCCTGCCTCTTGCCCCACTTGTGCTCTCTCTCTTTCTCAAATAAATAAATACAATCTTAAAAAAAAAAAAAAAGCTTGATTCAGGGCACCTGGGTGGCTCAGTCAGTTAAGTGTCTGCCTTCAACTCAGGTCGTGATCTCGGGGTCCTGGGATTGAGTCCCACATCGGGCTCCCTGCTCAGTGGGGAGTCTGCTTCTCCTGTTGCCCCTCCTCCACCTCTCATGCTCAGGATCTCTCTTTCTGTCTCTTGCAAAAATAAATAAAGTCTTAAAAAAAAAAAGTTGGATTCAGATAACCACCAAAGCCCCAGAGCAGATCATCTGCAGCAAGTGTGCACAGCCTGATTTCCCAGGCTTCCCGGCTCCTGGGGTGCACGGCTGTGGATCTAGCACAGGTCACCCCGTTTGCTCACAGGACGTGCTGGCGAAGGGCAGGGTCTCCTGTCAGGTGAAGCGCAGCCTGCACCGTCAAGGTGCGAACCATCCCACTCACTGGACCCCATGGCACCGAGGTATTGAGAATCTGTCTGGTAGTTTTGATTTTCCGTAAATTATTCTTTGATTTGGATAAAGAAGACTTCGTTTTCCTTCAGGGAAGTCGTTCTTGACAGTGCCTCACTTAATTTATTTTAATTATCCTGACTGGTTTATTTCTCTTCTTTTTCTCTGCAAATGAATTTATAACTGATGTGGGTAGAGCAAGCTATGCAGTTTATACTTTAGTAACATTATAAACTTTTCATTTCCACTGGGAATGGCAAAAACCACCAGGAGACATGAAGAAATAATTTTTATGGGAGTAGATTGCTGCGTCACTCCGTTGTTTGGGTCTGTGCCTACTATTCCTAACGCAGATGACCTCTGCTTCCATGTGGCATTGCATGGCAATAACCCCTCTCTTTGCCAGAGTAATTTTAGACTTCTTACAGGAAAGCAAACCTTGCTTTCTTTGTTAAAATGTTTTATTACTTGAAAAACATCTTGCTATTGCTAGGTGACACATTTCATTAAAAAAAAAAATAATAGACCTAATAGTAGCTGCTGTGTGTCCACACAATCTGTGGTAGAGATGGTATTCTGGAGAGGAACATACGTCTCCCTTCTGGCCTCAAATACCCACGTATGAGGAACCAGGGCCTTGCAATGAATAAATCTTAAAATTGTGGAACTTCCTGACAGAAAAATCATACTTTTTTTTTTTAAAAGTGAGGTAGAGAGAGAGGGTGGGCCCGAGGGAGAGAATCTCAAGCAGACTCCATGCCCAGTGTAGAGCCTGATGTGAGGCTTGGTCTCACAACCCTGAGATCATGACCTGAACTGAGGTTGAGAGTCGGATGCTGACCCAACTGAGCCACCCAGGTGCCCCAGGAAATTCATATCTAATTTTGACTGATATGGTTTAAAATTTCCTTTGTGAATTAAGGTCTGTGTACATGGACAGGGACTGTACTAAGGACAAGAGAGCATTGTCTACTGGGCAAGAGAGCCTCAGTCATGGCCCTTCACCTTGACTTTGACTCTCATTTCTTCTAATTCAGGCACGTTTGGATTCTGTATCACTCCTGCTGATATTTAAGAGCCAGTGACCCTGCGGTGACTTAGGCCTTGATTGCCCTACCTTCTTTCTGGCCAGCTGCCTGAAGGCTTCTACAAGTGACTGGGAAAATAAAGAAGGTTAAGATGAGAGCCAATTTTTTTTTTCCTGTTTCTGAGAAAAGTCTTGGTAAAGAAAAGCATTTGAAGCTGTCCATTGGCTAAATATGCCCGTGGATACAGATTGTCTTTGCCAGGCTTGGTTTTTCTGACTGACCAGAAACCAAAGGAGTCTTCTGTATTTATTACTTTGCCTTTACTTAGATATTACATTTATGGAGCATCTTTTTCTGTGTTCATAGAGGGCCCCAGCTTTTATCAATAAGAAAAACAGAGAAAAAGAACCTTCTTTGTTTTCTGTCACGGGCCACTTGTTAAAGAGGAATGCAGTCAAACGTATAAACATTGTAGTGTGTAGCAAAACATCTGATCTTTACAGTTGGAAATGGTTGGAGCTTGAACAAGCTGTTGGAGCCTGGCACAAGTAAGCGTGACTTTACTAGGGTAGGGGGACCTTGGGGGGGATGGAATCTCCATGCCAAGATCACCCTGGACAGGGGCTGTATTTAATATGAAGGAGGAAAAAAAGACAAAAAGAGGCACTGTAGTCAGATGATTTCTTTTTTAATTTATGCAGCTGTGTAGGGGGAAAAAATGAAGTAAAGGTACCCCATGCTGATAGAGGAAGGGCAAATCATGGGAAAGAGTACATTTTGGAATGTCATGTTCCTTTCTGTTCTCTGCATTAGCAAGTAAACACAATAGCACTCCGTGGAAACAACAAAATAATTAAAATGTGCCATTCTGAATGGCATAATAAAATCAGACAGGCCAATCCAGGATTTTTTTTTTAAGTGTAAGCAATTACTTTGCAGGTGGAATAAGATTAAAGCTATTCCATGATTCCTTCCCTCTGTGGTAGACGCGCAGAGCCCGGAGCCTGCCAGAGCTCTCTAGAAAGTTCTGAGCTCTTTCTCGGGACTTCGAATATCCTACTATGAAAGAAACTTGCCAGCAAGTGGTCAGGCATCCACCCAGACACCTTGTCGTCTTCTGGACCCACCTGGTAGGTGGTGAGAGAAGATGGCTCGTGACAAGGGTTAGTTTACGTGCGATGCCTTCCACAGCCCCCAGAAAACCAGTCGGGGCCATCACAGCGCCACGCCAGTCAGTGTTCTTGGGTTGGACCTAAATTTGTTGTGAATAGTGAATGGCAAGAGTCCCTTAGAAAACCTTCGAGGAATGTGACTATGCTAGCAGAAAGGAGGAATGTACAGCGCGCATCCCTCTCTCCATCTGCTCAACCGTCCATTCCGTGAGTCTGGAACTCCTTATTTGTTCATAGTGTTGGGAAGATGCATACCCTTATTACGTCATTTAATGGAGCCACAGACAGCCTTGAATTTTCGTGCTACGTTTCCTCCATAGCATCGACCTGGGCCCTCCCCGCAAAAATGCCCCACGTAACTACTACAGGTAACTGCTAATAAGATGCGTTTGCAAAAGAGCCTCTGAGGTCAGTTTCTACATACTTCTTGATTTCCAGAGTAATAGACAGTCTCGCAGACCCACAGGTCAGTACGTGGTGTGATGCCCAAGTAGCATGCTTCCTAACAGTCCTTCCCACATCTCGGGAAACAGAGCTGCACGCAGACCCCGGACCGATGTCCCCCCAGCGTCACTCTGCTCTGTCTCCGCCACTTGAAGGAGAGCCTAGGCAAACTGTCAGGCCGTCGGAGTTTGACGTGTTGGTTCCTTGCCCCTCGTGTCACTGCAGTTTTACCTCTGGGGTTAGACTCTGAGCCCACCGCTGGCCCGTGCCCTCTGCAGTTAACCTCTTATCTGCCCCTTCCCAGCCCCCTAACAGGTAACTCTGACCCCGGCCACTAGCCACCTGGACGGACCCACATTTACTGTGCATGGTTTTCCATGTGTCGCCTTCAACTGCTTGCATTTTAATCTTCTTCTCTCAAGGAGGATAAAAGTCAGGGCCTGGGGGACATCATAATCCCACAGAAATAATTCCACAGAAGGCCTCTTTTCCCTGTAGAGGATCCTGCAAGTTTCCTTTGGTCTAGGGATTCGACTCCCTATGTTGTACGTTAGCTCGTGCGCCCTGGTCCTCTCCTGCAGCTGAGTCACTCCGCTCACCCTCCCCAACCCGCGTCCACACTCCCAGCGCCCGCTCAGCCCCCGCCCTTCCCCAGGGGTCTCCTTCCCAGGGGAGGTGAACTCTCTCCTCTGTTTCCTGTCCTAGCACATTGTTCCGGGCCTCCTCGGTGCTCACTCCTCCATGACCCTTCTGATTTCCTGTCATCTCCCTCCTCTCAGTGTCTTACTGACTTAACTTAAAATCCCCACATTCTGAACATTTTGTTATTCTCTCCATGTTTTATGTGCTGGAATTCTGTCTCCTTGACAGCATCGCAAGAGGGCAGAGGATAGGAAGGAGGTTGTCCTTACGACGGCTCTGGCAGGGCTCCCGGGTGCCTGGTAGCAGGCCCTCGCCGCTACTGACTGAGCGCTGACTCGTGGCTGTGGGACCCAGTTCACGCCTCCCACGGGCCTCTTGTTGATGAGGAAGAGGAACCAACGTGCTAACGTGGCCCCTTTCCCCTCATCTCTCTGGGGGCCCTCAAGAGAATGAGGAGACTTGCCTTTAGGTAGTGAGGAAGGAGGACATTCTTGCACCCCACTTGAAACTCAAGAGATTTCGGATCAGTAACGCGGTTGTACCTGACTCACCGGAATCTATTTTGACCCCTTTAAAGCATGAACATTGCTAATGTGAAATAGCCCTAAGCCAGGTAGCTTTTAATAAGATCCACCCGGACCAGTATTTTTCCCTAGTTTTTGCAGCTGCCTTTGCCTTTCCTTGAGATCTTCCTTCTGCCTGGATCGTGGAGACCCTTTCGGTGTGTGGCCCTATGTACTCATTCTATAATGTTTCAGGCTCATCTTCCCGCTGAAACTGTAAAGCCGTCGGGGTAATGACCGTGCCTCCCTGGCAGACACGGTCGGTGATGCCAACCGCGGCTCTTCCTGTGGAGGCGGGAATGTCGAGGGCGGTGTCTCTGGTGCCACGACTCTGCCCACACGTGTGCAGACTCTTCTCAGCCAGGGACCAGCCGCGGCGCCCTGCCTGGTGCGGAGGACGCTCCCTCCGGGGGGCACGACAGACCAGACATGGGGACGCAGGCGGCGAAGGAGGCCGAGGCGAGGAGAGCAGGCTCTTCGGCAGAATTTCTCGCCGCACGGTAGCTGCCGAAGGCCCGCTGCGTGCGGGGGCCCCGGGGTCACGTTGGGGGGGGCGGCCGCAGCCCCCGGTCGCCGCATCTCCGCCGGGCCGGGCCGGGCAGTACGCCGTCACTCGCCTGAACGGGTCAAGAGTCACTAAAGAAAAGCAACCCGGTGCTCTGAGGCAATGTGAGAGGAGGGGGCTTCTCCCCAAGAGTCTCTGAGAGATTCGTCCAGATGCAGCGGCCCGAAGGGCTTTTCCTCAGCATCAGTGAGAAGCGCCGTCCTCGCGTCAGGAACTGTCCAGCGCCGGGCACCAGCGGCGTGTTTCTAGGCTTTTCTACGTCCGCTTGTCAAGCAGCCTCTTGGGCACAGCCTGCTCCCTACGAGCATCTCCCGCTCGCCGCAGCTCCACGTCCTGCGGGCGTCCTC
>LNAC01000203.1:1056701-1178548 GCA_002007465.1 Ailurus styani
CGCGGGCGCCGTGGCCCAGAGCTGCGCCTGTGGGACAGACGGCCCATCGCTCGGGCCGCCTGCCCATGAGGTCTTGGCAGGGAGGGCTGGGCGGCCTGAACCCTGTCCCCCGAGAGCCGTGGAGACCCCTGTGGGCTTTTTAAGTAGGGAAATGATAGAAGCGCGTTGGGTTTCGGAGATTTCTGGTGGCAAGTGAAGCAAGAAGCCAGTCAGTTAAAGGCTCTGATGAAGCCGGCGTGGGAGATGTTGGAAAGCTCAGGCCTCGCGCGCCCGTTGGCACGGGAGGCGGGAACAGAGTGAAGCGGGGCCGGGGGAGCCCCCGGGGGGGGGGGAACCCTCACCGGCAAGGGAAGCGGGCCCTCCGGGGACATGCAGGGCGCCCATTGCAGGAGACCGAGGACCGAGAGCCACCGCGGGAGGTGTCATCGGCTGTGACCTGCACACCCTTGGGGCCTGCCCTCTGGAGACCTTCCTCCCGAGCTCCAGGGCTGAGGAGGAGAGGCTGTATTTCAAGTTCGTTATGCGAGTGGCATGATGCTTGACCCGCCCACTGGTTCTCTTGCTCGGCTTCTTACTTCGGAGCACCTGTGACACGTGTTCACATCCTCTCCGTCATGCAGATGAAGAACTGTGGCCTAAGGAGCTAGGCAGTGTGCCCCGGGGCCTCCCACCTGGTGTCAGACTCTAGAGCCCACGCTCTTCACCCCTGCACCCGCCGCCCCATAGACACCATTCTTGGTTTTCTCGGAGGCCAGGAGAACCGAGAGAGTCCCAGGTGGGGCCACCTGTCTCTGCTGGTGTCTCTCCCTTCCCTTTATTCCCTGACCTCATTCATGACAACACCCCTTTCTTAGTTACCGGAGCAAGAGAACGTGAGGGTCCCTGAGTCATCCTCCTTCTCTTTCTTCCTCTTGTGCATCACCGGGTAGTCAGTCATCAACCGAAATCTCCCACTACTGAGGTGTTTCTCCGCTCAGAACCGACCCCGTCCCTCAGCTCGTCTGTCCCTCACGAGAGCTGTGCACGGTCTCTGAGTTACTTGTCCCTCTTACCTTCTCTCTCGCACTGTAAACTCCTTCACTGCAGGGACGGTGTGGTGTACATTTCTGTACGCCTTTATGGCCTACAGTCACTGTGTCTTAGCGACAGTAGAAACATAGATTCACTTACTGATTTAGTTCAGAGGTCCTGTAACTATTTCATGAGACTTTAATTGTAATTTACTTTTCATTTATTTTTTAGGTAGCCCAAACTGGGAGTGTAGTTGTGTGTGTGTATTGGCGGGGTTGGGGGGGGTTGCTCCAGAATGGCCCACAGGTTTTGTGTGGGTTCTTAGTAGGAAACAGTAGATGAAATCGATGGGTTGGGCATAGAGTCAAGGATTGGTTTCTAGATCTTCTCAAAGGACTGGTTTCTATAGGAAGATCTTGGAAGAAACACTTGGACTTCATATGTGGCTCAGATCTCAGGCAGTTTCAAGGCCCAGTGTGGAGTATTTCACCGTGGAAACCTCCAAAGCCGGCCTTCCCCCATAGACAAGAGTGCAGAGGACCAACTTGAGGGGATGTAAATCAGATTATCAGTCATTCCTCAAAAGAGAATCTGTTCTACCCGCCCCCTCACCCCACCCTCCCCTCATGTTCTTCATCGGCTTTGCATTTTAAAATTACATGTGACATAGTCCGGGTTTTTAATTAAGAAGGAAAATGAATTTCAAGTTAAATTACTTGAAAATTTACAGACATTATTCTCATAATGAAATAGGCTCGTTTTATTTACAAGTGAAATTTTAATTTTCTCAGCTTTTTCTCTCCTGTATTTAGTGATCATTTTAGATGTGGATTCATCTGACCTCCATTTTTGCCTTCCCTGTCATATTGGAAAACTACCCCTTCAGTGTTCTTTGGCGTCGGGGGTGGGGGGTCCAGCCTTCTGCTCCATCATTAGAACTGTGGCCAGGGCATTGGTCTATGCTAAAGACTTTTCATGCTATAAAAACTCATGAATTTGGATTCTTTTGCTTTAGATTTGTGACAGTTTAGGCCTGGCCAGTGCAATTGGCATTGAGTAAAATGTTCAGCCTTTTTATGTATAAACTTGTCTTTTTTCCCCACTAATTTTCAAAATGATAGAGCTGCAGGAACCACAAGAACCTGTCACAGATCCCTCACGTAACAGGTGAGGGGACCAAGGTACAGAGAAGAGGACAGTTGAGAGCAGCAAAGCCCCGATCCTCTACCTTCAAATTACCATGGTACTATGTGCAAAAGAGATCTCTTTTAAAAACTTCCTAAGTAGGGCGCCTGGGTGGCTCAGTGGGTTAAAGCCTCTGCTTTCGGCTCAGGTCATGATCTCAGGGTCCTGGGATCGAGGCCTGCATCGGGCTCTCTGCTCTGCAGGGAGCCTGCTTCCTCCTCCTCTCTCTCTCTGCCTGCCTCTCTGCCTACTTGTGATCTCTCTCTCTGTGTATCAAATAAATAAATAAAATCTTTAAAAAAAAAAAAAAACTTCCTAAGTAGCCCACCCTTTGAACCCTGTCCTGATGCAAGCCAGGCTTCCTGATCCACCACCTTCTCCTCCCCCACCCCATCAATCCAGAAATAATTTTGGAGCCTTCACTGTACTAGAAATGCAGCTCTCACACCCTGCTTTTCTTCAGAGACAACCCCAAAGTGGAGAAACCTGTGTGGTCCCCTCCCCTTCCCAGCTGATGCTGTGGCCTATAACCAAAGCTGGCTCCGTCCCTCTGCCAGCAGGCCCTTCATCAAGCCACCAGCCTCTTAGGCTAGCCCCCAGGTGGAGGGTCGTGCAAGCTCTCAAAGAACTGGCTGTGAATAGCTGGTGCTCTGGAGGCCGTTTCCATGGTCAGCCCTGCCCAGAAATTTGTAAGAGCATAGGGTGAGGTCAAGGGACCCTACATCTGTCTCCAGAAGCTCTAAGCAGTGGTGCGTGTCCTTTGGGGGTATCAATGGCTTTGAGACTCAGGAAGGCGACAGAGCATGCCCCCCAGCCCAGCTCAAAACACAGAGGCGTACACGCACACACACTCACACACACAGCTTCGAGTGCTGTGTCGGGATCTGTGGAAGCTCTGAATCCCGAGTGGAGTACAACAGTGTCCTTAACCTAGAGACTTCAGACCTAGGATGGGTACCTTGTGAATTTGTAGAGCACCGAATGGTTAGTGATGTCTAGTGTAGCATTTGATCCCAAATAAACTCATATGGCAGGTATACTTCTCCCATTCAATGGAGGTAAAATCATCAATAATTAATAATAATAATAAAACATGACTTAGTATTGCTGTATTTATTGTCCACGCTGTGTCAGCTCCTGTTCTAAGCACTTTTCGGGGTAGGACCTATTATTAACCCTAGTTGGAAGGTCAGCAAGCAAAGGCAGATGGTGGGGTACTCACAGGATCAGTGGAAGGCTTGAGGATCGCGCATGGGATTCCGTGGCACCAACGGCATCTTTCAGAGTTTGTGAATGAGTCCTAATTTTGGTCTATGACAGTCTCCAACCAGTTCTTTAACAAGTGAGTTGCTTACTCAGAGTTCAGCGGGCCAGTATGGGCCCAACTTATAGTAGGCAACGTGCACAGCCCCGGGCTGACCGGGTCCCTGTGGTCGGGATGGAGAGCGGCCCCCTCCCGGATTTACTCTTGTTTTCTTTCGATATCTCCTAGTCACGAAGACCTAACTCTCCCCAAGGACGGTGGGTGAATTAGGAAGGGAGCACAAATACTGGGCAACTTAAACTGATAAATGGATTGATGATCTGTTATTACTAGCCCTACCAACCTGGGGCTGTTGTGACTTGGTGAGTTTGTGCTGTCTTTTGGTTGAACGATTAGAGGACTTGATGGTGATTGAGTTCATGCCAAATGTCCAGAACCAGCAGCTGGGATGGCCCAGATGCTAGGTCCACACCCCAGGCCCTAAGAGCCCACCACATGAGAGGAGGCAGGAAGCAAAGCATGTTTTCCTTTAAAAAAAAAAAAAAAATGGAGTTGAGCTAAACGCCACATTAACGTAAGCTATTTTCACGGGAAAAGAATTTTATGTGTGAGGTAGTGGGCCGTAGTAAAAACTTTATTTTATTTTTAATTAGATGCTGGTTTTTCAGATGCCTCTGGGCCATGCTCATGTGTGAAGAGTAAATTCGGAACTTGTTGGGTTTTTACAGGAATTTATTGTGTAAAAGCAGCTCTCTTGCACCGATCACGTTAGCTAGAACCGGCATGCGTAGGACTGGGTGTGTTTTACCCCCATTCACGTACTTCTGTTCAGATCCAGTATTTGTACGGGAAGCTCGTGCATACAGACTGCGCCCCACATACACACTCTTCCGCACGCTTCCCCCGATCTAGGGCTTCACGGCGAACGCCAGCCCGAGTCAGCATGTCCACTAGGCAGGTTGCAGTAGTGACGGTGCCATTGGTCACGTGGAGCCAGCAGTGGTGTGACAGGGTGGCGGGACCATGGCTTCTGAAGCCAGACGTGCTATCATGAAATCAGAAGCTCTCTTCCTTTTGAAAAATTCTTCTTTCTCTCTGTGTTTTACTCTGGGTGTCCTCTCTGGCTCTGTGTTCGGCCTCACTGATCTTTGCTTCTGCGATGTCAGATCTGTTATTAATCCCTTCCAGTGACTTTCTTATCACACACTGAAGTTTTCATCTTCAGAAGTTTGATTTCTAAACTATCTGCCATGTCCCTTCTTGCTCTTTCAATATAAAGAATACAGTGAGAACAACTGTTTTAATGGTTTTGCCTGCTAAGTTCCAGCATCTGTGTCAGTCATCGACCCATCATAACCAGGTTGATGTTTTTTTTCACACGGTGGGTCACTTTTCCCTGCTTCTTTGCATGCCTGAGAGTCGTTGGATGCTGGACAGTGTGAATTTTGCCTTGTGAAGTGCTTGATATTTCTGCATTCGTGTGACTGTTCTTGAGCTTTGCTCCCTGATATAGTTAAGTTCGACCGAAAACAGTTCGACCCTCCAGGTCTTGCTCTGTTAGGCAGCTGGGGTAGGGGTCAGTGTCATGTGTCAGTGTCATGGCCGACTGCTCCCCACCACCGGGGCACGGCCATCCTGAGCGGTCTACCCCACGCCCCGTGAACGCTGAGGTTTCCATTCTGATTTGGGGGAGTTTCAGGGCTGCGCCCTGAAGCCCAGCACTGTTCCCTCTGGTCCTTTGGCATTTTCCTCACACTCAGAGAGTTACTCAAAGGCATGGGCTCTGCAGAATACTTGGGGGGAACCTCGGCAAATCTGTTCTTTCTGGGTTGTTTTCTTCTCTGTAGGTTTCTCTACTCTGTCCTGTGAACTCTAGCTGCCCTGGTATCAGCTTGTTTTATTTTCTCAATTTAGGGAGACTACTGCCTTCTTCCTGGGTCCTTCTTCCCTGGGCTGCCACCGGGAAATCTTCTCGAGGCAGTAAAGGTGGGCCACTAGTAGTCCTCATCTCACCTGTTTTTCATCTTGGGAACCCCTGTCTTTTATTGCCTGATGGCCAATATCAGTGTTGTTTTATATATTTTGTCTGGGGTATGTGTGTGTTTTGGGTCAGAGGGTAAATCTGGTCCTTGCTACTCCATCCTGACTATGCTGGGAAGTGAGGCAAACGCGGAGAGAGCACCACTCACGGATTTTATAGTCCCCTTGCATCTTAGTGACCGCGTGCACCCAGTAACTTAATGCAGGAGTGGCCGCATGTCCGGACTGCTCATTTATTCACTTTCCCATGGATACTCTTTGAGCATCTACTAGATGCCCTCTGCTCTACAAGGCACTCACAGTATAAACAGCCTCGTGATGGTGCGCCTGCCTCAGGCGAAGCATCATGTGATCGTTGATTAGAAATTTCTCCTAGAGGTCTCGTGAGCCAATTTCTTGGATGTAGCCCACAAGTTGCACCCTGAGCAGGAAAAACAAAGGCCCTTAAAGGAGGAAGTAAGAGAATATTTGAATAGCAAGTCTTTTGGACAATTCATGGAAAATAGTAGGTGCTCAGTATATACATATTATTTGAATAGATGCACGAATGAATAAAAATTATCCGTGAATGTAATGATCATGTTGATGATTTGGGGACCATATTTAGCTCAATAAGACTTGAAGGGGTTAGAAAATACCTTTCCATCTGACTTGCCGAGCAGTTTTAATTGGAATCATATATTTGCACCCTCGATCTGCCCTAGGGCCCTGTTCTTGGCACTGGGGCCATGACGGTGAGTGAGACATGGTCCCTGTCCTCCGAGCTTGTGGTCGGGAGGTATGTGAAGTATTGGCTGTGTCGGAGCACCTTGGAGGGCACTGACCCCAGACTCACTGGGTCAGGGAGGGCTTCCAGGAGGAAGTGATGGCTAAGCTGCAGCCTGAACGTGTGATAGCTTTGGTGAAGAGGCAGATTTTGAATGCAGTTATTCCCAGGCCTAAAACAACCATGGAGGTCAGAGTCAGACTTTCATGTCCGATGTCCACTTGTGTTGTGACTGGTAAGTCTCATATAAAGTTGGGCGGGCCGTGGAGGTGACATCCCCTTCCAGGCACGTACCGTGCAATAACCCGGCAGTGCTTGATTCCCATGAAAAGACCTACAGCTCCTTTCTCTTTAATCCAGAATCCACTTAAAAAGTATCCCAGCAGCGGGTGAGCCACAGGGAAGGCTCTGGTCTTAACAAAGGCTTTTTTAATTGCGTCGAGGACACAGACCCCGAGAGGTGACCAGGAGAGAAGGTCGGGAATGTGCTGCCCCCTCTCTCGGTTCTGGGGCTGGGTCCTGGGATGCTGCCCGAGTTCATCTTTCTTCAGTTGGTCCAGCTCTGCAACAGAGGAGCCTTCAGCTGGGCAGGGCGGCAGAGAGCTCGCACACACGCTGAGCGGGAGGGCTGTCGAGAGGGACCGTGGAGTGAATACAGAGCGCTCATTGAAATGCCAAGTGTCACTACTTTGGCATTTAATTATCTGACTTGCTGGCAGCTGGAAGCAGGGAAGCAAGCAGGGGAAAAAGAAGAAAAGGCAAGTGAGGAGCAGAAGGCAGAACTGGACAGTGATCTGATGCAGACAGTTGGGCCAGGAGCAACACTTCCTCGGCGCATCCTTAGAAAACACTCACTTTGTATTGACTGTTAGAATTACCTAGTTCTTGAGAAGAAATCTCAGTTGAAAGGCCTTCTCATTTCTAAAAAAAAAAAATCATTGCTTGCACTGTACAGAGGCACGACCAGTGAACCCTTAAAATGCAGACTGCTCTAGGTTGTGTTCAGCGGGAGCTGCCCAAGGTCTCTAAGCACAGGGTACGGTCCTGGGGGAAGGACACTCGGGCCAAGCAGTGCCCGTGCTGTGGGAACTGTTGTCACATCAGAATTCCAGTGAATCGGCAGCCTGCTGGTCTACCTGATATCTCGGCCGGAGTGGAGAGATGTGGGCTCTCGAGGTAGCAGACAAGCATTCTAATACCAGTTCTGCCACTGGCAGCAGAAGCTTGGGCCTCCGTGTGCACACACACACACGTGTGTGTGTGTGTGTGTGTGTGTGTGTGTGTGTAAGTTCCCTCAACACTGAGAACTGAAAATGCTTGAAGCTTCCTCTCAGAAGCTTTTGTTCTTTGGGGACTTAATGCTGGCCAGAAAATAATTTTATTTAGTGCCTAGCACGGAGCTGTTTGGAGAAGGAGAAATATCTGAAAAATCTCTTTTAAATTTCATTTTTATTTTTTACTTATTACTAGTATTATTTTGAACAGCCGATCCCTTTTATTAAACAAAATATTATACAGAGCACTCATGTCTGAAACCAAGAGAAGGAGCTGGTTACTCCAGGAAGTGAGAGTAACCTCTCCCAATTGTAGGTACCGTCCCATGTCACTTTCTCAGGGGGGCCTCCTCTGACTACCCTACCTGAGCTCAAAGCCCCCAGCCTCTGGTGTTCCTTTCCCTTACTCTGTCCTATTTTTCCTCCATAGGAGTGACCAGATCTGCCGTACTGTATATACCGACCTATTTGGCTACTGGTCTGCCCCTCCCCAGCCGGAGTACCTGTCACATGAGAATTGTATTCTCTATTATATCCCTAGCAACAGGGTATCCCTAGCACCCGGAGCAAAGTAGGCCTGCAGTAATTACATTTTACAGTGAATGGTGCCTGAGTAGTTGCCAATATTGACACACACGGTTCCTGCTTTGCTACTCTAGGTTTGAACTGTGTGGTAAGTGTTGTGCTGGGTGAAGTATGAAATGGTGTGAGAACCCAAAGGAAGGCCTCTGATTCAGATATGCAAGGTCCAGGAAAGCTTCTTGGAGGAGGAAGCATGAGCACATAAGAAACGGAGGCACATAAAGGATAAGTCACTGCCCCCAGGTCAGATAGACTAAAAAGTGGCAGAGCAGATGCAGAGAAATGAAATGGCGCTGCCACAGAAGCCTTGGTCTCCCTTCTAAATGTGCAGTATTTCGAGATGGCAGACTCAGTGTTGGGACTTTGGACTCTAGCTGGGAGTCCAGGACAGCTGTGCCTCCATCGCTGAGGACTGAGCAGACAGAACGACTTTCAGAAAGCAGATCCAGGGAATGCTCACATCATTCTGGAGAGCGATAAACAGCATTGTTGAGGAAGTGGAGAGGAACTTAGGGATGTGTGTGATGCTGTGACGGTAACAGTAGCAGCGCTGGTGTTTGTCAGGATCTGATCCAGGAGAAGGTGCTTCTGAAACAAGCGTTCCAGGTCCAGGTGTGAAAACAGTGGCTGTCTTATTTGCAATGACATGGATGGAGCTAGAGGATATTATGCTAAGTGAAATCAGCCAGTCAGCGAAAGACAAATACCATATGATTGCACTCATATGTGGAATTTAAGAAACAAAGCAAACGAGCAAAGGGGGAAAAAAAGAGAGCTAGAAAGGCACACCAAGAAATAGTCTTAACTATAGAGAACTGAGGGTTACCAGAGGGGAGGGGGGAGACGGGGGAAATGTGTGATGGGGGTGAAGGAGTGTACCTGTGAGGGGCTCCAGGTGTCGTATGCAAGTGTGGAACCACTAAATTATACACCTGAAATTAACGTTACACTGTATGCTAACTAACTGGACTATAAATAAAAACTTAAGAAAGACAGAACTGTTCATAGAAATCAATCAATCAATCAAACAATGACTATCTTAGATCCAAAAAAAAAAATTTAATGTAGCTACTTTGACCTCGGCATTCCAGTTCTAAGAATTTATCCTAAGATAACTTATTCTAACATAATATTAAATTATATGTATATCATGGTACATGTTTATATAGAGAGAACATGTTCATGTACTCTATATTAGTATTAATATTTCTGTATACATATTCTCATATCATTGCAAAATAATTGGAGACTACCCAAATGTCCAACAAGAGGGCCCTGAGTAAATAAGATGGGCGATCCATAATGGAATATTACGCACTTTTTAAAAACGATGATTTGGAGGTACACTTACAGACATGGAAAGAGAATTACTGTAAGTTGTTAAGCAAAACACCTTGCGGTATATATAGCCTGATTTTATTTTCTAAAGAAAAGTGGGTTTGTGTATATCTATCTGCCTCTACGTTTGTGTATATATTTCCATGGGATAAAGTACAGAGATACGTCACTATGTTAACAGTGTTTCTTGATGCAATCGACACATTGTTATTCCTATACTAAGAATCAGCGGGAAGAGGTAGAATGACAATTAAACACTCCCCCTACCCCTTGAAGAAGTGAGGAGGCCCAGAGGCTTCCGTCCCCTTCCCTGGGGCTGTGCTCCCCGCAGCAGGGGCGCTTCTCAGGAAGGCTCCCACCCCCTCCCAGGGCAAGTCCTGTGAGCTGCTCCTGGGAAAGGCTCGACTGTCGAGACTGCCATTTGTCTCAGGTTTAGACCAGCGGAGGGGGCACCCAGCGGCGTCCACTGGCCCTTGGCTGTCATGAAATATTACTGTTTTACACTCACAAATAAAAGTTAGCAGCATTTCATTGCTGTGCGGTGTGAAATTAGACCTCCTAACCAGCTGGATGCAACAGCCTGGTTCAGAAACGGTGGTGACGGCTAGTGTTCGTGGTTCAATTCAATTAGGACTATTTTTTCCTCTTCTCTGGTGAAAGGGGTAGTCAAGATGAATGCCTCACAAACTTCTGAAATATGTACTTGTATAAAAGAACTATTAAAGTAGAGTAACATCTCTATGATCTTTGAACTGAGCCGTCATTCTGCCATTATTGATGTAGCTGCTTTAAGCCATCTAATTAAAATCGGAGTGACAGATTTGTTATTGAAAATCTGAAACCCAGCTCACATCCCGTACAGCACATCTGAACGGGGTATATATCTGCTGTTTTGATGGGCTCTCAAAATTGCTAAGCTGTGCCGGGTGCCAAAAGGAATTCAATAAATCTTTTATTTTCTTACCGAGCAGCTCTCATTAGTCTTTTCAATAATAGCACTAGTGGATATCAACTTCAGTTCTCCAAAATAAATTAAGTGTGTCCATTAGGCTTGTAATTATAGCATCAGATAGGAGTTTATTCTGCTCCAAAGAGATGGCTGGGCTCATAGAGCCCAGGGCTGTCCTCTCAGCCCTGACTGGCTTTGTGCATACACATGGATCTTGTATCTGGGTTGGGGATGGGTGGCCTATCAAGGTCTTTTGTCATCCAGACTGACACCCCACCCCCCGCCCTTGGAGTTCTGAGCACGAGGTAGCAAGTGGTGTGAATTCTGCAGATACTGAGGGAAAGCTGGTCACCAGCGAGCAGCCCGCGGTTCAGAGCCTGCGAAACACACCGCAGACGCCTCGGAGTAGGAGAACATGACAGAAGGCTGCGTTATCTGAAAATTTAGCTAATTTTTTTTTTTAAACTAGCAGGAGCCATCTGTCATGGTTATTCAGATTCGAGGGCTAGAAACAACGGAAGGCATTGCTGAGCGATTAAACAAGTTCTCTCAAAATATTTTCATACCTTTCCCTCTTGTCAGAAGCTTTTTTTTTCCTTCACCAAAGATGTCATCCAAGTGTTGTTGTTTTTTTGTGGGTCTTTTTTTTTTTCCTTTGAGTTTCTGTCTTCCATGCCATGGGCAGACCTCATTATTCTGTTGGTATTAAAGAACGGAGCGGGGTGCAAGCGGATGGGAAGTCGGCGCTGGGCTTCTGGGTCTGTGGCCGTGGACAATTCCCAGGCCTGACCGAGCTGCCTGGGTTTTCTAACTTAATCTGTAAGAGATTTCTACAGAGGCTGGCAGAGGGGAACATGGAAGCGGAGCCCCTTCCCCTCAACCCCTCAGGCCCAGAGAAGCAGGCAGCAAGTACTGGGCCAGAAGATTGTGTTTCCAGCAAGAATCTACCACTGTTTTCTTGCCATTCATTATTTTCCCATTTCCTCCTCAAATCTGGAAGTTTCTGTTATTTCCTGTGTTGTGAACAGTAATGCAGATTTTAGAAGCTCCGTCCTCTTGAAGTGTGGAAATACAAAGTTTGAAAAGATATTTACATCTTCTAAAATATGTGTGCAAGGTAACCCCCCTCCTCCCTCCTCACCTCCTCACTTCATTATTAAAAGAGAAGAATTCACGTGTTGATGTGAAGGCAACTGGGTGTCATTTCCCTTTAAATAGTACAAAACATATGGGGGCAGGCTTGCATTTGTCACAAATTGTCAAAATATTTTTTTTTAAGAAACCAAAATCTTCTAGGGATGGTTCCAAATGTGCCTCATTTCCCTGAGCAGTGAGCAGCACGACCTTTACATTAGCAGATATATTTATAAATACACATATGGCCCGCCAGGACCTGATTGGCTGCTGAGCCGCTGAGCCCAAGATGGAATTATGGTGGATCACCCATATGCGATTGCATCTTTTTTTTTAAGTTACTGATCTACCTTAGCAGTGTCCACTTACAGTCACCTAATTTATCTATGCTCATTGACAGCTGCAATTTGTTGATGCAGGCTTGTGGAGGTTTGGAATGTCTTGGTGTTCTTTGTGGGGTCATCACATGATTACAGCTTTGTCTCCTGGCGAATCCATGAGGCTTGTCAAGATGGACAGCCACCCGGGGCATAAGAGAGAGCCAAATGCGTTGATTTGGAAGAGTGTAGGCAAAACCTGAAGTGTTATATGGATTCTAGTTTATTTTAGGCACTTGGAGAATTTTGAAAAGTAAACACCTATAAGTGCTTTGAGCCTTTCAGAAAAGAGACACCCTGCAGATGCAGAAACAAAACAGAATGTCCCACCCAGGGGTCAGCTGGGTTCCAGAAAGTACCACAGGTTGACTGTATTCCAGAATGTCAAGTGCGCCCAAGGTTACCTTGACATTGCAGTAAGTGCTTTTAGGGAACAGGGTTCTCAAAGTGTTCATGATATTTTTCAGGTTTTCAGTCTTTTAAAACTGAATGCCCTCTTTTGAAGAGCGTAAACCCAATCCCAGCCCTCTCCTCCCTTCCCGTGCCCTCTGGGATGCACTTGTTTTGTATTTCCTCCTCTGTCTGCTTACTCCCTCTCCTGCTGAGAATCTTCTTGGCTGCTGGGTTAGAACAGGCTTATCTCCACCAGCCAAGAAGA
This sequence comes from Ailurus styani, assembly GCA_002007465.1. Taxonomy (NCBI): domain Eukaryota; kingdom Metazoa; phylum Chordata; class Mammalia; order Carnivora; family Ailuridae; genus Ailurus; species Ailurus styani. The sequence goes on from LNAC01000203.1 coordinate 1,069,280, forward strand.
TTTTATAGAGCTGGACTCGCCAACGTCTGTGTTAAAAAATGAAAGATATTTTTCTGTATTCAGAATGTAAGCTTATAATATCTAGTGCCCTTTTGCAAACTACACTGCAACCCCAGGACATTCTCACTTCCTCCCCCCATCCCCCCCACCACAGTTGAGGATCCCTGATTCAGGAAGCTTCCCTCCCATTTTTCTTCTCCTCCTTCCTCATTCTCCGTGTGCATCCTCATATTCTTTAAGCCTGTCACCTCTTCTTTCCTTTCCCCCTTTTCTCCTCCTTTTTGATGGTAACATTCTGGCTGCTTTTTTGATTCCTGAATATTCACCTTTCTCTAGCTGATGACATTCAGAGACATTTTCCCCTACATGAAGACAATGAAACTGCCTGAGTGAACTGACTTTCGCAACTGGGTTCATTTCTTTTTCAGCTTCACAGGCTCCCTGAAATGTGTAAATAGGGACCTTAATTTCCCCCTCAGCTGCAGTCTGTAGTCTTTTAGCACTTGGAGGTGGAAGAGACATACGAACACTCTTCTTTTAATCTCGTGATAGTTTCGTTGTAAATTTCCCACGTCTTCTCTGCCGTGGGAAACAGAGCCAGTGCTTTCTCTGAAGACACAGATGAAGCCGCTCAACTTTTAGCAAATAGGAGAGAGGCCACATGTGTCCAGAGGGAGGTTTCCTAGCCCCACTCTGTGCCTTAACTGCATTAAAATCACAAAGAAAGAAAAGTTTCAAATGGAGCAGAGATTCTTTATGGAAGTAACTACTTCTTCATCTGTGTAGACAAGGTAATCCAGAAAATTCGATTTAATAGAAACAGAACCCGGCTGTGGTTGGCCACGCATCAGGAGTAGGGTTTGGATCCAGAAATGGATTAGTAAAGCAGAAAAAAATGTGAAATTAAACCATGGTCCCTTCATATTCATCAATTTGGTGAGTGCAGTCGAAATCATTCATTAATTTATTCAAACCCAGTTCTTGACCTGCCACTGTATGTAATTCATAAAATTTCACATCGAGAAAGAAAGAAAAAAAGGTGTAAATCCAGAACTCTTTAGTCTGTTTTCATGTATGGCAGGGAAGGTCTTGAAGAGCTTTACACATCTCACTTGCAAATAAAGTAGAAATGAGTGAGAATTTGTACCATATGTCCACTTATTTTTCGCACTTAAAGGAATCACAAGTGACCTGAGTTCATAAAATGTTGAGTTTCACGAGAAGCTTCTTTGCTGTGAAGAAATCTCACCTAGAGATCCATGAGCTTGAGATGGATTACAGTCAAAACCTTGGTTAGCTTTCAACAGGAAAGTAAACATGTAAAAGTTTAAAAAATAAATTAAAAAATAAAATATTGGGAACGTTTTATGTTTCTCCTTCTTTAGGACATAGTTGAAATGGTGTGTATCTTTCAAGCTGTTCTTCTGTAACTCTAATTTTATTTTTAACTATTATGTGGAGGTCACCTTGTTTTGCTATTCTTGCATTATCAGAGATAGTCATTGCCAGATATAATTTACTTCTCGTTTTAAAGTTTCCCAACACTTTTGTGTAAAAATCATTCCCATAGTAAAGTATCATAGTAAGAAGAATATGTTAGGGTTAGCACGGTCAATAAGAGTAAGTAAATTAATTTGTGTAATAAAAAACTTGGCCTTACCAGTGAGAGGTCTCCTTTGCATTTGGGTTCTGGGAGGTAGTATGTGTCATACTGAATTAGAGTCTTTTTTTAGAGTGGTGGGTGGCCACATTGGACCTTAAGATGGAGTGGCCATGCCAAGAAGGCCAACCGTGCAATGTAGGGTGAGGGCTTCGGGTCTGGTGATTTCAGTCAGCCTGGTGGCTGAGATCAACCACAGGAGCACTCAATCAATCGTGCCTACAGAATGGAGCCCCAGTAAAAACTCTAGACACCGAACGAAGCTCAGGTGACCAAGATGGTGGTACTCCAATGTGCGTGGTCTTGTATCATTGCAGGGAAGGTAATGAATGTATTCTGAGGATAGCAGAAGTTTCCATATTTGGAACCCTCTCAGGTTCTTCCCTAGATAAGTCTTTCCCTTGGATGGTTTTCATTTGTATTTATTTTCTGAATGATTGGTAACCATGAGTATAATAGCTTTCAGTGAGTTCTCTGGGTCCATCTAGCAAATTACCAAACCTGAGGATGGTTCTTGAGAACCCTCTAAACTTGCAGGTGACGTCGACGTGAAGACTGTGGAGGACTGTGCCCTCAGACTTTGCAGTTTGGTTAACATGCATTTACTGGCAGAAGCAGGAGTTCTCCAGAACTACCCTGACTTACTGAAGCATGTGTCTTGGGAAAATTATTACAATACAAAGATCAGAATCTGCTTTTCTAGAAGTGAAGTCTCTCTTAAATAACTTTTTAAAAAACATTTATTTGTTTATTTATTTATTTTAGAGAGGGGAGGGAAGGACAGAGGGAGAGGGAAAGAGAGTCTCTGTACTGAGCATGGAGCCCAATGGGGGATTCCATCTCACAGCCCTGAGATCACAACCTGAGTGGAAACCAAGAATCGGACGCTTAACTGACTGTACCACCCAGGAGCCCCTCTCTTAAATATTTTTTTTAATTATTATTTTTTTCGAAGATTTTTATTTATTTATTTGACAGAGAAAGAGTGAGAGGGGACACAGGTAGGGGGAGAGGGAGAAACAGACACCCCACTGAGCAGCGAGCCCAACACGGGGCTCAGTCCCAAGGCCCTGGGATCATGACCTGAGATGAAAGCAGCTTAAACATCCAGGCACCCCTTAAATCATTTTTTTAAAAGATTTTATTTATTTATTTGACAGAGAGAGAGAGAGAGATCACAAGTAGGCAGAGAGGCAGGCAGAGAGAGAGGGGAAGAAGGTTTCCTGCTGAGCAGGGAGCCCAATGTGGGGCTCGGTCCCAGGATCCTGAGATCATGACCAGAGGCTAAACCCACTGAGCCACCTAGGCACCCCAGCCCTTAAATCATTTTTGAAACAAGTTGAAGAATAAATAAATACAAATACACTCACTAATACTAGGAAAGTACAAGGTGAAAGCTAAACTCACAAGTAGGAAGAATATTCTAATAGTCATATAACCTAAGTCCTAAGGGCCGCTTCCCTGCCATGTTTCATGTTCTTTGACAGAGGTAGAGCACTCACGGATGGTTCATCTGCTTCATGACTGGCCCCATGATAGCATCTATCACAATCCAGACAGGAAACATTCTGGAACTAGCCCAGAGGCTAGAAATAGAGACACTAAGAAGATACGACAACAAAATGCAATGTTAATACCTTTTTAAGACACTGGTTCAAACAACCCCTGTTGAAAAGATAATTTTGAGATAATTTTAATTGTTAAACTTAATTAAAGAAAAGCCCTGGTGTTTTAGCAAATCCCATGACAATTTGCTAAGTTTGATAATAGCCTTGTAGTTATGGAACAAAATATCTATATAATTTTAAGATGTACACTGAATTATGTGGGAGTGAAATGGCAGGTTATATGGGATTTATGAAAATAGAAATACAAAGGGATAGGTGAAGCATATGTGGAAATTTTAATAATTCTTGGTTAAAGTGAGTTCATGCCCCCTATTCTTTCTACTTTCATATATGTTTATGGTTTTTCATAGTAAATTCTTTTCAAGTATTTTTAAAAAATCAGAAATAAGGTGGAAGTTTGCTGGCCCCAGATACTGAGGAAGCAGCTCGTGCTTCCTTGGGGAGCCCCCGTCCCTATCGGTAACCCAGTCCGAAGGAGCCAACATGCCCTCCAGACCTGAGAACTGTATTCTGCCCGACTCGTTCACAGGACCCAGAGATAACCAGTAACAAGCGTGTAGAATAAGGGAAGTTACGAGTTCCATTAGAGGAATGGAGAATTGGGGTGGTCTGTTGTATGCACAGGTTTCATCCTAAAACAAAGAAGAACCGTCTTAAGCCCTCAAAGCCATACTGGGGAGAAAATGGAGCTGTATCCAGTTTCGTCCTTCCCAAATCAGGCATCACTCCTCAAAACCCATTTCTTTCCCCCTTCCTCCCTCCCTCCCTCTCTCCCTTCCTTCCCTTCCTTATCTCTCTCTCTCTTTTCTCTCTCTTTCATAACTAATGTACTAGTTCAGTGTTCACAGGAGAACACCCCTCTCAGTCTAGTCTAGATAGGAGAACTAGTGGAGGTAGGAAATGTTACCGCACGACACCATATTCTGTGAAAGTTACGTGTCCTAACACAGCTCTGGGAACGACAGCTTCTACTGTGGGGGAGCAGGCCTGCTTCTCAGGTGTGTTCATGTCCACAAACAGGTGCCACTCAGAACGGGGCAGCCCCACGGTGCTGCCCCCAGCGGCCAACACCGACCTGAAAGAGAAGGGTGACATGTGCATGAGTCAGCTTGACTCTTTCCAACTCTGGGAAGGCAGCAAAATTCTAAAATGCAGTGGGATTTAACTGCTGGAGCTAAATCGTCAGTTAAATACAAGACCGTCCTTTTGGGGGAACCGTTATAGGCCGAAATGTAAACACACCACGCAGGGAAGTTGAAGTGCGCCCATCAGATAACCCTACGCCTGTCATGCTACTGTGTGTACCGCAAATTAATTTCTTGGGTTTAGACCCAGCTTTGCATCCTGGCTGTCGTGGTGCCAGCAGGGTCCAGGCGCGTTGGTTGTGTCTGCGTCTTAATTGTGTGAGAGGTCTCTTTTCATTCCCCTTCCTCTCTTCTTCTCACAAGCCTGTTATTAGTTTCCCCAAATGGCTTATTTAGAATAGTCTTATTTCGGAAGAATGCTATTTTTAGGTGCAAATGATGACTGCATAGAAATCGGATAATGACTCCTTTTTTAAATGCTGGGTCAGTTTTATCAAGAGCCAGTCTTGCTTTGTGTCAATGGCACCATTAAAGCACAAAATGGAATTCAGCCTCCAGCTCCTTCTGAAGTAGGTGACATCAGACAGGAAGTGCTTCGTGTGGACCGGAAGGGTCTGAAATGAGCCCCCAAATGTCTTCATTTTAAGAGGAGTACATGGCTGCTTTGCCCTGCCGCTGTTCTTCAGCGAGGAGGGAAACCGTGAAGTTTCTTCCCTCCCCTCTCCTCTTCTCTTCTTTCCATTTTTTTTTTAATTTTTTTTATTTTCCTGTAAAGACCAAGGCCAGGCAGCAAGGCAAATACAGGCAAGTTTGAACGTCTAAACCTGCTCTTTCACTTCCAGCGCTGCGCGGCAGTGCTTCGTCCGTAAGCCTTCTCAGAAGTTCTCGAGAAGCCAACGTCTTGACTGGGGTGGGGGTTGTGTGCGCATTTCTGTGACAAAAGAAGTCTCCTTTTTTGCTCCTACAGGTACTCTTTTTTTTTTTTTAAGATTTTATTTATTTATTGGACAGAGAGAGAGAGAGCGAGAGAGGGAACACAAGCAGCGGGAGTAGGAGAGGGAAAAGCAGACTCCCTGCCGAGCAGGGAGCCCGATGCGGGGCTGGTCCCAGGACCCTGGGATCAGGACCTGAGCAAAGGCAGGCACCCAGTGACCGAGCCACCCAGATGCCCCTACAAATAGTCTCGTATCACCACGCTCCGGGATAGGGTTTCTCAACCCTAGTACTGGGGACATTTTGGGGTGGTTCCTTCTTAGGGTGGGGGTGCTGCCCTGTACCTTAGCAGCGTCCCTAGCCTCTCCCACCCGGTGCTGGCTGTGCCCCCACTGCCTCCCACATCCACACACACTCCATTGTGACAACTTAAAAATGTCTCCCGACGTCGACGCGCGGGTCCTCGGAGGTAAAGTCGTCCCTGGAAGGATCGTTGCTGTGCGGTATAACATTGGTGGTCTCTTACTGCTGAAGTTTTTAAGAAAGTGGCTGCGGCAAGCTTTAAGGTTGATAAAATTGTGATTTCTTTTCCAAATAATGCATTTGTTTTCCCAAGTTGACTAGGAAAGAGAAAAATTTGCATTTTGCACTCCATGTTCCATAAATTACCAGCACTTTCTGTCAAAGAGGAAGCAAAACTATCTGCTTGTACTGTAAGGATTCGAAGATCAAATTACTTTTGCATTTTTCACCATTAAAATATCTCATTTATGGTAATTTTTGTCCCAAATCTTTACCAGCATCAGTGAAATAGCAAAGGTCTTATTTACTCTCTGCTTTAGGAAATCTCTGAGCTTAAGTAGAAAGATCTGGGCCAGATACTTGGCAGTGAGATATGTGTGTCAGCTCTGAAAACCACCCTTAATAATTGTTTTCCACCTACCTGATGTGCCAGCTTTCTGCACTTATGCAGAGAGGAGAACCGAACCCGAATTGCTGACTTCCTGATTGGGAGTGAGGGTGTGTCCGCGCAGTGCGTGTTATTCATGGGAACGCAGACCCACTCGACAAGTCTAACTAGAATATTCCATCCTAGGTAGCTTGTACCCACCAAGTCCTCGGGCATGTCTTGACACAGGAAATAACAGAGTCAATGTTAAACCCCTTACCCAGCTTCCTTCCCTGGAAGCAGACTCGAAAAATGCCTCTTTTTGAATTTTACTCAATTTCTGGACAGAGGGGCTCATTGCCTGACTTTCCAGTCATGAGGAGTGACCCTGAAAGCAACCATTCGGGCTTCCAACAAAGTGGGCATGGAACTTAAAAACAAAGGGCCCAAGTTATTTTGGTTAATTCATACACAGCACCCTGAGGAGTCTAGTCTTTCACAGTTATTCTGTGTGGTGGGGAAGACGAGATCTGCAGAGTCCAAGCCTTCTAGAAGCTTCCGAACAGCTAAAAGCACAATCACAGAAATGCTCTCTAGCTCTTGAGATCTTTGCTTTCCTGGCATTGATTCTGATTGCCTTATGTCAGTCCTGATCAAGTCAGAAAATCCCTGTGCATCTGGCAGGAGCAAGACCCAAAGAGGATCCCCTGTGGGCCTGGAGAAAACCTTTCCCCACACCCGTTCTTCTTTGGAGACATTTCTTGTCAGGTATAGAGTAGGCAGGGTCTGCTCACTTTTGAACTTCTGCATTTCTAACCCGAACGTGGATTCTAAGCAGCCTTTTATTCAAAGAAAGAATAACGGGTAGAACAAGAGATTGATATTCCGAGCTTCTGAGTCTTCACTTTGTGCTGACAAATTAATCGTCTGTTTTACCTCCTTTGAACAGTGAGGCTCTGTTCAGTGTGCCAGGTCACATGCATTTCACACACTATACCTTGGTGACAAAGGAAGCTTGGGGTAAAAATGAACCCAGAGATGAGTCAAAAGTTTGGCTTGAATTGTATGACTCAAACCTGAGCAAGTCATCGGTCTTGACAGCCTGTACTGTGACACAATGGAAAAGACCAGTGGCGAGCCATGTTGATGGAGCCTTAACTCATTTTCCAGGGATGTTTTGTCTCTGGACTCTGTGTAGTCATTTTTAAATTTGCTCACTCACTCATACTTAAATTTTACCCAGACAGCCCAGTCTAAATCCCACCGGATGGAATAACTGCTTAAATACACCAAATGCATCTGGTAATACAGACTTTCTTCCCTGAAATCAAAGATTCAGTCTCTTTTACAAATCACGATGAAAGGTTCTATTTCTTGATCTAGGTGGTGGTCACATGAGTGTGTTCAATTCCAGTAACTAATTGAGCTATACACAGACCATTGATGTGGTTTTCTGGATGTAATACTTCTGGATGTAATATTTTTAAAAGAGTCATGATAAAATTGACAAGAATAACAAAAGCTTATAAAAGGAGGAAAAACTTAGCCGTGAGCATCCATGTGCATTTGTGTCATTTAATCAAACATCTTTGCAAATGTACCTTTAATAAGCATTTTTATGGGAGACTTACCTCACACATATGTGTTCTTCATATATGGGTACCCAGTTTCATTTTGTGATGCCAAAAATTCCATTTCCTTTTTTAAAAAAATTCTCCTCTGTTGCTCTACTGATAAGTTTTCTGTCTAAATGAATTGGACAACAGGGAGTATTGAGACCAGGGCTTTTGGACTGTAGGTCCTTTCATCCACGTGCCAGAGTGAGTCTAACCATTGGCCCTGTTTCCCTGCCCCATTGACTTAGGGAAACTTGGAGAGCTAATGAAGGTGAGGTTTTGTCCCAAACATCAGTCTCCTCTCGCTGCCCTATCAGATCACACTGCCACCGTCTTCATTCCCTTACACCGGCACCGTGAATTTGAAATCCAGTTCTAAAACCTAAGTTATAACCTAGAGGTCTGCACAGTCCCCATAATATTTTAGCCCACACATTTGGTAAAACCCACATTAATTTAGATTTATGGTGAGGAGGGAGGCAGAAGGAGGCTAATCTGAAAAATGGAAAATAGTACTGTCCCTTTCAAAGATAGCATTTATGGGATTTTTCTTTTCAGACAGCAAAATGGTGTTTGCTCATAACGATGGAGAAAGTTTTCCTCTCCTCCTGCCCCTAGTAACAGTCCTCCTTAAAGTCGTTAAGTGTTAACAGTTTGGTGCACGTCTGTCTGTACATTCTTGATGGTTACAGAAACATACAAACGTGCACACATAGGATTTTTCTTCTTATTATAAAGATAGGATCGTACTAATGTCTCAGCACACGGCTTTTCTCTTTTAGCAGAATGTCGTGGACACGTCTCCAAGTCCGTTCACGTCACCCTAACACGTTCTTCTCACTAGCCGCGTCACAGCTTGGCACCGAGGTATTGTAACTAAGGATCCAGTCTATGTTCTGTTTTTCTGCACTTGTAACCCAGGAAGGAATAAACATACTGGTATACTTATTCTTAAATACTAATATTGATATTTCAATAGGATAGAGAACTTTTAAAGAAAAGTGGACCGAAAGAACTATGTTTAGGTGTGTTATAGTAACTGAGACTGAGTTAGCCAGGTGCTGGCAGACAGAGATCGAGACTCAACCGGGTTTCTTGGCTAAATGCTCAAGAAGAATTGCACATACTGTATGAACCATGTACTGGGGCACCTGGGTGGCTCGGTTGGTTGAGCATCCGATGCTTGATTTTGGCTCAGGTTATGATCTCAGGATTATGAGATTGAGCTCAGCGTTGGACTCCGTGCTCGGTGTGGCATCTGCTTGCGATTCTCTCTCTCCCTCTCCTCCTCTCCCTGCTCTCTCTCTTTCTCTCTCTCTGTCAAATAAAGAAAATCTTTTTAAAAAATGTGTACCTGATGGAAGAGTCCTCAAGATTTCAGTTTTTTGCAGAAAGTAGATTAGAGGTTGTCTGAGGCTGGGGTAGAAACCAAGACTAACCCTACATGGGCCCAGAGGTTCTCACTGGGATAGTAACATATTCTAAAACTGGGTGATGGCAAGTTGCACAACTCAGTAAATTTACTAAATTTCATATACCAGGGATTTTTTAAATGGGTGATTTTTATGGTATGTAAGTTATACCTCAATAAAGTTGTTTAAAGGGGTAAATTTTTAAAGCAGGTCATGAGACATTTTTCCTTATATCATCGTTAAGCATTATCAGAGGGAAAAAAAAACAACTTTGCTTCAATAGTCAATTTCAGTCCACTAACAACTGTTTAATTTACTGCTGCCCCAGAATTTTTAGAATATGCTTAATAAATATTTTTCTGCATTTAATTGAATAAACTTTTTTTGCTCCTACCAATTACAGTAGTCATCTCCCACGGTGGCCTTGAATAAAGTCAGGGTCTTATTTCGACAGTGGTGAATTTTATCAGCCCTGACCAGGCAGTCACTTAACAGTTACACACTAAGCACCCAGTGTGCTAGGGACTGCTTTGAGTCCTTCGAGTCCTTTAGGATCTGTACGTGTCCAAGAGAGTCAGAGTTCCCGGCCCTCTTGGAGCTGATACTCTAGCTTAAAGTCTAAGGAAGGAGAGAAGACCACCATTACATGTTTGAAGCAAGGCTTCCCAGACAAATTGCCTGCATTTCTCTTAATGTGCAGATTCTGGTTCCATAGGGATAGGGTTGGGAATTCTGGATTTTCACCAAGCAGTCAGGCGATGCCGATGCTGCTGGTCTAAAGACCACACTTTGAGGAGGAAGGTTGTAATGTACAATGACGTGTGTGTACACACTGGTCACAGTTACATGAGGTTGTGGTGTATGTCCTACAGTATTCTCCCCAATTCCCTGCATTTCCTGGCGTCCAAATAGACAGCACAGATGGAGTGGGGGGTTGGTGGCCAGTAGCTCTTGGTCATTAGCTGGTACCTCTTCAGCATGCCCTTTGTTGGAGGAGAGCTGTGTTGTCCGCTGCCAAGAGGAGGGGCATCGGTGGTCTTGGAAGTAGCGTCTTCTGGCTACTCTTCCACCGCACTGGCCTTCCCATCCATGTGTTTGGTCTGGAGGTTAGGAAGCTTGACTTTTCCTACGTGTTTTTTATAATTCTTCTCTAGACTCTTGATGATTAAAAACATAGCATGCGAGCAAAAGTTATGAACTAATGGATTATAGTGATTGAATTAGGAAAGGAAATAATATATATGTTTTTTTATCAATGAATAGTTGACATGTAATGCTGTATCAATTTCAGGTGTATGATACAGTGGTTTAGGAATTCTATATGTCAGGCTGTGCTCACCACAATTGGTGTTGTTACCCTCTATTACCATAGAACATTATTACCATATTATTGACTGTGTTCCCTATGCTGTACTTTTTATCCCTGTGACGTATTTATTTTATAACTGGAAGTCTGTACTTTTAACCCTCTTCACCTGTATCACCCAGCTACCTAACCCCCTTGCCTCTGGCAAATTACCAGTTTGTTTTCTGTGTTTATGATTCCGTTTCTGGTGTCCGTTTATTTATTCATTTTGTTTTTGGAATCTGCATAATAATGAAATCACCTGGTATTTTTCTTCCTCTGTCTGATTTATTTCACTTAGCATGATACCCTCTAGGTCCATCCACGTTGTCACAAGATTTCATTCCTTTTTATAGCTGAATAAGATTCCATTGCATGTGTGTGTGTCCACATATATGTATGTATGTAATATATGCATACACATACATACGTATCTTTGGATATTTATGTGGGGTATATACCCCACATCTTCTTTATCCATTCATCTATCAGTGGACACTTGCGTTGCTTCCATGTCTTGGCTACTAGAAGTAATGCTACAATAAACATAAGGCCTTATTTTTTTGAATTATTGTTTTTGTTTCCTTTGGTTAAATACCCAGTAGTGGAATTACAGGGTCATACGGTATTTCTGTTTTTAATTTCTTTAGGAACCTCCATACTGTTTTCCACAGTGTCTGCATCAGTTTGCATTCTCATCACCAGTGCGTGAGGGCTCCCTTTTCTCCACATCCTGCCTCACACTTGTTGTTTCTTGTCTTTTTGATACTAGTCATTCTGATAGGTGGGAGGTGATATCTCATTGTGGCTTTGATTTACATTTTCCTGATGATTAGCAATGTTGAGCATCTTTTCATGTATCTGTTGCCATCTGTATGTCTTCTTTAAAAAAAATGTCTATTCAGGTCTTCTGCCCATTTTTAATTGGATTATTTGGTTTTTGGTGTTGAGTTGATAAGTTCTTTATATATTTTAGATACTAACCTCTTATCAATTCTATCATTTGCAAATATCTTCTCCCATTCATAGGTTGCTTTCCATTTTGTTGATGGTTTCCTTTGCTGTGTAAAAGCTTTTTTTATTTTGGTGTTGTCTCAATAGTTTTTTGTGTTTTTTTTTCTTTTATTGCCCTTGTCTGAGAAGACATACCTAGAAAGATACTGCTAAGGTTGATGTTCAAAGATTACTGCTTGTGTTTTCTTTTAGGAGTTTACAGTGTTAGGTCTCACATTTAATTGATTTTGACTTTATTTTTGTGTATGGTGTAAGAAAGTGGTTCAGTTTCGTTCTTTGGCCTATAGCCATCCAGTTTTCCCCAAACCATTTATCGAAGAGATTTTTTTCCCCACATTAATTGACCATATAAGCATGGGTTTATTTCTGGGCTCTCTATCCTCTTCTATTGATCTGTGCAACTGTTCTCGTGCCAGTATCATACTCTCTTGATTACTACAGCTTTGTAGGATATCTTGAAATCTGGGACTGTGATACCTCCAGCTTTGTTCTTCTTGCTCAAGATTGCTTTGACTTTTCAGGGTCTTTTGTGATTCAGTATACATCTTAAGGTTATTCTAGTTCCATGAAAAGTATTACTGGTATTTTTATAAGGATGTATCGAATCTGTAGATTTCTTTGGGTAGTATAGACATTTTCGCAATATTGGTTCTTCTAGTCTATGACCATGGTATATATTTCTATTTTTGTGTGTGTGTGATTTTCAATTTCTTTCATCAGTGTTTTATAATTTTTAGAGTATAAGACTTTTACCTCCTTGGTTAAATTTATTCCTAGGTATTTTATTCTTTTTGGTGCTATTGTAAATGGGATTGTTTTCTTAATTTCTCTTTATGCTACTGTGTTGTAATGCAGTTGTAGAAATGCAATAGATTTCTGTATATTACTTTTATGTCCTACAGCTTTACTGAATTCACTTATTACTTCTAATAGATTTTTGGTGGAATCCTTAGGATTTGCTGTGTTATCATCTGGAAATAGTGAGTTTTACTTCTTTCTTACCAGTTTGGATGCCTTTTTTTTTTTTCCCTTGTCTACTAGCTGTAGCTACAACTTCCAGTACTGTGTTCAATGAAAGTGTTGAGAGTGGACATTCTTGTCTTATTCCTGATCTTAGAGGAAAAGCTTCCAGCTTTTCATCGAGTATACGTTAGCTATGAATTTTTCATATATGGCCTTTATTGTGTTGAGATGTGAGGAGACTAGCTTTTTTTTTAGTATCTACTAGGTACCACTAAGCATTCTGTGATGCTTAAAACTTGGGAGGGATTTATTATTATTTTCCTTTTCAAGTGTGAAAACTTGCCCTCAAGAGTATTTTGATGATTTTTAAAGTTTGTTTAAGATCACACAAGAGACAGCAGGACTAAGATTAGGGGGACAGAATTATTTGTATCTGATTCTAAATGAGAACAAGACCCTGAGCCTATTACCCTACTGGAGAGTTCTTCATTGAGGAAAATTTCCTGTCTCTTAAGATCTCGCTCAATTGTTACAACTTTTGAAGTTGAAGGACCATAATTTCCTTAAAAAAAAACATGACTTCACCCTTTTAACCCACTAACACCCTGAAACTGAAAATACCAGGACCTCGAAATTGTCTATTTTAAATCATTTCACCTGATAACATTTTGTGAAGACAAAATATGAAAAGATGCTGTTCCCCTCTCTTGTTCTTGTCAAATATCCCAGCCTGACAGGCAAATTATGTTCTAGACATGGGCAACTTCGTAAATGTAGGAACATCATCTGTTGGAGAATAATTGATCCTTGTTATATGCCTGATAATATTTTTGGCCAGTCATCTTCAGAACATCAGATTTAATTAAACATAGTCACTAAAGTACAGAGTGTGTGAGTGAATTCCTGGGGATTAGAAAAATGGAAATTTTAGATAATAAGTAGAGTTCTCCTGTGTTCTCCCTGGATTTGTGGGGTATTTCTCCTCCTCCTCCTCCTCCTCCTCCTCCTTCTTCTTCTTCTTCTTCTTCTTCTCCTTCTCCTCCCCTCCTCCTCTTCCTCCTCCTCCTTCTTTTTTGTAATTTCTGACCTTTTGTCAAATGCAGTACAAAGAAGATGTAATTAATGCAAGTGTGTTTTGTACGCCCAGTAATAGATTTTTTTCATTGAAACATAACCTTTATATGATGCTTCTGTTATTACTGGCTGTCAGGTGAAAATTAAATGAGCTCGCTCTGAGCTTTAAATTTATCTTTCTGTCTACAAAAGGCTATGTGAGAGTCTGAGGAGGTACGCAGCTTTTACTGATGATTCTGTGAATTAGTCCCATCAATCTGTGGTAAACACAATGAGTCCTCTCCTTGGAGCTACTGGCTGGGGCCGGCATCGATACTTCGCAGCCCAGCGGTCTCTCTGCTCCTTCTGCTTAGAAAATCCCTCCAGCTACCAGAAACTTCTACCAGTTAGCTCACTGATGCCGTGGTTGACTTAGGACAAGCCTGGCGGCCCGGAGGAGCCCATACACCTGCCCGGATTGAGAAGGGTGCCCAGCGTAAAAGTGGGATGTCATGTGCAGCTCATTGTAGCCTCATGGTAATCAGATTCAGAAGTGAAACCGAAAACAGACTTAAGGGATACAGAAGGCCCTGCCATGCACGGTCTGCAAAGAATGTGTGCTTTTCTACTCTCTGTACTGAAAATATTGTCCGTCCCCCCCGCTGCCCCCAGCCCTGCCCCAGGCAAAGCTCTACCATGATATTATCAATCTGAGCTGGCAGAGATAACTTTCCCTGCATTTCTAGAGCTGGGTCACAAAGCAGAGCTTGGGTCTTAAATGGCCCTTCCGCTCTAGGGGTGTGGAGCCGAGGACCAAGGAGAAAGCCCGCTTTAGTTAAAGCAGCCGGGGTTCTTCATATTCCATGTCTGTATCAAAGGGTAGTCCCAAGCACAGAGCGAACTTGAACTCTGGCTGTGTCACCAAGGACTTGGAGATGGGATCGGACTTGGCCCTCCACCAAGAAGTCTCTGGTTTCCTGCGATAACTCGGACTTCACGGGGGATGCGGAGTGTGACCTCATGGCTTCTGAGAACCAGCAGCACGTCTCCAGTGGGGCCAGCAAGACAGTGGGAGCCGTCCTTGCCCTGCTGTGCGGGCGCGCCGGCTGCCAGGGTTGTGCAGAGCTCCAGAAGCACAGGGGACGTGTGAACATGTCAAATTAATGAAAAACAAAGTGAAACATTTCAGAACCTGCAAAAGGGTTCAATTCCAGAAATGAGCAAAGGTTTGGGAAGAGTCTGATTTTTTTTTAGTGAGGTTTATTCATCCTCCATAGACACAAAAATAAGTCTTTCAAAGAACATGAATATTTGAGGCGTTTGGCAACGTGCAGATTCTGGCAACCTCTCCTTATTGATGCCATGGGATTATACTCGCCTTTCTATGTGTGTCCTTTCCGTTATTGACCCTAACGTGGTCTTTTGTGAAATTCCAGTTATTGATTAGCCCTGGCAGCTCTGAAATACGGCTTTTTATATATCAATAAATCTCTCTTTTCCCCCCTTTCTTCAAACAGCAGATCTTGTTGGACATTTGGGGAGAAAACAACTTAAAATTCACATCCAGATCTTGGCTGCCAATTCAGGACTTTGTGACTCTGAGATTTGCCAAGTTTTTAGCTTACTCCTCGCTGAAAATGCAGAGTCTGGGGGTGGGGGATCCCTGTCGCTAGAGTAAAAATGGAATGACATCATTAGAACTCAGCTAAATCTGCGGCTCCCATGGGATTCTGGCCTTCACGGCTCCCTCCACCGCCCTGTTTTTGTCATCTCTTCCTTCTTCACTGCTCCTCAACCAGTCTTCCAGGCGGTTCTCAACCTGAAAGCAAACAAAACAGTGCTCCGAAGCAGTTTTGACATCAGTGACATCAGTGCCCAACTATGAGCCTATCCAGTTTGTTTGAATAAATATAAATAAACAACCCAAGACTTGGCCTTTTTTCAAGACCTTTAATCCCTTCGCCAGTTGTACACTTGCAGTGTTGATTTTCATTCGGGAACTGGTGCCCATTTTCAAAGGAGGGAGTTAATATTTTGGGGAGAGAAACTAATGAGGCGTGAGCGGGAACCTTCAGGTATTTGCAGCTCCCCTTTGTCGTTTACGAAAGTCACCGTCGTGTCTGCCTCGCCGCGCGACCAGGAAAACTTCGCAGCAGCCGGTCACTCTAAACTCAGTTGTACTTGGGGTTGACTCTCTCTAAGGAGAAAAGGCGGAGGTTCTCGGCCAATGCTGTTTTCGTGCTGCACATTTACATCCAGAGACGCCGGGTCCTCGCCCCCCCGGGAGGGTTCCCGGGGCTCCCGGGGTAAACAGTGCGCCGGAGCCGGAGCGAGTTAATGCAGCCTTCACGCCGCCCGCCTTGCCGTCCACACACCTCCCCGTGTGGTTTCGAAATTAATAGACTTGTTCTTACCTTTGTCTGATTGTGCAGGGATTTGCATGTAGACCCACGAAACCTGCCAACTCTGGCAAATGGTTGGTAACTAGTCTCAATCTGGGTGAGCCCACAAAGTGCCGCTTCAGAACAGAACGCTATTTCCTCACGGCGAGTCTCCTGCTTTCTGTTGAATGTTGGCAACCTTGATTTTGGAATATTTTTGCATTTACAATCAAGAAACTTTCAAAGAATGTTATTCTGACTGGCTTATTAGGGATCCGTGATTTATGGCATGTTTAATTCCCCCTGACTTCCGTCGGGTGGTTGCATGGAGAGAACATGGAACGCGTTCGGGTTTTGCTCAAGCCCAAGAATAGCATAGTTTTGGTCACATCTCGGATTGGAGCCTGTATTCCAAGCATCTATTCATTTTCCTTGTTTATTTATATGTACAGATAGAGATACAGATTGTATAATGCCAAAGTGGTTAATACGCGGGTTTCGAGACCTGATCAGTTATGGGATAGTTTCCACATCTTCCGGGGTCAAATGGCCATTAGAGCCATACGGCAAGAACACGGTGAGTTCTGCTGAACCGTTTACTTTCTTGTAATGCAAGAGCCTGTTTAGGGTGATCCTTGTGCTGCTGTCAGAGCAATGAGGGTCAGCAGTTGTGGTGACAAATTAGTTTTGACAAGCTTAATGACCCCAAAGAAGAAAAGTCCGTGGCTCTGATAGCAACTGGGGAATAATTGGTGAGCTCAGCCAAATGGGGAATGTGTTAAAATTCTCCAATTCTCTATGGCAGGCCAATTACACCATTCAGCAAAGGGGTGGAAGGTTGCCATCCACTTCTCCAGCCTTACAAAAGCATCAGCAGGCTATATTTCAATCAATTGAATTTGGTTTGGCGGGACATCAGGACATTGAAAGAAACAACTGGATCTTTCAAACTACGTTCGTACAAAGAACTTGGGCAAAGAGCAAAATGCGAATTTTTGTAAGGCACCAGTGGGTGATGCTGATCTCACCATTGGCAGGTTCTGCGGGGGCACCACAGGCTAGCTCTCGCACATCTGCCTGCCGTGGGGAGGCCCTGCAATCACGCATAGGTTCAGTACAGCGTGTGATAGCACAGGCTGCCGGTCACAGCCTACCCAAACACGATCTCTTCATTAATTTATTGTTAATTTACTGTGAACCTCCTATGTTCAGGGAATAGGACGAACAAAGCAACAAAAGACCCCTGGCTGCACAGAGACTACATTTTAATGGATAGACACAGGCATAGAAAAAAACAAATAAACCATATGACTCCACAAGATGGCGGCAAGTACTATGGAGGAAATACGTAGGGATCGGGGCAGATGTCGTTTGCGAGGGCTGCCACAGCAAAGTGCCAACAACCAAGTGGCTTCAATAACAGAAATTTGTTGTCTCCAGTTTCTGGAGGCTACAAGTCTGAGGCATCAGCAGGGTTAATTACTTTTGAGAGCTGTGGGGGAAGAATCTGTTCCGGGCTTCTCGCCTTGACTTACGGACGGCCGTCCTCTGCCTGTATTTTCACTTTGTCTTCCCTCCACGGGAGTCTCACTGTCCAGCTTTGCCCTGTCTGGGAGGACACCAGTCATGCTGGATCCGACTTCTTCTCTCACTGCACCCCCACACAGTGCTCTTGTGTTGATTTGATTACCTCTGTAAAGACCCCATCTTCAAATAAAGTCACATTCTGTGGGATGGAGGGGTCAGGATTCTCACGTGGAATTTTGAAGGGCATGCGATTCGATTCACTGCGGCTGTTAAGCCACTAAAGAGAAAGTGGTCAGGGAACGCATCCTAGAGCGAGTGATAATGGAGTCGAGACCTGAGAAGAAGAAACCGTCCTGGGAAGAGGTGGAGGCCAGTGTTTGGGCAGAAGAAACGGCATGGAGAGCCCGTGAGGCGGGAAGGGCCTTCCATGTCTTTGGGAGACCAGCTGCTGTGCTTGTGAGGACGTTAGGCCCAAGACGGGTCAGCCACCAGATCACACAGCCTTGCTGGCCAGCTGACTGCAGAGAGGAATTGGCTCTTATTTTGAGGACTGTAGGAAGTCAGTGGAGCATTTTAGTCAGAGAAAATATGTATTCTGCTTTTCATTTTCAAACCAATATTTATAGAGGGCCTACTGAAAACAAAGCAATGTACCTGGTGCAGAGTGGGGCTCAGAGCTTTCCTGCAGCCTTGACCACGGCCTGCCCTGGGCCGCCGCCTCTGTCGTGAACCAGCGTGGGCTTCCTGCTGCTCTCTCACGGCCAGCTCTCACAGCGGGTTATCTGTTTCCCACCTCTAGTCCTTTGCCAGTGACCTTCCGTCTGCCTGGATCTCCCTAAGTGCCTACTGTGCGCATTGAAGTCTTAGTCGGACGTTGATGCCCCTGTCAAAGTGCCTTCCTGTGTGGTGTCCTCCCGGATTGACACAGTCCATGTCTGTCCTTAACTCTGTGCCATTTTGTTGCATCTTTTGGTTACATGGCCCCCTAACCGAACGCTGGGCGAGCTCCCTGAGGGCAAGGACTCCAGCCCCATTCACCTTCTGTGCGGAGGGCCTACAACACCCATCCCAGAGTCGGAGCCTCACCCTGCTTGTGGCATGAGTGACTGAATCGTGTAGAAGCCAGGGCCCTGCGCCTAAGACCAGAGATGGAAAGAACGAGGGGCTCTGTAGGCCCATCCACACCAGACGGACTGCGACCCCGTCCAGCGTTACTTCTGGGCAGCGCTGCTTCACTTCCGAGAGCCTCCCCTCGTTCACTAGTAAAAGGGGCCCAACGAGTCATGACTTTTTAAAAATAGAAATAATTTAGGAAACCTTTGTGACTGCACCTGGCCCACGGCCTGGCACAAACCAGCTGCTCAATAAAATGGCACTTTCTTTCTTTCTCTTCCCCTCATCTTCCGAAAGCCTTCTTGTGGTGTTACCTGTGGGGAAAAGCACGTGGAGGTTGGTGGAAACTGAACTGGACATTTGTTTACTTGAGAGCCTGGTGGTTGTAGTCAGCCGATATTTACCTGCAAAAGCTGTTTTCAGGGGACTGAGAGGGTGGAAGGCTGTGTTGTGACAACGTCCTTGTGGAAAAGCAAGGATTTGGGGGAATGGAGCCGTTGCAGTTTCCATCACCAATCAGCTCCTTGTGAAGAAATTCAGGAGAATGGCATTTACTGCCAAAGAATATTCCAGCACCGAGGGTCTGGTTCAGTAACCGAGATAGTCCCCTTCTTGGGGGCTTCATTTCCCCTTCCCCCGAGGGGCCTTTGTGATGTGCACGTCTCAGGCAGAACACCGTGCTCCGTCCTACGACATCCGTAGTGCGGGTCTGTGTGGACACCCGAGCCGGTGATGTAGATGCTTCATGTTTAAGACAAGAGGAAGCACAAGGAGAAGCTCTGGCCTTTTTGCCCGGAACCAGACCAGGGAAGAAACTTCGCCAAGAGTTCTGTCGGTGCTGAGATTTCTTGGTCTGCTTTCCAGAACGGTGGTGCATACATACGTGTGCCTAGTAGCCAGGTTTTAAGTATGGCTTCTGTTTAAAATCACTGGTCTCTCGTGTTGCCTCTGGGGTGAGGATCCAGCTTTCTGTGGCTACCCCGGCGGGACATGCTCAGGGCAGCGGGTCGGCCTCCCGGTTGATGCCTCTGCAGTGTGCAAATTCCATCTGGAGGCTCATCTCCAGCTCCCTGTCGTTTGGGCCTTTGTTCCTCGTGCAGACAGACCCACTGCCACCTCAATAACAATTTTTATAGTCTGCTTTTAAATGTGCTAATTATGAAGGTGAAGGCAGAGACATTAATTGGCTAGGCCGCCAAACGGGAGAAGTGTGATTCCGTCCAAATACATTGATTGCTGCATAAACAAGAACAGGTTTGATGTGTAGGCAGTGTGAGCGACTCCCAGGCAAGCACTCCAAACCCGCTGCTTGAGAGTGATTTTAGCCTGCTTTTCCGTTTGAGACCCGTAGGCCACACCTTCAAAGAAAGAACAGATACACAGATAAGGAGCCACTTTGAGATTTTCTTCCCATTCCGCAGCCCGGTGGGAGGCAGGTGGCTTAGAGGCCTAGGAAAGATTTTTCAGGTTTTAGCTCCAACTGCGTCTGCCATGCTGTGAGTTCCAGGGAAGGTTCTCGGGATGGAGTTTTTGGACGCTTTGCCAGGGAAGATGCGGGGGCTTAATCAGCTGGTGCCTCTGCGCGTGTAGATTGTTCTCGTTATCGATGTGCCTGAGAGGTGAGGCAGAAATCTCCCCTTTGTGGGGCGCTCTCGTGGTTTCAGCGATGCCGCCGAAGAAAAAGCCAGGCAGAGAGACGAAATATCCGGAGTTGTTAAAGCACTCCGACAGCCCCCTTGTGTGCAAGGCTGTTTCTGTAATGGGATGACTCTTTGGGGCTTTATTCGGCCGAAGGAAAAAGCCAGTTTGGTAATGAAAGGAGAAAAAAAAATAGAACTGATCCATGGGATCAAAAAAAAGAAAGAAAAAAACCCAGAAAATCTCCATATAATGTCTTTTGGTGCACCCTAAAGCTAGAAGTTAGATCCTGTGTGTTAAGTTACTTAAGAATGGGCTGAGAATCAGAACGATGTCTCCAAGCCCTCTGGCTTTCTGGGAAAGGCCTTTATTTGATGGGCCAAAAATATTCCACTTGAGGGTTGGGTCTCCACAGAATTAGACAAAGGGCATCAAAGCCTGTTCCATGGTGATCTGAAGGCTTCTGTCCAGGACATTTCTGTTGATGTGGATACCAACTATGGTCTCAAACCCGGGACACTTGCTTGTAACATTTTAATAGTTAGCCTGGATTTTTGGCAGGCTTTTGTTTAGTTTATTTTTCTCTAAGCTTGAGACTTAAGGAATTGAAATTTGAGAGCATTGCTGTGTCTTGGAACTTAAAAAATAAAATTTAAAAAGCTATTGGAGGTGATTTTTTTTCTTTCAACTGCTGCATTGAAGAATAGAATTTAACTTTTATAAATGACCATTAGGTAATGTCACCACAAAATTTTTTTTCTTTTTCCCCCACAATGGACGGTATAAGCAGGTGGATTGACCAGAGTTGAAGTCTCTCCTTTTTCCTTTCCTTCTTTTTTTTTTGGCTAAACCAAAAAAACTATAAATTGTAGTAGGACCTGTTCATGAGGGGAGCAGACCATGGAGTGGCCCTAACCACCGGCTTGTGTGTTTGCTCTACTCCAATCAAGTTCTTCCTCTTTCCAATAGCTGCAATTAAAGGGAAACTTGAACAACTCTCTGCTGATTATATTGACCCCTTCTTTTTTCCTACATTTCCAACCCCTTTTTAAAGTAAGCTTTATACCCATCATGGGGCTTGAACTCACGACCCCGAGATCAGGAGTCGTAAGTTCCCCCCACTGAGGCAGGCAGGCGACCCTAGATTTTGCTTTTTACCTGCTCTACTTCTTAAGCAACGAAGCTCAACATGGGGATTTTTGAAGAACTAGACATATTACTCCATCACCAGGTGACAAGTTTGTCCTGAAATATAATTTATCAACTACTTTTTCCCATGGCTTTTGAATCCTGAAACGCTGGGAGTTAAAATGACCTGAGTTAAGTGTATAAATCCTCACAACTGTGTTGGGCAAGAATCTGTTCTGAGATCCCAGAAGCATCTTGGATATTTCCTGTTCTTTCATCTAATGCCAAACATAGCCCCTGCCCATGAGCCCTCTTCCATTGCTATGATGCTTTTAAGTTTGTAAAATATCGTATATATGTTGTCTCTTTGAGGCCCTTCTCAGCAGCAAAACTGCTTCTCCGGCACCGCGGCACCCATATCCTTGTGTCTTCCGCGGAATTCAAGTGCAGGGCTTTTAGGGACAAACTTTGGTTGAACTGCCTGCTTTTTTCTTTGTTTCTTTTTTTTTTTTTAAGCACAAAGCGATCTTCACCTTTCCTGAATCCTGAAAAAGAGAGGCAGAATACCACGTGTCTCCCTGAGTGTCGTGGGCCAGGAGGGAAGGACCTGACTTCCACTCAACGGTGTCCCCTCGCTGCCCCGCTGGTGTGTGTGTGGGGGGTCATCCCTTGAGTCAGCCCTCCCGTGTACAGTCCTGTTTCCTGGGTCATCTCCATCTGACATGGCTGCTGGCTTTGGCCCTTTGTGCTCACTCTCCCCAGCCCCGTCCCCTTTGTCCCCTCTGCGTCCCAAATTCTTTGCCTTTGCAGAACTTCTGCTCTCCAGGTGGGTCCTTTTGAGCTTCCACATCTCTCTTTTATTTACTTATTTTTACCCACAGGCTTATGCCATGTGCGCCATTGTTTGAATTGTCATGAATTTTGGATTTAATTCCAGAGAGTCAAAGGCATGTTTTCAGCTGAACAAACCAAATGAAGTAAAAAGCTTCATCCTCCTTTTACTTTATTCTCATTACCCATCCCAGTGGGGAGGATGAGTAAAGAATGCGTCCTCTAGATCCTGAAAGAATTTCTGATATTCATTCTTTCTCCATAAGATACAGAGCTTAATCCTTTCTTTAGACATTTTCTTTTTTCTAAATAAACAGGGCCTAATTGGAAAAAGCTGAGAGAGCGAAGCAGAAAAGAATAGAAAACATTTACTGAGCTTGGAAGTGCATATTGAATACTGCACGAAATTTGCATATGGATTACTCGGTGAAAAAATAGAAACATTCTCAGCCCATTAGTTACTGTGATGGACTCCCACTGACTAAAATCCAAGTACTTTCGCCTTGTTTTCTCCAACTGTTCTTTTCTGTAATCATTTCTCTTTAACCACAGGGCAGCTATTCTGTCACTGCACTTTGTACTAGGGAGAAGAAAAAATAAGGAACATAGCTGTGCCTAGAATATGAGCAGGCTGCCTCTGGTTTAATCCCGGAACATCGCACCATTATTTCTAAGCTTCAGGGAAGGGTTGCCCCTTTATCAGAAGGGGCTTCGGAGTTACATTTTCAGCTCTATACTTGTGTTAAGGGAAAAGCCTCAGCTTCCTCCTTGGTGCCTCAGTTTCTCCAAGTGCAAAACAGAGGGTAAGAGCAGCACTAATGAAGATGGGGTGAGGGAGAGAATCAATGAATATTTATAAAAGTAAATTGAGTCCCTGGAATATCAGATCCCACAGAAATTCAAAGCCTAATTAAGGTAGGGAGAACAGATTAGTGTTAAATGTATGTGTGAAACACATTTTACATTTCCTTCCAACAAAGACTGAATTTAATTTACTCCAAGTGAGGAGGAGAAAAAAGGAAAAAAATGGTATTGTGAATTAGGATTCTAAATATGGATTTTGATATGTCGATTGGTGTACTACAGACATAAAGCCACATGTTGACTTTTTCAGCAAATGCATGCCCGTGTGCCCTTGTGTATGCGTGTCTGTGTCTGTGTGTGTGCATGTGTGTGTGTGCATGTGTGTCAGTGTGTGTGTGCATGTGTGTCAGTGTGTGTGTGAATGTGTGTTGGAGGTGGAAGAGACAAATACATAATGAACAAATTTAATTACCATTGGCAGTATTCTTCCAGGAGAGCAACATCAAGTACTAGCAGAAGAACTATTATCAAAAACGTATTTAAAACTATTTACCTTTAATCCATAAGAAAATAATTAAATATGGATCAGCTCCTTGCTTTGTGGTGTGAGACAAGCCTGTGTTTACAGAGACATTGAGACAGTGCCTGCAGAACACGTCTACTCTATTATGTCACTGTTTGACAAAACCACCCAAACTCTGTCCCTTTATGAAGGAATCATTGAATGTTAATTGATGTGGAAGTTGGTGTGAAAGATCAAAATACCAGTAACCATCAGCCCATTTCAGGCTTTCACAATGGTTCGGACACTTGAAAAAAAAAAATCTGTGTGACACTGATCACAGAAATGGAAAGAAATCCTAATAAAGAGAAGTCTGTGTTTTAGAAACACCTACATGCTGCATATGCACTAATTTCTTTGAAGAGCTAAAGAAAGACAAATATTCTTGACATATTTTATCATAAAGAATGCCCTATAGAGAAATACACATTCTCCCCCCTCCCCCAGCTGAATTCCCTTGACACAAGGGAAACTTTCACTGGGATAATGAAAACATGGCTAAATTTTCTAGTGAGATGCAGAATCCACCAGGGAACATATCTAGTACGGATCCCAAGTCCCAGAGAAAACCAAGAAATGGTGATCTTTCTTCCCTTCTAAGCAGACATCTGTGTGAATATCTAAACCAGGAACCACCCAGACAATGATCACACTGTGGGGTTTTCTTAATGCAAAATGAATAAGATTCACGTGGAGGAAAAGCTGTGTTTGGGTTGTTGATTGGGTCCCCTGGGATCTTACCATATAAAGCGTGGCCTGAGGACCAGCAGCATCAGGGTGATTTGGGAGTTTTCTAGGAAAGTGGACTCTCAGGCCCCAATCCAGACCTCCCCAATCAGAGCCAGGGTTATAACGAATTCCTCAGGAGACTTCTGTGCATGTTAAAGGCTGAGAAGCATTGTCCCAGATACCACTTGGCATATGATCGTTTCAGGTCCTATGCATTGTCTCCACATAATTACTCGATAACTTCAGATAATTGGTTTTTGGTCGTTCACTAAATGATGATAGAGAGTAGCTTTGGCATTTGGATGATGGGACTTAACATGACACATCAGTCCCAGCTTTCGTCATTTTCCTTCTTTGAAGGCCTGGCAAGTCCCAGGCACTGTGCTAGGCTCTGGAAGCAGAGGGGTGGGCAAGATAGAAGCAGAACTCAGGAAATAGATGTTGCACAGATGATTCCTGAAAATCTTACTTAATGGCATAGGAGTAAGTAATATGAAGGAGATATACAGTGTGGAAAGGAAGTTCGAATTGGGTAAGCCTGGTTGGGTCCAGAAGATCAGAGAGTGCCGCGGGATCCCCCAAAGGGGGATGCCCTTTGGAGGTTCTGGTACCAGTGGGCCTCGACCCAGTGGGCCCCAGACCAGCAGGAGAGCCCCGAGGCCCACCACCGCCTCCCAGCAGTCAGGTGGCTTGTACAGAAGGAAGCCAGTGCTGTTAAGCTAACTTTCTTCCCCCTGAATAAACATTTTTATTAGCCATATGATTTTATTTTTTGAGGTGCCAAAAGCTTACATGGTTTGCTCAAATTAGAAAAATAATAAATACCACAAGTTCAGAGAGCATGCAAGCAAGAGCTCTAAACAGGGCAGGAGTTAGAGATCTGCCTCGCCGATTGTCATTCTGCACATTCTCTCCCTCCAGGCAGACCTGCCCTCTCGCCCCCAAGGTTGTCCTAACGGGCTCAGCAGCGTCCTCCCCTGTCTTTGCTGTGGCTTCGGCTGGCCAGTTGTCCGGAAGCACCAGGGTGCAGCCTTCACGCTGCTGCTTCTCCTTCTCTCCCTCCTTTTCTCTTTCCTGTTGAGGTTGCTTTTCCAACCCAGTCATTTCAAGTTTGAATTTGATTTGCATATCTAACCTGCTAATTATACCAATTACTTGCAAGGCTTCTGTGTTCCGAAAAGAAGTCTGAGGCTGACCCCTTTCATTAAAGTCAGTGTCAGTTTGCCCTGACATTAGGAGCTGTGAAGACAAATACTTTTCCCCCCTCTTTTTCCTTCTTCTTTTTTTTTTTTAATCTTATAAATATATTTTTTAAAGGCCAGCTGCCAACGACTGTATTTTTCAGGTCCCAAACGCTCATGTTTCTGGTCGTGTTTTTCTGTAGTACAGCATACATTCTTTAAGTAAATACTACTTTTGGAAAGATCAAAGGGAGTACTCCCTGCTTTCATTTTGTTCTTGGCTGTAGCACGTGGATGTCTTTTTTTCCCTCCTTCTTCTCCTTCTCCTCCTTCTTCTTAATTTGCGAAAAGCTTTCTTTCCTTGAGAAGAAAAAGAAGTTGGCTCTGTGGATCGTAAAGAGATCATTAGCGTTTACTAATACAGTCTGTTCTTAAGTTGCTTTACCACCACGTCTTTTCAGTGTTATTTACTGAGCAGCTGAAATAATTGGGCTTTGAATTTTCAGATTACTCTAAAGCAAGACCTATTGTCACTTATTGCCGGGTATAATTGTACCATATGTATTTAGCGAAGCTATTTATTCATCTCCCTGGTGAATAACTTTGTCAAAATGAGTTGAGATATTTCTGTGTGTGCAGTTGGAATCTAGAAAACATTTGCATTTCATATAGCACTTAGAAATTATAGAGGGCTTCACAAATATTTTTTTTTTCTTCTCCAGACCTGAGGGTCTGTTAGGTTCTACTCATCTTTTATTATTCCCCATTGTTGATTAGAACAAGCACCGGTCTTAGGAGTATATAGTTTTTCTGAGTAGATTTTAAGCCCTAGAAACATTATTATAAAAAGAGAAAGGAAGGGAGGGAGGGAGGGAAAGACCGCATTATAATGTAAATAATTTGCATTTTAATATAGAATGACTCGTTTGTGCATTATTCAACAAGTTTGCATCGAGAGCTTACTGTGCTCACTGGTACGCATCACATCGTGAAGAGGCCCAGGCTCTCCCCGGTCCTGAAGGAGCTCACATTCCATGAGGATGTTCTGTAAGGGGGAGAGTAAACCCAAGCTTGGGGACAGAGAATGCTTTCCTGAAAAAGGGATATTTCAGCTAAGCTGTTAAGGATGAGTAGGATTTAACCGAGCAAATAGGAAGAAAACATCTTCTAGACAAAGGAAATAACATGTGTAAATGCCCTGAGGTGAGAAAGGTAACTTTCTGGTAACTTTGAGCAACTGGAAGACCAGTGTGGTTGGAGCGGAGGGGCGAGAGGGAAGGAGGGCATGGCGAAGAAGCTGAGGTTGGAGGGCGGGCAGGAGCCAGATCAGTCGAGACCTTGTAAGCCATGACTAGGCTTTGGTCCTTACCTTTGAAGAATGTACCGCAGGAGAGTGATAGGATCAGATTTCCAGTTTCCAACGATAACTCTGGTGGCGCTGTGGAGACCAGAGGGCAGGTGGGGGCAGGAGTGGGCCAGGGGACCTGCTGGGAGTCTACTGAAGCGTAGACCGAGTGGGAAAGGGTGACTTAGAGCAGGGAGGTCAGATGTTGACGGAGAGAAGGGGCATGTTGGAGAGACACTTCTGAGGACTTGAGAGTGGAAGGACATGGGTATGGGGAAGAGGGAGCTGTCAGAGATTACATCCAGACCCTGGGCTTACACTGCTGGGGGAATAGGGAGCAGGGAGTGAAGACTCCGGTTGGGGGAAAGGTCATTGTTAAGTGTTGGAATATTTACTTTGAGGTGTCTATGAACCGTCAGTGCAAAGACACCAAATAGGCAGTAGGCCTGGCGCTCCGAGGAGGGGCAGAGGCCAAGTTTAATCATGGATAGCCATGTGTCTTCCAGTGTGACGCAGGTTGGCTTCTGTCCCACAAAGGAAAATAGCTGAGTGAACTGTTTTCTCTTTCTTGAGGAATTTTGCTTCAGATGGAGTTAGAAGGCTCTAATAAATATTTGTCACCATTGATAAACGGGTAGTAAATTCAGGAGCCCCTTCATTTGATGAAATGAGTCAGCATTCATGCCGTAAGGTATTGGTTTGCATCCTTGAGGCCTTCCTAGAATGCTCAGCTTGATCAGTTCATGCCAGGTCTCATAAAAGAAGATTAGAACCAAGAACATGAGGCTTACAATACTTTTTAGTCATCACTAATGAGTTTATTCAATGCTCAGACTTTCTGAGAAGGATTGGTATAATTTAGAATGGTTGACCATATTCACGACAGTAAATTTGAACTACTAATATTTTTCACTTTGTAAAGAAACGAAAGAAAAAATGTGTTTGGGTTCCTTCCAAGACATGTTTCTTTCTTTATCTCTTTGACCTTTTGAGAAGTAACATTCCCTTGGAGTTGCATGGAGGGAAAACCTGGTTAAATCATTGCGCCAGAAGGCCCTGTTCTAACTGCAGCTCTGCCCCCTACCAGCTGTGTGACTTTGGCAAGTCCCTGCACCTTTCTAGGCCTTAAGTCCCTTCACTTGTAAAATAAGGAGAATATACTAGAAAATCTGGGGGGCCTGGGTGGCTCAGTTGGTTAAGCTTCCGACTCTTGATTTTGGCTCAGGTCATGATCTTGGGGTCTTAGGATCAAGCCCTGCATTGGGCTTAGCACTCAGCGCCGAGGCTGCTTAAGATTCTCTCTCTCCCTCTCTCTCTTTCCCCCCTTCCCCTCTCCTCTCTCCGAAAAGAAAACATTTGAACACATACGAGATGATATCAATATAGCTAACATTTTTTAAGATCTTACTGTGTGCTGAGTACTTTCATGTCAGGATTACTGGCTTTATAAGCTGACCAAAGAGGTAACATAAAGGAAGAAATGTGTCTTAGAAACAACATGTTTTACTACTTTTTATTTCTTTGGAGAACAGGAAACAATAGAAGTTTAAATTTAGTGAAAAGGCTAACTATTCTGCATAATAGACCAATATTCTCATCAGATTAAAACATCTGAGATGAGCCACATCTACCCCCAAGCTTGACGGGGTTAGGTATAGAATTTTATATAGACCTGTCATTCCTGTGATCCGTGGAGTCAAGTTCCAAAGAGAAGGGGTAGAAGTTGCATGAAGTAGAATGGTCAAGGAATTGAGATGCTAATTCTTAGCCAAAGTATTTTCTTAAGAACTATAAGGATCTTAAAACTCAGTGTGTGCCTGTAGTGATTGAATATCCTGTGGGTTGCAAAAACTCAACAGTCATAATTGGAAGGGGTTTGTGGATTTAGCTTTTTGCCCACGAGTGAACCATGGGATCATAGGAAGAAGAGGCGAGGGGTGGAGAATGGCTTTCTCAACAACCAAGAAGGAAGAAGCCTCTAAGGTGGGCTGGGTAGTTGGCCGTCAGAACAAGGAAGGGGAAGAGCAAGCGGAGGGAACAGACCGTCCTCTGAGCGCCTGCTGTGTACCAGTCAGGTGTGCGCCGGCCAGGCCGCGTGGGAAAGCTCAGCTGTGAAGGGCGGAAGACTGGAGGTGGTGCGTTTTGGAAGCGAGCGAGTGAGTGGCTTTGATGAGGCCGTGTGGGCTGTCACAGAAGAGCGTCAGTCCTTCGACCGTGGAGCGGCCCCGCGCCTCCCGCGGAGCTCACGTCTCTGTAAGGGCTGCAGGGCTAGTGCAAGGTTTGAGTTCCATGATTTTCATATCTGCTTCTTTTTTTAAGCAGCCAGACACAGATGACTTTTAGCAAGTACAGAATTTATATTTAAGCAGCGCATAATGAAAATCGACGGCTTTTTGTTGAGAAAAGCACAGTGTCAGGAAAATATCCCTATCACTCTCTTTCCCCCTGTCACAGTGGTGGAAGTTTTACATTTGAAAGTGAAAAGGCTTAAGATATAATTTTTTAATCCCATCTTTCCTGCCCACTTGCATCTCTTCCAAAGCTTGTCAGGGCCAGATCTAGAATAGTAAGAGCCATTAAAAATTTGGCATCTTGCACTCTGTTTTTTGGAATAAACTCAGTGTGGGCCAATTTATGGTAAATTATTCTCTTCGTGTGTGAATTTCCTTCTCTCTCTTGGCAAATTCATGCTTGCCTCTACACCCCTGCACACGGATCTTAAACACACACATTTATTACAGAATCTGTGTGGGCTCTGTGTGTGAGTGTTAAAGTGTGTGCCCATAGCTGTACCCACCAGTGCATATGCACATATTTGCACCTATGTGCTTATATGATAGCAAATTGCCTTAAACAGTTTGTCTTGGAGGTTTGTGTTGCTGTATGTATGTTAGCATACATTCTGTTGCAACCCGCAAACAGTTTCTCAGTCAAAAGATGACAGAATTCAGCAATCATTTTGGGAAACACCATAGTAAATAAATATATTGCTTAGCTCTGTTAAACCAAGCATGCCAATTCTTAATAAAACCAAAGGCAAGCAGTGGCATTTCTCATCTTTGCAGTCAAAGACAATTACTGGGTAGCCAGGCCACTCCAAAGGGTAAGGCAGAGCCAGGGCCTCACTACGGCCCCCGTACTCTGGGCACAGAAAGTTCTGGAACTAGGTATGGCTATAGCGGGAGATCATAGGGGATGCTTGTGTCTGCTCCCATGCAGAGAGTCTGGGTATGGGATGGTGGGCAGAGGCATGGCATCGTAAGAATTGCTTGATCTGGTCTTTGGGGGATATTTGACTCGGGGCGGCTCAGGGCAAGGTCCCAAAGAGCTTTTTTCGTTGCATGAGAAGCTCTGATGAGAGGCTCTTTCCTGGCATATTGGAGAGAGAATATTAGCTCAGCTTTTAAAGGGCAATTTAAAACAGTTTCTTTTCCTTTATGTATGAAGAAGGCACACATTTATGTGCCTTGAATTATTGCTAGTAACACGTTCCCAATGGGTCTGTGTATGTTCAGCTCAAGTTTGGAAGAGGGTGTGGTAGGAAACCGCGCGCTCCCTTCCCCAGTGTTGCTGCATCTTTCTCAGAACGTCAGTAAGGAGGTCAATGCATCGCGTCCACAAAGAAACAAACCAAAAAACCCCACAACCATATGTTGGTATTACTATTGTTTCTCCACACGGTTAGATATTAAAATAATTAAATATATCTCTTACAGTAGTTCTATAGAACATTCGAATCCGGCAAAACCCATAAATACATTTTTATAGCTTTTGCCATGTTGACCATTTGATGTCATCACGAGTGCTAACGGGCCCGACCTAATTAAAAAGCCTTAATGAGCTTACTACACAAGGAAGTCTAGGAAATCAATATGCTTTTTTACAAAGAGTTCATTCTCTCTGTTTCGCTTAGCATTTATTTAGCAAATAATCTGCAGTCACTTGAGTACATGCCAAGCACTGTACCCAGTGCCGGTAATAAAAAGATTAATAAGACTCAGCCCCTTGTCCTCATAAAGCTCACAGCCTAGTGGGAGAAACAAACAATCCAATTAGTGTACCTCCGTGTGTTAGCAAGGCTGTGGGCGAGGCATGGTGGGCGTGTGGGGAGTGACCTATCGTGCCTAGTGAAAGCAGAAAGGAAGGCGTCACAGAGGAGGTGACACCAAGCGAGGGGGTCAGTCGCATGTCACCGGCCACAGGGAATAGCACGTGCAGAGGCAGGGGCAAAAAGGAGTTTGCTGCTTCATTAGGGGACCACAGCTGGTCTGGCCTGCAGCCCGGGGGTGGGGGGGCAGGACCGGAGGGGGGCAGGCCTGACCACGGGTGCGCTCAGCCCCTCTTCTGCCTGCGGTCTTCTCTCTGTTTCTGTTTCCCCTGCTTCCTTCGGCTTCCTTCGTTCTATTTTACTTTAGCTATCCCTCTTTGTCTCGAAAGACCTGAAACTGGAGAGATCTTTTAGAAAAACTGGAGTTGTACAGAATGTTTCTGACCTTTTAAAAAAAAAGGTGAAAAATAATGCCTAAAATCCAAAGGCGATTCCTTCCACTGCTGTCAGCCTCCTCACTGGCGTGTACAGAAAATAATTCAGGGCTGTTGGAGCGGGAGGGGTCAGTTTGTGCTCTGTGTCTATCTCCTGGAAGGTTCCGTGAATGCAGAGAAGGTAGGATGGGGCTTGATGTTACTTTCGTATTGTCCGTGGGGCCTGATCAAATGCTGAGTGTGTAAGACACTCCATATTCCCCGGTCCCCTTGTGGATCAGGGACTTGGTCTCTTGGTGTATAGACTGGGGCTGAAAGAATTAGAACAGTTGTCTTCTTTAATAGAGAGTAGCAAAACATCTGCAAGTTGCTTTTATGTGTCTGCTTTACCTATAGTTCCTAGAAGTATGGTACTTACGTAGGTGCATTTATAGGGAATTACATATGACATGTGGTGATCAGAAACACAGATACAAAGAAAATTGATAATTTGATTTCTTTTAGGTCTCATTATGCAGAACCAATTATAGGCCTTAAATACATTTGCTCTAGTGGCGTGCAATCAGACTACATTCACTGAGCTCTCACGGTGAGCCTCTGGAATATACATGGTCCAGTCATTATGTATTTGCAGATGGCATGAAATCGAAGCTAATAATAACAGCAGAATTGGGTAACTTACTTATTGTTATGTTTAAACAACCTTTTTCATTATTTGCCCACTCACAGAATAATTATTTGCTTGAGATTATAGTTTTCTGGCATTGTATTGACACAACATGAATAATATATGATACCTTATATTTGCTGACTAGCTGGAGAGGGCCATATGATCTGACTTAAATACCAGTGTTTCACTGTGGGGTATTCACTTTCCAGTTGTAAATACAGTGCCCACGATGAGGTTCCATTTGTCCCCAGCAAGTGTCAGTTGTTATAAACCAGACACTTGATAATTTCCATAAAAATTTAATATGGTTCAAATGTTGGCACAGAAATAACATATTTCTCTCTACATTGTCATGTGGCTTCTCAAAAACACTGTTTTCCATTTTGTTTTTTAAGTGGTACCCTCATTTACTTTGCCACCTCATGTAGAGTAAGGACCCTTTTGCAGATCAACCACTACCCATAACCCACAATGTTAAGAAGCAACGAATGGCCTTAACGCCAAGTAAGAAATACATACGTACTGCCCATGTAGGTAAACTTTGTTTTATACAGATTTCTTAATGAAAAGCAAAAAGCACAACAAGCCAAGAAGTTCCATTTATGAGCTATTTAATAGATTCATCGTGTACGCTAGGCTAACAGGGAAAAACATAGTAACTGGGAATTCTTTATTACGGGTTAGGAAAACATTACGGAAAGGGTATTATATTAATTCTACAAAATTTTTAATGGTTCCAGAAGATCTGGATAAATGAGTACGATTGCCCATTTCAAAACACCAGATGAGTGCCGTGCATGGACAGGCTGACTCACGAGCCCCGGGTGTCTCAGTCTCTTTTCCCCTCGAGCTGCGCCAGCCAGACCAACGGACTGGGGAGCGCCGAGAGCTGGCGTAGGAAATGCAAGTGCAAATCTGTGTAGATACTTGCGATCTTTGGAAAATCAGTCTGGGGGCGGCAGGGGGGTGCGGCTTGCCACGATTTCTCTGAAGCTAAGAGAATTCTCAATTTTGCAGGGGTAACTGTACCAAGACTTGAAATAATAGCCCAGCGAGACCACTGTTCCTCTGGGTAGAACCTTTGAAATACTATAATCAGATACTACCTTTTAGCAACCTGAAAGAAACATAGAAATCCCTTTTCTGTGAGTCCCAGAAGGTGGTTAGACTGAAAACATGAGGAATGTCATAAAGTGAGCGCACGTGGGGACCTCTTCATGGCCCTGGCCACGGAATTAGACTTCGGAATGAGACACAGAAGAAGGCATTACATCGTACTCAGTGTCATGAATTCCTGAACCAGACACTTTTGAAAGCCTCAAAATATTGGAATGCTCTTCTTTTTCTCCCTTTATGTAACACTTTCTACAAACTGATGTGGTAAGTATTAAGAATTTACGCGAACATCCAGTCCTAATAAGAATGCACTGGGAATGGAACCCACCGGGTGACAAGATGCGGGCAAGATGTCCCAATGTGCACGGAGACTGGTGGAGAAGTGAGATCAGGTGGCCCCAGGGGCTTCCGCAGGCTTTCTCTTCTGCATCTTTGTCCTTTTTTTTTTTTTTTTTTAACTTTTATTCTGCCTTCCCCTCCCCCCCAGACAACACTTTCTGTTATCTTCCCAGCCTACACTTTAAAATTAGATTTTACTCTTCCACACTTTGAAGGACGAAGCTGCCATAGTTTGGTTCATCAAATGCAATCCCTTTCTTTATTCTTTTATTCTTGCTCTAGTTCTTCTGTTTATTTTCTCTCTTCTTTAAAAAAAAAAAAGTCCCATTAAACTGTGTATTGTCAACCTGAGGGTAGTTTAATGATCCCTAGAACTTTATTTCTGAAAGGATAATCTTTGAACACTCAACATTTTCAGAAGTGTCGCCTAGGAGACCGTTAGGAATGCACTACCTCGGGCCTCGCTCCACACCTACTGAGTCAGAATCTGCATTTTAACAAGATGCCTGGGTGACCTGGGGGACTCGTGACACCTGGAGCTGGGGAGCCCTGTCCCAGAAGGAAACTCGGAAAGCTCAGCTGGATCCGTGAGCAGATTTCTCATGTACTCTCGAGTGTGCAATGTGGCCCTGGCCCCCAGCTCCCGGCCCGCTCCCTCAGTTACACCTTGGGCAGGTATGCCCCTGAAGTTCAAGTGGGCCTGAACTCTTGGTCTTATAGTGGAGGTCACCTTGACTGTATCCACGGCTATGGAAATATCTGCCGATCTTTCCACTGTGCCTTTTACCTCCCGTAGTCTTTGAGCCATAAGCAGAAGATATAAACCAGCTATAATTCACCAGTCCCGTTTCCCGAGCTGCTGGCCAACCACACCCGTGGCCACGGTCGGTAATGGGATTAATTGGTCTTGACCGATGAAATTGTGAAAGTGTATACCTCCAAGGGTCGTAAACACTGAGCCTTAATTGAAATCAAATGTATATTTTTTAAAAAGCATGTCCAGCATCCTAGACTCCTTTCTATTTGGGTTTTGTTGACATTAGTGATGGTACAGAAACCTGATCAGGAAAGGTTTGCTGTTATTACTGCTTTGAACACCAAGTATGCTTCTCAGTACCTTAAGTAGCTGATTAGGGGAGGGAAGTAATATTCTACTTGATTATTGGTTACACATATGGAATAAATCCTATTTTAATGGTGTCTAATGAGCCTTTCATTTTCAGAACCTTACACAAAAGCCTCTAATAGAAAGGGAAAGTAATATTTCAAAGGTCATCTTAATACCACTTAACGTCAACAATCCGTAATCAAGCCAGTATATATGGATGGTGATTACAGTCCAGTTGTGATCCTTTAAATATGAAATAATCTCCTAAATTAGCAAGATGGTGTAAGCTAAGGTTTTCTGGGTTTGAAGCAATTTATACTTTTTAATTAAAGTTTGTTACTTGCAAACAGCCTCGGAGTTAGAGATCATTCTCAGAGTGAGGCTTCGCACAATGCAGTATTTCCACACCCCCTGAGATTTAAAGTTCTGTCACTTACAGTTTCATGCATTGTTCTCGTGTGTTCTGTAAAGTCGCCGAAAAGTGCAAATGAAAAGCTATGGCTTCTCCTCTGTGCTTTTTCTCCGCGGGGGAACGTACTGGGCGCTAGGAACGTGGGGTGAGGTGCTGGTCAGGAGGCCACTGAGGGAGCCTGTGGGCAGTCCCTCTTTCAGAACCGTCTCTCCGCCGGGCGGCCGATTACAAAGTCAGGAACGCTAGGGACTCCAGCGCGGGACTGGCATTCTGAAACATTGCGCCGTTGGCTGCGTGAATAGAGATGACCCGCCCTTACCCCGGCCCCCGTCGGGAGGTGTTCCTTTACCGGTCGGCCCTGCTGCTGGTTCACGAAGCTCTTGCCACAATTAGAAGTGGGTGAATCCCGCAGGAGCCTTTACTTCTGTCCGGAGATTTTCCCCAAGTAAATCAACAGTGGTTACAACATGAGTGGCGCTCATGGATATGACCCAGAATCTCCTGGAGGGCTTGTCGGCTCCCAGATGGCTGGGTCCCACCCCCAGTGTTCCACTCTCTGCTTCTGGGTGGGGCCGGGGGCCTGTATACCCGACACATGACAGATGCCCAGGGCCTGGGGTGCTGCTGGTTCCCGCAGCGCCTCTTTGAGAAACCCGCTCCCGCTGCATCAGTGTGGACGCCGCCCCGCGGTGCACCTGACCTTGCGTCCATCGCCCCCTGAGGAAAGCTTGAGTTCCATTCATCGTGTTCCTCCCAGTGCCTGCCACACACGGTAGCCATGCTGGGGGACTTACCCAAACCTTTCTGGGGACAAAAAAACCAATGTTGTGTACGTGAAATTACCAATCTGCATCAGACACCACTGCCATCTCTCCCTCCCACATTCCTGTCCTGCGTTTGTCTGTCTTTGGCATCCTGTGTTTCCTCCTGCTGCTTCCCCCTTAGATCCTGGGACTTTGTTTTTCTCTTGTCTCTTTCCATCTGACCTGTGTTTGAACCACAGGCAACCTGGGGCCTGGAGGTCTAATTCTACTGGCCCTCGGCGCCTGGGTCTACAGCCGGTCGGGGAAGGAGGGGACCTGCGAGGAGCCTGGTGGTGCAGTTTTGTTTAAGGCCAGGTGGGTGACGGGCACAGAGCAGTCAGGTGACACTTTGGACTTGAGGTGTCAGGATGGACCTTGCGCGGTAGAAACCTCAATGAGAAGGCCTTTGGCTAAACTCAAGGAAATGCTCTTTCTGTGGTTCTCGTTTTCCTAGGTTTTAGATGTTCATTCGCAAGGCGAAACTCACTCATTAAAGATCTAGAAAACATGAAAAAAACATTAATACAGAAAAAGGCATCCATTTGCCCAGATGCCCAAAGCAGCCGGTTTGGGAGTATTTTGTAACAGTCTTTTATACTTCTATCTCAATGTTAGTTTATTTTTAATGCATTTGCATTTAACTGAATTTATAAATCTAGGGGTAAAATTGCCCTGAGGGAAAGGAAATTGTTGTGTTGAATTACAGGGTTATTCCTGTAATGAATGATAATGATTCATTACACAATTGTTTGCTTTCAAGTTTCATCCAGACACCATTAGAAAAATGAACAGCACCTCCTTCCTCTTCTTGCAGAATTGTCAGTGTGGCAAGTTCAATCAGGGGTGTTGCTCTCCAGACCGCCCGGAGGTGTTGGGTGCAAGGCCCCCCCCCCCCACGGAGCCCTGTGTCAGTTCCTTAGTGGCTGACTTTCCTGGTTGGGGGTTCATGACTTCAAGAATTTCTCCAACAAGAGTCAGTGGGTGGTATATATCATGAGCCCCCGAGTCTGAGAAGTTGCCTTTCTCTTGCCTTTATTCGTACAACCCAGTGGGGTCAGACTCCTTCACTCTTCGTCTCTGTCCATGACAATCCTACAGGGCCAGTGCAAGTACTATAGACCCTGTCAGCTTCCAGCATTCCCCGCGGCAGACGAGACCTGTGACATCAGCTGGATTTTCATGATTTTTACAGATAATCTTTCGATTGTCATTTTCAGTCTGGGAGCTCATGTTTTTCTCCCATCTTTGCTCTTTAAAAACGGTCAGGATGTTCTGAGTTGTAGTTCACTTTTTACTCATCTCCTTGGGATGCAGCAAGCCTTTTGGTCTTTGATCACTGTTTCTGCTAATAGTAATAAGAGCAATTAGATGACTTGAACTGGGCATTTTACTGGACATTTACATGGACATTGAACAGGAGAAAGCATGGACATGCCAGTCTAACTTTCAATTTATGTCTGATCAAGTGGATGGTTTCAGTTAGTTCGAGGACATGCGTGGGGTCCCTCTAGTCCCTCCGTGGTAGATCTGGGGGTCTTGGTTGTGTGGTGCTCAGAGAAACCTCATTCGTCTCTTCTAAAGTGGATTTCCATCACTGTGTTGGTGCCTAGACAATGCAGCCTTCTCTCTGACCAGCCCCTGGGATGACTCGTACGACGGAGTGGAGGCTGGGGCCTCTCCAGGTCTGGGTGAGTACCCTGGAGCCGGCCCCGGCATGACAGCCGTCCTCCCACAGAGCCTTGCTAGGAACCAGACTACGGGCTTGAGGGGCCCGAAACCACAAGCTCATTTCAGACCTAAGTGTGATCCACCAGGAGACTCTAAGTCAAATCAACCGAGCTCCAGCGGTTTGCTCCGGGTGGTCCTTCAGAGAAAACCTTAAAACCAGGGGTTTGGTCGGCAGAGGCTCCTTAGTCATGAATTGGGGGTTGATAGTGAGCCCCTTTCTTCTCAAATTTGAGACCCCCTTGAAAACCTGGGGAAACAGGCCACTTAACCTCTCTCTCCCTCAAGCGGTGTATCATTACATGCCTTTCACTCTGGTGAAAAAGTAGTGGTTTTGTCAGCAATCATCTTCTGTTCGGGCTAAATTTATTTTTATGTGAAATAGAAATCAGGAAAACACCAAAATTATTTTAAGCAAAATATCAAAATTGAAATAAACCAACATATGTCTGCGAAACATGTATAACTCTCAATCAAAAATAAGTGCAACTTTCATAAATTTCTTAAAATACTCCAGCGTGCGAAATCTGGACGACTTAAATAGATGGCGTTATGACACGGTTGGTTATTCTTTCTCCTCGGTCCATCCGTTCCTTAAACCTGGCCAGCTCTGGACCATCCCGTTATGAACGATGTACCCTGTCCTCCATCATCTGCTGTAATAAGTAAGAGAACCAAGGGGTTTTATCAAATGTCTTACAGTAAGATTGAATAACACTGCTGATTTTGAATGGAAACCATCTTGAATTTACCTTCTTCTATTCTGTTCTACCGCCTGCCCCCCACATTCCTCTCTAAGAAGTGAGTTGGTTGGTTTTGTTTTTGTTTTTTTTTAATTGTTTTAAACACTGTTTCCATATTCCCAAATTTCCTTTGCAGTGGGAACTCAAATAAAAATTGTCAAAGTGACATCAATATTCTGGGCCTTACGACCAAAGAGAGAGAGTCACGGGATAAATGCCCATCTCACATACCTCATTTACAGGCTTTCTGTAACACATTTTCTTCCATCCAAGTACTAACCAGGCCCGACCCTGCTTAGCTTCTGAGATCAGACGAGATCGGGCGCGTTCAGGGTGGTTTGGCCATAGACTGTAACACATTTTCTTTATTAGATTGTCACTTCCAGGACTGGAATCACTGTGAGCCTCTAATATAGTCGCTGATATTTTACCCACAGAAGACATGTAGTAAATAATCCCATCGATAAATATTATTGACAAACCAATAAAGCATTTCTTGAAAGCTTCGGCATCTCATTTTCAGTTCCTCTCTTCGTGAACGAGGTAACCACATTTCTTAGAAAAACAAAAATAGGTAAAACTATCACTTCATTTGGAAAATGTTCTCAGCACTACACACTATGTTCCAGTTCCTTTTTTAAAAGCACATTAAAACTTTTATCTCATTAGCCTTGGCCTCACTGTGTACGCCAACGGAGTCTCTCTTTGGCAGTTGAAAAACTCCTTGAGATAGTTCAGGAAGTTTCTGGTCGTGACGACCCCACGGACACACGCATTTTGCATCCTGGACGCTTGGATCTTCAGAAGCTCACATTCATTCCCATGCATCACTTTGATTTTTGTTGTTGTTAGTTTATTAGTTGTAAAAAGTTTCTTCCTTCCTGGTTCCTTCCATTTAGTCCAATTCGGAAATGGAAAAGTGTGTTGATTTTTTAATAAATCTTTAAGACACGCATTACTGTATTTTTATTAACTGAGCCAGATGGCTCACAGCACATTTTCT
Source organism: Ailurus styani (assembly GCA_002007465.1). NCBI lineage: Eukaryota > Metazoa > Chordata > Mammalia > Carnivora > Ailuridae > Ailurus > Ailurus styani. Next base: position 1,108,518 of record LNAC01000203.1, read on the forward strand.
CTGACATAAGTAATCACAGAAATCAGTTTGGGACCCAGATCTGGTATGGAAAGTGGCATGTATATTAGTGGGAAAATGCAGTTCACATCAATCTGTGGGTATTTTTAGAAGTCATATTTGTTACTTTTTGGATTCCATCTTATGTGTTTTGTTTTGTCTTTTACGTTTTAGGCTAAATACACGCTAAGGACATTTTTTTTCCTCCAGTCCCCCAGACCCAAACAGTCAAGCTCCTTCTCAACAGCTAAAACTTGTTTTTTTTGTTGTTGTTGTTTTTGTTTTTGTGTGTGTGTGCAGTTTGAAGGTTGCAAGAAGGCCTTTTCAAGGCTCGAGAATCTCAAGATTCACTTGCGGAGCCACACGGGCGAGAAGCCGTACCTGTGCCAGCACCCGGGCTGCCAGAAGGCGTTCAGTAACTCCAGCGACCGCGCCAAGCACCAGAGGACACATCTGGACACTGTAAGAAGGGCAGGAGCTTTCCAGCTTCCAGCCCCAAGCCCCGGGGTGACGGAGTGCCCGTCTGATGGTGGGCTGGCCGAGGGGTTTGCTTTATGCTCTGCCGGTTAGAGGGACAATGCCAAGGGCAGCAGTGGAAGCTTGGGGAAGGTCCAGAAGGGGCCCTGTAGAGGCAGGTTATCCGAGATCTCGTAACTGCCTGAGACCGAGAGGTTCCTTGATGACCTCTGTGCACAAAGCAGAGACAGGTCAGCGGCTGTCGCATAGTCGATCGGAGGACAGAGAATGACTACCAGGGATTGGGTGTTAAAATAAGTAGGCGAATGTCAAGGTAGGCGAAAACAGATAATATATACCATTGCTAGCAATAGGAAGTGGTTTGTTTTTTGTTGGTTTTACTACCCGCCACCCCCACCACCCCGGCTCTTACCCTGGTTCTTTTCTTTTGACATGAGAACTTTGGGGCCGGCATGGTTACCGAGCGTGAGTCTGGCCTTTTGCTTTAGGGACCACCTGGCATTTTCACCTACAGGCGATCTAAAAAGAATCCGCAGATCTGTCCCCGGGGTTCAGTTTCGGTATACCTCCCGCGTGTTAACAGCCGCGTATCCGCTGACATACCCCGTCTGAGAGCGACTGGGTCTCAGCGTCGCACCTTAGCTCTCCTCGTGCAGTAACGTTTGGCTCCTTTCCAGAGACTCTGCTGTTTTCTGTTCTGTTGATCGTCCTCCTTTGCCTTTCTCGTTCCGAGGCCATTTTCCTTTCACGCGGCCCGGGAGGCAGTGTGCACTCTCTCTCCACTTAACAAAGCCATCAGGATAAATGTGTTATACACACCCCAAATCTCTTATCCCACGTTCTCACAAATAATGTATTCATGACAGTACTTTTTCAGTGTTAACATTCCGATGTCTATTATTAAACTACCCCAGAATTTGAATTTTGAAAAGATACCATTATTTCTACACACCTTCTCATACATATTTAAGATTTTTCTGATGTTATAGTTGACATATTTATTAAATTTTATATTAGTCTCTATTAGTCATATTGATAGAAGTCATTTTAGCTATATGTCACCTAACCTTTCTAAACAGAATTATCTCCTCATATTCATAAACGCAGTGGTTTCCCTAGTAAATAGCTGGAATATAATTAGAGCAAATGGGCAGAGGATAGTCCCTTCCTGCTCTAGCTGAATTAAATTCAGTGAGTTTAGGGCCAACAGAATAGAATATGAAATGAATAAATTTGGTGAATAGCAGGATTTTTTAAAAGGTAGAAATAGGAAAAAAGAATAAATTATGTTAAAATGCCCTATTTTGTATGTCTAAAATGGTCTCGGTAGAATCTAATAAATTTTCCAATTTGTCATTAAACTTTATCATGGAAGAATGAACATTCACGAGACAAGATTGTCTTGAGAAATTGCCTCTACTCTAGCTAGTTATCTGTAGTTTGAAAGAACCATTGTGAGCCAGAGAGTGTTAGGGCTCTACAGAACCCTTCTTTCCTTGGGAGCTAATTTTAGCTAATCAGACTATGAGCATTTTCTGAAATCATTTTGGAATTTAAAAAAAAAAATCACTTTTTAAAACTTTTAAGGAGAGCTACCACAGATAATAATTTCATGATTCAGTTCAATGCAGTAGCTTTTAAAACCCAGCTACTTTTATTTTTTTTCCACACCGCTCTATTAAATCTTTTAAAACCATTGCCCTTCCTTTAAGATGCAGACGTGCCCTCCTGTTTAAATTTTTATTGCATTAGACGAATTGGTAAGCTCTTTTAAAATCACGTAAAAATTAAACATTTGTTTTAAAAAGCAAACTGTAACTGCTTGAAGAATGGGTTATTTAAATCCAGGCCCCCATTTCCTTTCATGAAGCACTCCTTATGCTAATGCTGTCAGAATTTTGGATAAAGTCTCTTTCTTCAACTCAATGGATTCTTTACTTATAGGAGAACGATTTTCCCCTCAAGGATTACCGAGTTCATAATTCTAACCCTGAAAAGGGTTATTGACTTATTTCTCCATTAGCGTCTTAATATCGAAACGGGGAATGATTTTACAGTACACGTGGAAACCATAGTTTGATAAAGTGTAGCATGCCATTTAAAGCTTCGGTAACCGAGGTAAAATGACCAGTACACCAGTAGCACTTAGCCCCTGACACTGCCTTTTTGGCACACGGATCCCGAGGGGCTGAAGGCAGGGGAGAGAGGGAAGCCAGCTGGGAGGAATGGTCAGTATTCAAGCCTTCTCCAAGAACATCTCAAAATCAAGTACAAAATCACGTTACCCAGTTCCTGCCTTTTCAACCCAAATAGTAGTGACTGTGGTAATAATAATAATAATGGTATTGATTTATATGACATGTTAATATCCCTGAAGTTTTTTTTTTACACGCAACATCTCCTGGAGGGCTCAGAATGTGAGTTTATGTGGTCACAGGATGACTGCCGACACCGATGTTGTCGAGTTCTCCCCTAAAGGCAGGGCAGGGTCGAGAAGGCCCGTGCGAGAACACCGCGTGAACCCGGGAGAGAAAACCGTCGTTTCCCCAATGGAAACTCACGGGCAAGGGGCTTCCGCCCATATTGGCTGGCTGTTTGCAAAAACTGAGATATTGAGAGGCTGGTTCATCCACTGTTCCTGGTCAGGCTTCTTCTATGTAGCGCAGTGCTCAGCGCCCCACGAAACCACGAGACCTGCTGGGTGATTCAGTCAGTCAGTCAGTCAAGGAACAGACACGTGGCACTTAGAATTCATACGGGGCGGGCGTATCAAACGAAATTATAGATTCATGACTTCACCTTGTGGTTGGAATCAAAAATGGCAAAAAGAAAAAAGTGAATCATAAAGACAGCTTTCGGCAGGGCGAATAATGTAATCCATGTCTACGTTAGCCCACAAAATGACAAGCGTGCACATGAAAACAGGAACAAAACATAAAGAGGAAAAAAATCTGAATTTTTTCCCTGATTTTTAAATTTTGATTTGATAGGGTTTTTGTGTGTGTTTTTTTGTTTTTGTTTGTTTTGTTAATAGCATAGCAGGTTCCTAGAGCAGGAATCCTCTTTTAGAGACAGGCTTTCACTTCTCCTCCTTACATTTCAAATCATGTAGGCACAACTCTGAAAAATCTCCCCTACAGAGGTGCAGAGCGGATGAGCGACTGGAAGTTGTGACTTACAAACACAGTTTATCTTGCGATTTTTTAGTGTAGTTCTTAGATTAGACAGAAAGTTTTGCTGTATTTCATAGCTTGAAAGCCATACTCTGAAACACTTGCTCTGTGTTTTATCATTACCGTAGGTACAGTTGCTACAGTTTGAACTAATGTGTAGTGCTCCCGTTCATTCATTCCTAATTATTCTAGACCAATCACCAGGGACGCATAAATTAATAAGATTCTAGGCTCAGCCTTAGGCTCCACACCTCACATCTCTCAGGAGCACGGGGGACCTGAAGTAGCCAAAACTAGTGTTTTCAGTGCGTGTTGCCAAGGGCTCAGCATACAACCCAGGCCGAGTACCAGGAGTCCTCTAAACCTCTAATCCCTATAATGATATTAATGTTCCTCTGGCTGAGTTTTCATGTGTCTGTTGTTGGAAAGACCTATTGTCTCTCACTCACCTTCCACTAATTTTCCCTTTTAATTCTCTCCTTCTCTCTTTCTGAATCAGGTTTCCTCTGAAACATTCCCAGTCTTTTCTGGACTTTTCTGCAGCTTCTTTATACCTGAACTCTTAAAGAATGTGTGTTTCCTAGTTTCTGACAGTACCAAAGATTGTTTTCAGGGGAACATAACTGTAAGTATGACTAGAGATGCTTACTAATAATTTCCATATCCAAAAATGCCACAAGAGGTTTTGTGGGAAGAGCGAACCTCTAAAGATGTCTCCTTGTTTCTTGAAACTTTGCCCTCCTCTTGGCCTCGATGCAACCTTGCTGGGCTTTCTGATTAAAATGCACAAGTGCTACCCAGCATCTCACCTCAGTCAGTTGGTGACAGTTCACGCTCTGAAGTCAGTAGACTGAGTCAGTCTTCCCCAGTTACCTTTATGATTTAACTACAGCTGGTTTCTTTTTTTCTTTCTTATCTAGAAACCTTACGCTTGTCAAATTCCAGGATGCACCAAACGTTACACAGACCCAAGTTCCCTACGAAAGCATGTGAAGGCACATTCTTCCAAAGATCAACAAGCAAGGAAAAAGGTAATTTTAAAAGAGCAGTTATCCAGCAGGAAAGGCACATTTAAATGATCTTGCAGTACTGGGACCTCGCGTGGGGCAATGGAATTCTTAAACTTCTCAAGTTGTTACATGCATTAGACGCTTTGAGGAGAGGGATGTCTTCCATGAAGTAATAGCAATGCATTGGTTTGCACAGCTGATATAACCAGATATGAATTTCTGGGGAGGGCTTGTGTAATAAGAATCAGAGAAAATTAGCGCAAGTCCCCTAAACTGGAGAGTGACAAAAGGCTTTTATGGAAATTACGTCCACGTAGCTAAAGAAAATTAAATTAGGAAAAACAGCACAACAAAAACCCTTTCTGGAGATAAGTCCTTTTTCATAAAGTATCAATTGGCTGAGACCATTTTAGCTCTGATGGAGAAGGTAGGTGTATCTCTAGGATAAGTATAGAGCATCCCTCCCTTTAAGCTCAGAAAAAAAACACGTTCCTTAATACGTACTGTGTATGGAAATTCGAGAAAGGAATTGAACCTAAAATTACTTTGACATCAGTGAGGAATTAATGCATCTTTCAAAGTATGCAGAAAGCATAGTGTCTTGGATTTGGAAGAAATGTTAAAGATCAACCAGCCAACCTACCTGCCCCTCTCTCTCTTGACCTCATAAGATCTCCAGTCGGTGGTTGGCCATGTTGTGCTTCTGCACCTCAAGATCTGAGGAGCTTACTACCTTTCAAGGCATTTCCCAATAACCGAGTTTGTAAGTTTTGGGGCCAGCAAGTACCTTCTGACCATGGAAGAAAAACACAAACACACTGAGCTGACCTTAGCTTTTTGAGTGTTCCTTTGTGTCACGATGGTACTGATTCATGTAAGGGCCCTTCGTAACAAATGTAAGGGAGATTGAAGATTCAACTCCTGTCCAATGATTTAGGCCCATGATGTGATCAAATCCCATGGCTGTGGTTTCAGGTCATCAGCGCTTCTACTGAACTGGAATTGTGCATTCTTTCATGGTTTATGGGGATTTAACACTTTTATGTCGGGAAATGCTGTGTAGTCTTTTTTTTTTTTCCACTTGAGCTTTTTCTTCCTTGAGAGGTGTAAGCACAATGCCAGTTGAGGGCTCATATGTGGAAAGAATTTGACCTCTTCCCTGTGAATGAGAAAAATGCCCAGTCGGAAGGATTGGATAATCTTAATTGCATACAAACCCACTCTTGTAAGTCAGTTGTTAAAATCATTTTTTTCCCTCTATAAATACAATTAAGTCTCTTTTATTGGAACACAGTAAACTGATAACAGATGATCGTTATCAACAGATGATAGCAGATGATCAGTCAACATGGACTAAATATATCCCTGTATTGAACAAGAGCAAAGGAACTGCTATGTGAGTTAATAATATAAACAAAGTTGTAAGGAGGATGCTTAATCTTTTTTAAATAACACCAACCTTGCATCCTGTTCGCTATGTCGGCAGGACCACTGCCTAATGGCTTTTGTCATTATCTATGTGTGTCTCTTGTGAACTTGACATGGTACGTTGTCTTTGTTTAAAAAACAAAACCAAAACAAAACAGAATCACAACTCTTGAGGGTTTTTTTCTCCTAAATCTGGCCATTCACCCCTACGTTGTCTGAGATGCATGAGGTTTTACCATAATAGCAAATCTATCAGATTGGAGAGCTCCTTCACTGAGAAAAACAACTGCCTGGGACAGAAGAGAATGCAGATCCCACATCCAGGCAAATAAGCTCCAATTTGATATTCTTTGTAAGAAGGTGACCTGGGTTGACAGTAGGTATGAAAACAGAATGAGGTATTTTCAGGAATTATTAATTAATTGGTTTCCATTGTTCAAACGCGGTGTGTCTCAGCTTCTGTATAAAGGAGGAATGGTTTTGGTTGTGTGAAAGATTCTTGAAGCACTAATTTAAAAAAAGAAAATCGGACCCCAAGACTACAAAATAGAAATCTAAAGACAATTTACAGACAGCCTTCCACAGTCAGGCTAGGTAACAAGGATATACTTTCAAGGAGCAATATTATAACCTAATGTCAAATATTGCAATATTCTCTTAATTTCGTCTCCTGGAAGATGAGATACTGTGTCTGCAATGATTAGCTTTCGATGCTGTGCACCCTGTCCTTGCAAATGGGTGAGCTGGCTGGGGCTGCCTCTCATTGCCCAGACCTTAGGGACCAGTTAACCATATTTACTCTCCAAATTTTAACCCGTCTTTTTAACCTGAAGATTTAAAAAATCTGTTACAAATCAGTAATACATTAATCTGTGGAAATTAGAACAATGAAAGTTGTTCCACCCAATAAAAAGAGGAAATGCCACTCCTCAGAGAAGCTGTGCGAATCAACCCCACATCAGGCAGTCCACATTTTCAGACCTTGTGCGGGTGTACCGGCCTGTAATATTTACACGGTACAGTGCTGTTACTAGACCTTGGAGAGGTTCTAATTGCTAACTCACATCAGTGCTTGGTATTCGAAATATTTCCTGGCAGCAATAATAAAAAAAAAGAAAAGAAGAAGAAGAAGAAGAAGAAGTAAGAAACAATAGACCTTTTAAGGCAGAATTAAGATTATTTACGACTTTAATTAAAAATTGAAAACTGGCATCATTTCAAAAAAGCCTTTACAAAAATGTGAATTCATCAAAAATAACCATAAAAATTCCAAGGTGATAAAGGCACAGTGGAGTAATGGTCCCAGCCCTAGGGAATTGTTTTGTTGAAAAGAATAAAACCCTTTTCTGTCCCACCCTGTTAGTCATGGACTTGTTTAATATACCCTGCCTGCCTGCTTTCCTCTAATCCTCTTTTTAACCTCCCCCTAGACACTAAATGACATTATTTTGGTCTTAACGTTGCCGGCTTTATGAGGCCCCGCTCTGAAATCCAGGCCAGTGACAAGGCAGCCTCAGCGGTAAGACAGACGGTTATCAGGGGAGGCCGAGTCCTCCCGAGGGATGCCCTGGCTGTGGGCAGGTGGCCCTTCCCCACACCTGTTGGAGCCTACTGAAAAACCAAAGACCTGACAGCTTAGCTAAATACTATTCGAGCTACGAAAAGAAAGAAAGAAGGGAAGGGGGCCTCTTCTGCAAAGGAATTGGGATAATTTGGCTCATTGCATGCAGAAAGTACCTTTTCTCTTTGCCTAACGTGTGCACACCCACACATGCCATCAGCTGATGTACAAGCCTCCTCCCCCTGAATGCGCCTTACAGAGCTTGAGTCCTTCAAAGAGGGGGCTACACAGAGAAGCGAGTCGTGAGATACTCAGGGCACGAGCTATGGTCTCCGACGAGAAGGGAATCTAGCCTGCAGAGCGAAAGGCAGAATCTGTCCTTCAATTCTGCCTGATAATGAGTGGCGAAATAAGAGAAAACTAAGGCAATGAAGCACTTGAAATTTCCCTCAAGGCTGTGAGCTTTATCAGAATTTTTCATTTGCACCTTGGAAGCGCCCGTAAGTGGTAATGGTGCTGATGGAGGGGGGGTTCCTTTCAACTCTGGCTTGTTATCGAAATGGACTTCGAAAGCGAATGCAAAAGAATGCTGGGCCAGAAGTTCGAGACGGCACGCATCTTTCGTCCATTTCACAGCTCCGTGAAGGTGCCCGACTCTGGCTGTGATTTGTGAAATGTTTAGTTTACCATCACCTCTGACCTTCCCTGGTTGATGACTTTCACTTTTGCACCTCAAGCAGCCTGTGCTAAACGCAGCACAGCACTCCCAGCCTGCACGAATGCAACCTGCCGTTCTCCTTCCTGCTCGGGGGACAGCTGCGGGTCGCTGTGTGGCTAAGACAGAGCAACTTAGGCAACGCGGCTCTTCCGGCAGGACCGGGGGTTCCGTGGACTCTGTTCAGAGCCACCACCTCCCCATCTCGACTCAAAGCTGTAAAGATTTCATTAAGTACCGCAGAGCTCACCTTGCTCTGTGCCCTTGTTGGAATCTTCAGAGCTGTGTGAGAGCATCTAGTTCCCTACGCAGAGGCACCCATTCAAGGAGCTGGTGAGGCTCCCGCTTTCCCCCCGGTTGTTTTCTAGAATCCTCTGTACGGCCGGGGCATGCACGTGGGGGGAACAATCAGAGGGCTTCCCAGACGGCGACTTTCCTTTTTCTCTTTTGTTCTTCTTCCCTCCCTCCCTCTCCTCTCCCGTCCTCGTCTCTCATTCGGACTCTTAATGGAATGTCAGTCATAAGCACGGATCATGGATGGAGGATTTCAAGATGAACGAGCTGTCCCCTTCCTCTCACATGTGACAGATCACGTTGGACATCCTCTTGGACGAGTGGTGCTTCTATGATGTTGAAATGGCACTAAAATGGTGTGTTTTTGTTTTTGATTTTTTGTAAGTGAGTCATTCACTAACCTTAATGATTGTTGGTGGCAAGTTGCTTCTCTCTCTCCTCAAAACGATGGTGAGCCCTCCTCTCTTGCCTGAGTGTCCCGATGCCTCACCTGAGGGTAACTGATTCTGGGAAAGGCCCCGGATATGCTTTTATAAGGCAAATAATTATGGCCCAAAGTAGTGATGTTAATTAATTCAAGTTAAGCGATAAAAAGAAGTCATCTGAAATTTAACGCTCGGCTCACGGCACTGACTTGAAGTTGAGACCAGCGCATGGAGGCTTTCAGCTCAGGGAAGTGACTCCGTCTCTGCCTTGGGGAGCCCTGTTGTCACCACGTGGCCATAGTTGTGAGGAGGGGCCTGACCATCCCTGTTGGGTGTGGGGAGTGGAGGGCGGGTCAGTTGTCTATGAACAAAGCGGTTAGTGAGGACAAGCTTCTCTTTCGTTTTGGAGAGTGCAGAAACCTGTCTTCAGCCTTGTAAATACAGAAAAATACCTACTAGCTAGTGTCGGTGGGCCTACAGGCCCAGCCAGGGTCTTTTTGTAAGACTTAAAGGAGTGCTGACCAAAGTGTGTTCATTGGGACACATCCCACAGAATGTTATGAGATATTCCTTTTAAAAAGTTTGTTGTCATATATGTTTGGGAAATGTGGAGCTAAAGAATATTCAAGGTTTTCTTCTTGCAAGAATTCTCAGAGCTAGAGTTACATGATACCCCAAAGGAAAGAGAACATGAAGCGGTGCCCAAAATTACTCAGCCAACAAAGTCATCTTTTTCCTCTAGAGCATCTGTCTCATCAAACTACCCTTCTGATAAATTCCTTGAGAAATAATCTCAAGTAATTTCATTGATTTCACCTATAAGCACCCACGGGTTGCCAGGCACTGGCTTAGACTCAGACTTGCAAGTGGATACGAGACAGATGCATGTTCTCTGTCTCTGTAGAGCCACGGTGTCTTGAGGAAACCTGAAAATAAAAAGGTTAACACAAAATGAGTAGCATAAACGCAGGCAAGGACACAGTGTGGGGGTTGATACGGAGATCGCAGAGAAGGACCTACTGAAGGGAAATGGTCAGGGGCACATTTGAATAACCACACTGGAAAATGAGAAAAATGCATTAGCTGCAAATTTTTTTAAAAAGCACCACCTACACTAAAATACTGTACCTTCCTGGGGGGCGCCTGGCCGGTTCAGTCGGTAGAGCAGGCGACTCTTGATCGCGGGGTCATGAGTTTAAGCCCCACGTTTTAGATGGGGACTACTTAAAACAAAAGAAAACACAATGCCTTCCTATTTGAACTTCTTTTAGAAGAACCTGCTACAGAAAGGGCACAGCGGCAGACGTCAGCATCATCGTGGCTCGTTCTTGCTTTGCTCGGCAGCATGTCCTCAGTCGCAGTGGCGTTACAAGCACTGGGTGCTAGACAGTGAGACACATAGCTTTCCTCTCCCACCCACGAAAATGACTCCCGGCGGTCAGCATCCGCGACTCTCAGAGCCGTCAGCACAGTGAGACCCTGCAACAGCTCTGAGTTTAGAAACAAGACCTGAACTTGCCCTCCCGAAGATTACATGCCAGCAAGACACACGGACTCAGGTGCTTTCAGTATGATCGGAGAAATGCCGTGATCCAGCCTCACAGAGAATGCTTCTGGAACGTGGCGTCTGAGAGTTCCTTTGCAAATGATAGACATTCTTAAGGAGTGAAGTCTTGTGTGTTTTTATATTGCCCCCGATAACTTTACAATACGTGGCAACGTAGTTTTACTTCTGTTCTCCCTGAAAATTCTGATTTAGGGCCAAAAGTGGGGGTGTTTGGCCCAGCTCTGGCCAGCAAGTAAGGAACGCGGGCCCTCCGGCAGGTGCGCAATAAGCAGTAGGGGCTGTACGGTGCCGAGCACGGCTACCGGATGGAAATAGTTCCTGGGTAATTGCTTTTTTGATTGATTGACAGAAGCCGTCTAAGCTGCTCGTTCCCTTTCCCTTTATTAGATTTTGTGAATTCTTGATGAAAATGGTTTTGGAATGCAAGCATTTAGCTCAGACTCCACTGCCTGAATATATGTCCTAAAATATCATGACACAGCTCGCCAGAGGTCTGGTCGGGCTCCGCGCCTCATCTCTGTTCTCCAGGTCCTCGCGGCCTGAGCAGTCACCGCTCCCTCCGCTCGCTCCCTCGTCTTCCTCCTCAGCTTCAGTTGAGCTTTGCCTTTGATATCCGTGGGCAATAGTGTCCCATTTCGTTTGTGTCTGGGCTCTCTGAGCTGTGAAGATTTATTTTCGGGGTGACTTGACGTCGGGGCCTGGATGAGCCTCACGTAAAACCTTCTCCTGGTGGCTCCGGGGCAGGTGGCCGTGTCCTAGAGCAGTGTTTGGATTGGCTGTCAGGTGGTGGCTTCTTTTGAGCAGGGCCATGGATCGTTTTTTGACTTAGCTTAGGCTATGTGCCCCTAGTGTTTCCATTTGCCATCTTCGCAGCTAGCTTGAAAGGCAAATGCAGGGCCTCGGAGCCGAAGGGGGATCTATTTCAGCAGAAGGCATTGTTCTGTCACATCACCGGCAATCCAGGGCAGCACATTGTAAATGACAATGGGATGACTGCGTCCTCGCAGATACGTTCCTTCCCTGAGAACCGAATGTTCTTGGGGGTGAAGTCACGGCTCCATGATTGCTCCTTCTGGGTCATGTGGATGCTTGGATGATGGTGCAAGAAAGACCCAAACAAGGGAAAGGAAGCTGAGACCCCAACAGAGGGAATTAAAAACAAACACAAACCTGTGATATTGGGTTCTATTCAGGGGTTATTAATCTGGGCTCCATTTTTTTTTATGGACCATAAAGGGGTGGGGGGCTCCAGATTTCAGGAAACTCACAAAATCCCAGAAATTGTATGCAAAATGTATTTTCTAGGTAGAAGCTCTAGAGATTTCACTGACCAAAATTAAGAGACTCTGATGACAAAAAAAGTAAAAAAATAAACTGCAAATCAAAAACTAAACAACCCCACAACAGGACACAAGGAAACTCTGTGAGGTGCTGTACGTGTCTATTATGTTGACTATGGTAATCGTCTCGTGGGTGTGTGCCTATGTCCAAATCAAATTGTATATGTTAAATACATGCAGGTCTTTGTATATCAAGCGCAACTCATTATAAAAGAAAAAAAGCTTAAGAAAGAAAAGAAGAAAGACTATCTGAGCCAAAAGAAATGCAGGACCCTTAGGGACTGTTTCACCTGGCTTTCATGACAGTACCCGAAAAAACTCTGCCCAACTAAGAAGCACGGCTTCACGTGCCCTGGACACGTCCCTTACTTGACATTCACCGTGTATATGATAGTCTGCTAAGTGCTTGAGTGTAAAAAAAAAATGGTAAGATACACTCTTCTCCCTTGAGGCTTTCAGAGATGTCAAAGCTGGATTTCGACAAGGGTGGGCTAATTGGACAGATGGCAAATGGAAATGTGGAGTAGGAATAGACTGGAAGCGTGTGCGTCAGTTTGGAGGGTGTGCACTTGGATGAGATGTAACGGAGGCCTGGACGAGGGTTAGCGGGCGGTTGGATGGACGTGAGTGAACAGGAAGTGATGGTGGATTGAACGCCAGGGGTGAGGGGAAGGGAAGAGTCAAGATGGTGCCAGAGTTCCTAGCTCAGGGATTCGGGGAACTGTCCCCCGGTGGAGTGTCTTCTTCCTCAGAGAAGCCCCAGTCCTGCTCTTGCTGATTGGATCAGACCCACTCAGATTAGCAAGGATAGTCTCCTTTCCTTAAAAATCAGCAGATCATAGGCACTAATCGTGTCTAAAAAATACCTTCACAGAAATACCTAGATCAGTGTCTTATTGTGTAACTGGGGACGAGAGGCTAGCCAAGTAGACACAGAAGAATAACCATCACACCCACAAACTCGCGTCCTTCATGCTGAGATTCAACTGAGGTTACTTTATTTGAAGGTGACACTGACCACATGAAAGCAGGGTGTGGCGCCCCTCAAAGTGTGATTTATATTAGTGCAAATTGATGGCTCACTAGGAAAACAGGAGGAAATTAACTATTGGATATACTTAGTCCTACCCATTTGTATTTATACCTTTGACTATTAAAGCAAATACGTTCATGCCAACTAATTTACAGACACTGCTAAGAGGGTAAAAGAGGATTATACTTCAAGCAAATAAGCAGATACTTTTTACAAACATTTTTCATTATATATCAGAGAATTCATAGGATCATATAAGTTTATCATAATATGTTAACTTTTAAATCAGTCATTATTGTCCTTATTTTATATCATACAGCGTTTGTTAATACAATGTGTTTATGTCACACTAAATGAAATAATAACTGAAAAGCACTTAGCGTGCTGCGTGCTGCATTATACATGCCCAATAGAGGTTTGTATTAGTACGAGAATTACATCATGTTGTCTATTCAAAGTTTGTAAGAGGGACACCTGGGTGGCTCAGTTGGTCAAGCGGCTGACTCTTGATTTGAGCTCATGTCATGATCTTGGGGCCCGGGAATCGAGCTCTGCATTCGGCAGGAAGTCTGCTTGAGAATTCCCTCTCCCCCCACACTCTCTCTCTCTTTCCATCTCTCTCTACCTGCCCCCCCTGCCCCCTCCCCAAATAAATCTTTAAAAAAAAAAGTTTCTAACAGAGAAGACAGGTGATTGTTGAAATTTTAGTAAGTCCGTTTTCTCTACTCCAGACTCCTCCATTAATTTATTTTTCCCTCAAAGAGATTTTAGCTGTTCAAAAACAATACCTACACAGTGAGATTATGACATGATTGTAAATTGTTTATATTATCCACCTTGGTTTTTCCTCACACAAGAAACACATTTGTAGTCAGGTGTACATGTTTTAAAGTCTTGACCAGACCAGCTGACTGACCTGATGTCTATTTTCCTCCAGAGAATTCCTATCTCTGGGCTGGAAATTTCTGCCATTGGTCAGCCCGCCCATAGATATTGTTACACGAGTGATAAGTGGAGGGTTAGAGATTTCATCCCGAGGAGTTTTGCTTTCTTACCCATTTTAGACCTTGGTCGTTTCCTGACTGACTCTTCTAAATTGACAGAAGGCTCCTCATTATTTCCTTATTCTTATAACGATTTACTGTTACGATTTCCTCTCATGTGAGTTATCTGCGCATTTCTCCTGTCCGCGCGCGGACTCCTGCGCCCTGGACCTGGATTCGAAGCCGGATGTCACCTGGTTTCATGAATGAGTTACTTAACATCCCTGAGCTTCATGCTGTCCTTTGTGAATTAGAGACAGTAGCAGCGAGCTCGTAGGTTTGTCGTAGTTACTACTGAGAAGACGTAAGCACGGGCTTGTTCCCGTCCTAAACGCAGACGGAGCTCAGCCCTTGGAGGAGGAGGGAGCAGTGGCCACGGGGGTGGGAGGTAGTATTACAAGGGGTGATGGTACAGAGGAAACTGGCCTCCATTGCTGCTGAGGAAGCCGGCTTTGAGGAGTGGGGTCCAACAGCGGAAGTCAGGACATAGGAAGAATTCTCTCAGTGGACCAGAGATTTTTCCTGCCCGCCTGGTTCCCTTGCAGTCTGGACTGAGAAGTTAGGGACCCTTATGAGCCGATGTTTGAGCTTCCGCAAGGCTCCACCTGAGGGGTTCATCAGGTAGAATCCAGTCTCTGTAGTTTGGATGGTTTAATGGTGACTGTGGTCGTAGGGATAAGAAAGAAAGGGTCTTACTTGCCACCTTTAATGCTTTGACATTTCAGAGCCATTTGTATACATTACCCCATTTTATTCCTTTGGCCTTTAGAATCGGGATACATGTTTTATTACTACTTGTACTCTCTTTAGTTGGTTTCTGAGAAATGAGAAAGTTTAGAAGCGGAGAGGGAGCCAAGTATGATGCCAAAAGGTGGTATGCTGTTTTTCTACAGGCCCAAAGACCTACAGAAATGTGCACCCGAGTTCGTTAATATGACCTAATGCCAAGCTGTCTGTTAAGTCTTGACATACTGTTTGCAATCTTGGCATTCCACAGAACCTTCTGGCAAAAGATTATTCTCCCATCCAACAATCCAGAGCCCTCTTTGTAAACTGTAGCAAAGTGTCGTGTGACATCTGAAATGCTCACGCTTTCCGCTGTTTGTCGAGTACAGACGAACCCTTGAGTTCACTGTTAGGGGCTGCACTCCGTTGGGCTGCTCTTTTAACTGGAAGAGAAAGATGTTTTCCCTGAGTGGCTTTTCGGGACGGGTGCTTGCTGCACTGCCACTCCCTGGGGCCAGCTGTGGGCCCAGCTGTAGTCCATCAGAATTATAAGCGTCTTTAAATGTAATCACATCCTCCAGCATGGGGAATCACATTTAGAAAGTCCCAAAAGAGGGCGCCTGGGTGGCTCAGTGGGTTAAAGCCTCTGCTTTCGGCTCAGGTCATGATCTCAGGGTCCTGGGATCGAGGCCTGCATCGGGCTCCCTGCTCAGCGGGGAGCCTGCTTCCCCCTCTCTCTGTCTGCCTGCCTCTCTGCCTCCTTGTGATCTCTCTCCCTCTGTGAAATAAATAAATAAAATCTTTAAAAAAAAAAAGTCCCAAAAGATATTCATAAAGCCTGTTCATGAAATCTTAAGCTTTCTGACGATGGAGACAATCTCTTTTTTGTTATTTAATAAGCCTCATATTCCCAAACATTCTTTATATATACATATACATAATTATTTTTTTTGGTAGCTCAAAAACTTACCTTTGCTCTAAAACATCCACACATGAATCCTATTCCGTCTTCCAAGGAGGCCTCTTTTCCTTTCCCTACCTCGCTGATGTCTGGAGAGATTCTGTGCTAGTATCCCTAGGTCCCTAGTTCCCTGCAATTTCTTTCTTACTACGCAGCTTCCAGATTTCTTAGTGCATGGATCGCATTCCTCCCTATTCTTTCCATTTTGTTCATGCCACAGAATAGTGTCAGCGAGAGTCACGTGAGACCCGCATGTCATTTATTGGCTGTTGAGGCGAGCCATTGAGGTTGAGGAAGTTGACCAGGAAACTGACCTCAACAGGCCTTCCAAGCCACGCTAAGATGTTTAAACATAGGCTGTGGTGAGGTCCGTGATTTATAAAGATAATCAAGGTGGTCAAGTGGGGGATGAATTAGGGATTTAGGGTGAAAGGAGACAAGGCAGTTAGTTAGGCTGGCATATTTCCATTAATTGATATTCTTTAGATACAGTGGCTCCTCCAGTGATGACCGCGTCCCACTGGGCTGTCGTCAGCTCCAAGATTCCCAGTCTTGCCCGAAATGCACCCTGAGAGACTTCGCTAAAGCCTCTTGAATTCTAGCTTCGTAATACGTGCTGCTTTCACATAATGGCATCCAAAGGAAGAGAAGGATTCTCTGGTAGTTCTCAATATTCCTATCCTGGCTCCTGCTGACATTGCTCACCAACCTATAATTCTTTCTAGAATCTTTCCAAGCATGATTTTAAGGATTCTGGTGCTCAGTGGCATTTCTAGGCTCTATCTTTTTATTTTCTTTTTTTTTCCCCCTGTTGAAATTTGAGGTACGGATTCCTCTTTCTCCATTTTTGGGGCCTTATCTCTTGGTACCTTCTCCAAGCTTACTTTATAACCACATTCACGAGGGTTTTGGGTAGCAGAGTTTCCAATAGCCTTAGAACTTTGCGTTCCCTGATGAGCTAGATGAGTTCTCTGGCTACTTCCTCTCCTGCGTGAGGCTTTACTCCCCTCCCACCCTACTTCCAGCAGTTATTTTTCTACTATTTCCCATTTGGCATTCTCGCCCATGGGAAGCGTAAAAGCCAGGTAGCAGCAGAGTTGTGATAGACTTGCTTACCACCCGTGTATGTCTTTCCGTGTACTTTCCGATCCCATAGAAACATATGCTCGGGCCCCTCTGTTTGTATTCTTGTTACTCGGTGGTGTATAGTAACAACCACTGATGTGAGCAGTTTTCCTTGCTCAGTATTTGCAGGGACACCAGTGGGCTCTGAAAAAGGAAGGTCAGTAGGGAAAACGGGTCAAGAGGTGGCAGAGCACGTCAGAACGTCAGACAGGCAGCTCTGTGTCACAGTAGCTTTGGGCTAAGCTGACCCACAAGCACTGGCTATAGGAATGTGGATAATATTTACCCACTGTCGACTCTGAATAAATTGCATTCTGAGATGGCAGTGCAAAGGACATCCTTGACACTTCCTCATTTGAACACAAGCAAATACAAAAATCAGATTTCATTTCTGTGCATTCAGAATAGCAACCAGGGATTGCTTCTTTTGTAAGGTAATCTTGTTCTTTTATATGGAAAAAATATGTACAGTTCCCCATTTTCCAGGTCATAAAGACTCGGACATATTAAGATGCTCTAAATCATGGCAGAGGAACCTCATGCTTCCTGTTTTCTCCACCTCCCACGTCCACCCTGATTATGAGCCCCTGCCCCTATCAGGATGTTAAGATCGAAACTGACCAGAGACCTTAACATAGCTAGACACTCACAAACTCAGTACTAGTTCTAGCTTTTCAATCATCACTGATAGCAAGAAGCCCCAAGCTAGTATTTAAAACACGCTGTAATGGGGGTGGACGAGTGGCTCAGTCAGTTAAGCGTCAGACTCCTGGTTTCAGATCAGGTCATGATCTCACGGTTGAGAGATGGAGCCCCACATTATGCTCTGCACTGGGGGCAGAGTCTGCTTGAAATTCTCTTTCTCCCTCTGCCCTGCCCCCCACTCATGCTCACGCGCATGCGCTTTCTCTCAAATAAATAAATAAATTCTCAAAAACAAAAAAAAAATTGTGCAGGGATGCTGGGTAGCTCAGTCGGTTGAGACTCAAACTCATGATTTCTGCTCGGGTCATGGTCTCTGGGTCATGGGATCGAGCCCCCAGTCGGGCTCCATGCCGAGCCTGGAGCCTGCTTGGAATTCCCTCTCTGCCCCACCCCACTTGCACACATGTGCTGTCTCTCTCTAAAAAACCCACAAGGAACCATGTAGTAATGACATAATAGATAGACTTACCCATTTTTGTTTTCTTCCCTTATGAAATAAGAGTTTAAAGGAAATGGTAAAAGAAACAGTAACTCCCAAACGTGTGGGTAGCACGGTTTACTGGGTGTTTTTATGGCTGTTCACCTCTTGAATCTTCCCAGCAGTTCCACAATTATTGTTGTGACCCCATTTGAGAGATAAAAGACCTAAGCTTCCGAGAAGCTAAATGACTCTACGAAGCACACTCAGGTGGCAGAGAACTATACCCCAGCTGAGATTTTCTGACTCTGCCTCCGGTGCTCCTTTGATGCTACTGTTTTTACTCTGGGCTGAGTTTCCGGCGTGGGAAGTTTTGTAATTCGTCAACAGGTTGTTGCTGGGACGATCATTTACGGAAGCTCTAGACGGGCCTTCTGTTAGATGGTGGCCTGGCCCCCGACAGAGACCCTGCCCCTAGAGGCCCCCACGTTTGGCAGTATCTGCCTCAGAATTCTCTAACCCTTCCTTTCGGTGGCCGGGGCCAGCAGAGCCATCCAGGTGGGCAGCCCTGAGCCGACACTGGTACCCACAGTGGTGCCAGCCTCCATTTCTATCCTTCAGGGCTCCCTCCCACCCTCTCCCCCAGACGTGGGATCGCCTAGGTGCCCTCATGAGCCGTGGGACACGTGGCAATGGGATCCCTCTAGACCCCCATAGGCAGGCCCTAATTCCAGGAGAATGCCCTGGTGAGCAGATGGCCGGTACACCGTCTCTTTAGCTGAATCACTCGAGACTGGACCTCTAGTGTGACACGGACATACTGACTCGGGGTGACTCGAATTGATGACAGAGACAGGAAAAAACCCTGCAAAAATATTTGGTCCAGTGCCCTGCACAGCTAGAGATGGTTCTGTAGGTGGCAGGAACTATAAGGGGTCTGCGATTTGACCCTGGGTGCGAGCTAATAAGTGAATCGACTCCAGTTTAATGGATGCTGGCGGAAGACAAAAGAAGAGCTTATTACTCATAGCAATAGCAGTAGCCAGAATAATCTCACTTTCTTTTGCCAGTTCCTTAAGGTGACACGGAGAGGGCCAGGCAGCGTTTGTGCATTCAGTGGACTGTGTTACATGAGGGAAATTCTGAGCGTAGGGAACCCAAACCCTTTGTAGTGGATGAAAGCACGCCTGACCTTTGGCTTGGGAGGGAGAGATGATCCCGGTCAGTTTTCCGAAGCCGTTTAGTGTAGAAACATCCTGTGAAAGATCGTCCAGGAAGGCAGTGAGTGCCTCTGCCCCCAAGACGTGGTAAACCAGGGAGACTCAGGGAGACTCAGGGAGACGCGCCTCTCAGCGGCGCGTTCCGCTTGCCCCCTCCTGACTGCAGGCGTGCAAGGACAGCAGACCCCTGGCGTGGTCCTACCGCGTCAGGATTGCCCCTAAGTACAAGTGGCTTCTCAAAGAAAAGGCTGAAGCCAGGGAAGAAGGAACGTGGGTGTTGGGAAAGACACGCTTCTGTACCTTGTGGGCCTGCGGATAACTCTGTCCGTTTCCATCCAAGTTCGTTTGAGAATCTACAGTCCTATCCACGGGCAGCACCGTTTGTCTCATGGTTTGGTTTGGGAGCTGCTCGCCTGAACTTACATTTCCTTCCCCTAGCCTGTGTTACGGGGCTCAGCAGCGTCCCCATCTCAGTGTTCTCCTCAGGTAAGGGGTTGTCTCCAGAAGACCCCTGGGTGATCTTGTTTTGTTAAATGGCGAAGGCAGTGCCGCGGCCCCTTTGCTCCCATTCATACGTTGTTATGGCTCGAATGACAGGGTTGCAAATACCATCTCTGTCTGTCCTCCGTGGATCATGGCTCAGAGGAAGTGAGAAATGATGAGGCTCTTCGGACCTTGGGGAGGCAGTTAGGGTGTCTGGGGGATAAAGGAGTCGTTTGAAACTACTGGATGTCGGGGCTGAGAAAAACCAAGCATCAGGGGGAAAAAAATGGATGAGGAGGGGTTGTCTTCGAAGTCATTCCATAGTTTCTCCTGCGGCCCATCCTGCTATGGGACTTGAAGAATGGATCTTAAAATGCAGTTTCACTATTCCATCTCCTTCGTTTTCCTTGGCTTTGTAAAGGAACGTAGGCAGTCGATTCTAAAATGAATGTCAGGGGAATGTTTTTAAGGAGCAACTCAAACACAGTCGTGTTTGTTCCCTTGTCACTGTCACCCTCCCTCCTGGACGCCACCTCAGCATCCACTCTGTGCACCGTCTACACCGACGTCTTCAGCCCTGGGGGCACGTGCTGCTCGTGGCTGTCGCCTCCGTGGCCACACTCTGCAGACGCTGCCGCCACGACCACCGGTGACTTGGCTACAGAGCCAGGATATTTACGCTGCTGTGCCTAACTGAACTTCGCCGGGGTTAAAAGCCCTGGTTTTTCATTTCCTGACTGGTGTTTGCAGTGTGGAATTGCAACACCACACCTACGTGCGTTTTTGCCTTTTAAATGTTCTGTGGTGTTGCAACATGTGAGAAATTCCCAGGGATCCTTCAGCTTCTTACACACGCTGGTTTGTAAAGTCAGGTCCGACTCACCGTGTCAGAGTCACCTTCTTGCATCCCTGCCGCGTAATTCCGATTTCGCACTGCGCGGCGTTAGCTGTTTTCCAGCTCAGGCTTCACTCTTGAGGACACCAACACAGAAACAAAGAGAACTTTTTTTTTTAAATGTTAGCTTCTTCTTCCAAGAGCAATTGAACTTAAACTACTCTCCCTATTGTTTTCTGTGAAGTCTCATTTAAAATATTTTATTAATGCAAAGACGTGTGCATTCAGGGCTAAGGACCAGTGAACAGTAGCCATAGCAACCGGGAAGCCATTCGGGAGAAGAAAAAAATGCAGTAAAGAGTAAGTGTTTTAATCCTTAACTTTAATCCCTTTACTTCCTGTTCTCGAAATGAAATATAAATCAGGCACCATGGAGTGCTGCGATTTTTCTCTGAAAGGGATGTTGGCCAAAGAGGATTAGGAATGGACAGACGTGTTTAAGGAATTTAATCACACAATTTGTTGTCAAACTTTTGAGACCACGAGTGACCAGTTCCTTTGAGTGGCGTCAATGAGAACCAACAAAACATACTTTGAAACTGATTAGAGGGTTGGCGCAGGGGGGACAGCCCTGTTTGCTGTTACTGTTACATCATTTTAGCCCAGAGTCATGCCATGAGAAACCGAGGAATTTGCTTCGTCTCCCCGTGGGGAGCTTGAAGACTGGGGGTGTGTCAGGTTGGTCAAATAGAGATATTCTTTTGATCTTGGAAATGCTAGGGAAAAATGAAGTCGCCAGGATCTCACATACTACTTTTCCCTGGTGCCCGATGACTATGGGCATCTTACCAAGGATGTGTGCGGTCCCTTGTCAACAGACTTTTGGGTCTGGTGAACAGCACAGGCTTTAGTTTCCATGGACAGTAAAACAGAATTTTCAGAAGGGTAGATAAGTATTATTTCTTGACATTATGTTTCTAAAATTTTCTTTTATATGAACTATCGCTTAATGTGTTAATTTCCAATTAAGAATAGAATTCCCAATTTTCTGTCTTTAAAGTCAGACCAAAACCATGCCCCTCAACACGGGCTCAAAGTGTTTGTTGTTTGACTCCACAACACATCTGCTCTTCCTAGTTCTACTTGGGAGGATTACTGGGGACGACAGGAAGACATGTTTTTAATGGCACTTTTCCTTCCCCCGGCACATATATGAGTATTTCTTTGATAAATTTATTTCTAGCGGACTAAAAGTTACCAGTGCACAGGGCTCTTTGCAGAGATCTGAAGTAGCTACAACTTGGGCTAGCTTCCTACAGTGTCAGAATGTGAGATTACTTCCAAAAATAGCATCTTCCCGAGGGGGCGCTAATAATGAAGACAGGCAAGCAACATGAGGCCTAGAGCATCTGAGAGTGCAGCTAGACACGGCGGACCACGGAGTCTGAAGTTCCTTGCAGACCTTGAGAACAAAAGTATACGCGGTAAGGCCTGCAGATGGCAGGACATCTGGGAAGAGAAGTAGCATCGTGCTCTCAGCTTAGAGGACAGCGTGTGACATTGACAACACCTGTTCCTGCTTCCTCGTCTTGAGCCTGTGTTCTTTCTCCCCATCCGGTCGGAAACAGCAGGACTGATGTAGTCTAGGATGGAGCGTCTGAGATGTGACCGGGGCGCCGTGAATGGCTGCCGGCAGCCCTCACCATCCTCCCATGCTCCACTTGGACTTTTGGCTTTCTAGTCTGGATTTCTGGGACAGGGTTAAGTTTTTGAGAGGAGACCGGAGTTTATTGCAGAAAGTGGATGATAAGAAAGATAAAGTATTGTCCGTGTGCAAAGGAGGAATGGTAGATTCTGAACACGGAAATCGCTTTGGCAGAGGCTGTAGAGACTACAGGAACCCTCCAGAGGAGTCCAGTTCTGGGCTTGACCCTAAAGAACTTTCTGAGCCAGGCCTCCTTCTGATGACCAAAGAGAAGAGCTTCGTGTCACCCAAGGATCAAAAGGTCCTGTGATTCGTACATCACTCTAAGGCATATGGTTCTTGGACGAGGGTGGGGAGACTACTTTCAGTAAATGCTTCTCTGGATTAACAAAAAGAACACCATGGGCCGGCTCTTCCATTGGTGGCCTCAGCCCAGGGGGAGAGGCTCTGGAGGAGTACCCGGCCTTATGTGAAGCAGTCATGGGGGAACCAGGGCCGCAGCTGGTCATCTGGTCACCAGGTGTCAGAGGATGGAAGTCCTTGTCTCGGCTGTGTAGGTTGTCACAAAGGGGGCTAGGGTGCGCCATTTAGGGCACACGTGGCTGAAAATTTCTGTATTCTCCTTACCAAATGTACGTTAGATGTTGAATCTTTAAAAGCAAGGTAGAAAATTGGATGTGTTCCCAGCCCTTCCAGATGAATGAGAGATAGGATGTATAAATGTAACGAATTAGCATTTCCTATTGGAAGGATTGCTCATTTGCACATTCCAAGAGGCAATATATAAATGTGGATAGTATTATCTAGTGAGATTTGGCATGAACAGGGACTGAGTATTATAAGGAAATAAACTTCCCAAGTGTCTATTTTTTTAACTTCTGTTAAGATTTCACTTGGCTAGTTCCTGTCTTGTTCTTAGTGGATAATCTCGGCATGCTCGCCCTGCTTTACGCCTCTTCCCCTCATAGAGTGGGGAGACATGATTTTATCTGTCTTTAGGGGCTGCTCTTAGGGATAAGCATGGATTAATGAGTCTTTAGCAACTATTGATTCATTTTTATTCATTCGTTATTCATGCATTTCCCCAAACATTTATGGAGGAACTTTCATGTAAAAAGAAGCACTGTTTTAGCTTACACGATCAAACAGACATGGTTTCTGTTTACAAGGAGATTTTTTGTCTTCTGTGGCACACACACACACACACACAGAGACTTTATTAATAAGTACTATACTGTGTAGAAAACTGCAGGTCCCCTCAGGGTGATAAAAATTGCCACTGCAGGGTGCCTGGGTGGCTCAGTTGGTTAAGCATCTGCCTTCGGCTCAGGTCATGATCTCAGGGTCCTGGGATCGAGCCTCCCGTGGGGCTCCCTGCCCAGTGGGGAGTCTCCTTCTCCCTCTACCCCTCCCATTGCTTGTGCTCTCTCTCTCACATACACACACACAAAAAATAAAAGCTTTTAAAAAAAGAAAAAGAAATTGCCGTTGCTGTTTAATAAGGAAGGAATGACTTTGGAATAGGAAGGCCTGGGGACCTTGAGGGCAGAGGTGACACTGAACGGGGCCTGGGAGAGTATGCAGAGTGTGTGGTAGATACGCAGACGCTGGACGGGAGGGGACTCAGGTGCAGGAGGCTCGTGGCCAGAAGAGCAGCGGGAGACGTGAGCGAGCAGCGTGGAGGGCAGTATGTGGGCTCTGTGTGGCTCGGAGGCACGGGACACGTGGCCACACAGCTGGGACACAGCCAGCCTGGTAAAGCCGGGAGTCGGGGCTGCAGGCAATGCTTGCCGGAGAGTCACTAGAGGGCTTTGCAGGTGGGAAGTGGCCTTGTCAGCCACGTGCTTCGGGGAAATTAAACTGAGCGGGGAGCATGGGTTGGAAGCCGGAGCACAAAGCAAGGGCTCTCCATTGAAATGACGGCCTTCAGCTTTCACAAGGAGGCATTTTAAAAATTGTGCACACACTCGTGCATGTTAAAATCAGCCTTAAATCTTTTTCAGACAATCCATTTTAATTAAATGAGAGGAAGGAAAAAATGAGTTCTGCCGTTAGTCTCTCCCCACATTTGCTACACTGTAGCACCGGCTGAGGCTCCAGTCAGAAATCAATTCAAAGGGAGACAATAAGGATCTGGTAAGATGGACGGGGAAGTAATTGTGAGATAGCTGGCTGCTTTAATTAAACTTTGAGAATACTTGAATAGAAAGAAAAATGCTACACTTGACTGGATGGGCTGGAGTGTGTGTGGTCACATTAGTGCGCGGAGCCGCAGGCAGGAGGGATTTATGAAGCTGAGAAAGAAGTAAACCCTTCACGGTGCACGCAGTCTTCACAGCCTTGTGACCCGGCCCCAAAGGGTGAAGGAGGATTTTTTGTGTGTGTGACAATGTGAAATGCCTTATTAATATTTCCCTAATTGTCTTTTTTTTTTT
Source organism: Ailurus styani (assembly GCA_002007465.1). Taxonomy (NCBI): domain Eukaryota; kingdom Metazoa; phylum Chordata; class Mammalia; order Carnivora; family Ailuridae; genus Ailurus; species Ailurus styani. The sequence goes on from LNAC01000203.1 coordinate 1,133,194, forward strand.
AGATTTTTTATTTATTTATTTATTCATTTGACACAGAGAGAGAGATTACAAGTAGGCAGAGAGGCAGGCAGAGAGAGAGGAGAGAGGAGGAAGCAGGCTCCCTGCTGAGCAGAGAGCCCGATGTGGGCCTCGATCCCAGGACCCTGGGATCATGACCCGAGCCGAAGGCAGCGGCTTTAACCCACTGAGCCACCCAGGCGCCCTCCCTAATTGTCTTAACCATAAAATCCACCCTTCAGTTTCTTGTTCTGCTCTTGCGATGTTCCTCCAGATGTGGTCTGCATCTGACTTTGACTGTGTCCGTCTGTGTGTTGTTTTTCACTCAGAAAAACAAAACAAAAAACCCTGTACGTTTCTTGGTGTCAATTTTAGAGTACTACTGACTTAGGAAGAAAATGGTGTTTTTATAAATGTAGCAATACAGAAAATCCAAAGCTGCATGCCTTTCTGATTTCAACATCCTTTCAAAACTCAACCCCAAGTCTGTCCAGGATTGCTAGATGGTGGTACCGACTTGGGTAAGTGGGACATGGTGATGAAGTATTAACATCCCACAAGTGTTCTGAAAAGGTTTTGTGGTTGGCTTTGATTTCTAATATATTTTGGACTTTTCTAAGAGAATGAAAGCTAGCTACATTCTTCTGAGATGGAATAATGTCATGGTTATAGTCATGCGTGAAAACTATGCTAACGTCTCGATCCAGATACCATTTGGCCCCAGACTGTCTTCTGAGGATAAACAAGACCCCAGGGGATTCTAACAGGTACCCCTCCTAACAGCCGTAATCGTTCCTACTGAGACAGATTTAACGAAGTACCACACAGGCCAGTCTCCTCAGGTCCCGTCATGTCAAACTGTAGCAACCCCACAGAGCTGGTGTTTTCACTCCCATTCTGCAGAGGACGCTACTGAAGTCTTTCAAGGCCAAGCATCATGCCAAAGGCCACCTCTTAGTCGGTGGCAGAACTGAAATTTGACTTGTGAATTTGAATTTGATCCTTGACCCCAAAGTTCCCATTCTCTTCCCTTTGACATATTGCCACACTATGGTGAGGAAGAGGTTGATACAAAAGGAGAGAGAGAGAGAAACACCTAAACAATAAATAGGAGAAAAAGAAAATCCAAGTACACGTTAAATAGTGTTACGGTGCTTTCACACTGAATATTAATGAAAAACAAAAGTGACGATAGAAATAGCAGTTGACATTGATCGACTGCAGCATACCATGCATTAGGGGAATACTTAGCTCATGCGTCTCAGGTTCCCTACCACTAACAACAACCTTGGAAAGCAGGGGGCATTGTCCACATCATACAGAGGAAACTGAGCTAAGGAGATGTTAACAACTTGTTTTGTGTTGTCTAACATTTCCAGTAAGCAAGGAGACTTGCTCAAATCCAGGTGTGCTGGGTCCAGAGCCTACCCTCTTATCATCCGTGATCACAGATAAGCTTCTCTTGAAGTGCGTGTGAACGGCTTACGGTCAGATGGTGCTGTGTTACAGAGAGAATTCACTCCGGCAGGGATGGAACACCACCTCTGCTGCCAGAGAATATTCTGGTCCAGTTTGCCAATGGCACTGAAGTGGGAAATGAAGTAGCCAGCCGAGTGATAGAGTCATCTGATACGCAGCCAGGAGATTCTGTACCGCCCGATAGCAATGCCACTTTCCAGAGCTCACTTCCGAAGGTAGAGGGCCTTCCGAAGTATGGAGCTTCCCCTGTGAAAGAGGACCTGGGGGTGTCCTCAGTGGCGAGTTGTGTCTGAGCCACTCTCTCAACTCCACAGGGCACAGAACTCAGTTGTCTTGTACACTGCTCTATCTTCTAGGCCTCACAGAGTTTTGGACACGTGGTAAGGGCTCAGTAAAGGGAATGAATTAATGAATGAATGCAGTTGAATGAATGAATGGACGAAAAGAAAAGAAAGAGAAAGAAAAGGAAAGGAGAGAAAGAGAGAAAGAAAGAAAATGTAACATGAATTTTAAAATGCCACTGATTCTTTTAGGCTGCACGGATAGAAGTAGAACGTCTTGGATGAGGGATGTGTTTGTCCTGGCCAGACGCTAGTTCAGTGTATTGGTACTAGGATGTCCTTTCCGCGCTTGCACAGCCAGGGGGGTCCAGAATCGAGAGGAGTGGGGGGGGGGCGGTGAGTGGAAGAGTACGCCACATGGGAGAGCAGGGACTGCCAGTTTAGGTAAGTGACTTCTGTGTGTCAGGCATTATTAAATGCTTCTAAATCTACCTTATTTCTCAAAACAAGCAAGATAGCTCCATGTATCATCCTGATTTTATAGAAGGGAGACTACAGGCAGGCTAGTGAACATACCTGCCCAGGATCACACAGTCCCTGACCCAGTCTGTTCAACTAGAAGGCCCCCACCCCTCCCGCTTCACTGTCCCCTTATCTGTAGGTATTCAGCCTGGACCAAGACCTGCTCCGGGAGGGCCGACACACCGAACCACGGCCCCTCTTTGGGCTGACACTCGCCAGTAGTACAGCATTTCGAGGCTTCTCAAATAGAAAGAAAGCCATAAGGTAGACCATGAGCAAAGTTACTCTGTGTGGTCTGCGGGGGGAGGGGAGAGAGAAACCCCCCGTGCATGGAAATCTCGGGGAGGCCCATTCCGGTTCAGCTTGAGGCAGAACGTCAGTGCTGAGGAATCCCCTAGAGAGAGAATTTTTAGATTCAACTGGAAATTAATTGATCGGGCGTATTGAGCAGTGGAGGACGCCAGGTTGTAGGGAAGGGAGTCGTCCAAGGTGTTCAGACAAAGGCTAAGCGGCCACCAGGATGTGCAGTGAAGGCGGGCAGTCCAACAGCACACATTTAAATTTAAGTTTAAATTAATTAAAATTCAATTAAGTTACATTACAAGTGGGTTCCTCAGTTGCACTGGCCACACTTCAAGTGCTCACGAATCACACGTGACTGGCGGCTGCTAATTAGCACAGAGCAGAACTTGCGCCACGGAAGGTGGTTCTGTTGGACAGCACTGGCATAGAGAGGGCCCATCGGAAGACTGGACCCTTGTTCCTTTCCACTTTGAAACTGTGTCTGTGAACGGTTCCCCTCAGTCACCATTTTTGACTGAATAACCAGCCGTTCTGTTGTGTCTGTTATACTGGAATGGATGTTTCACGCCTCTTACTGAGATACACCCCAGACTGTGCTTCTGCGCAAATATTTTTTTATGTTTATATTTTTAATATGTTCATTAATCAGCTATGGGTAAAAAAATTGGGGGCCTTTGGAGTCCTTGCTAAGTAGATAGGTATCCCCTATTACAGAAAATCAGGTGCCCAACTGGCCAGTACCTCATGTTCCCAAAGAGGTTTCTTCCAGTCCTGTTTTTCTAAGTCTTCATTATCATTTCTTTTTCTTCTTGTAAATTGGTCACTCCCGAAGGAAATGAATTTGATAGCAGATTGTTGGAGATTAATTACCTATGATATGCCAAAGCCACTTCATAAATGTCACTGCTGAGGAATCCCCTAGAGAGAGAATTTTTAGATTCAACTGGAAATTAATTGTAATTAATAGAATAGGTTAATTCATTGTAATTATTTTTAAGGCTTTCGGCAAGGAGTCAATTCCCCAAGATCCACATTGCTCAAAGTGTCACAGAGAATGCTTGATGAGAATGTTCTGGTACTAAACCTTAACCCTCTGGAAAAAAAAAAAAATCCTTGTCTTTCCTTCTGGCTGAGTTTCTTCAGAAATGAATTTTGATGGCATTTGATTTCTGGAGAACAAAGGAATCCCTATAAGGTGGTACATAAACACGAACAGCCCAGATAGCCTCTGCTCATTGGAGGAAAGGAAAACAAAAAGCTTCTGATTGTGCCTCGTTTTCTTTGGAAGTTTGTCTCACTTCAGACGAACAGAATGCCTTTGCTCTTGGAAGAAAATGTAATGGAACTGAAAATTGAAGAATCTGGGCCTTTTTCCCTTTCCTAATTATTTCCACTTGACTCACTTAATCTTGGACGATTATTCAATCATATCTGAAATGAGAAAATGACGGGAGTAGAATTTCCGTCTCTTGTTTCGAGAGCTTATAAACATTAACAGAATAGTCTTGAACAAAAAACAAATACAAATCACAATTGACGGTGCCTTGTTTTTATATATTAGGAAAAATCCCTGCATTGTTGGGGAAGCAGCTCAAGTTTCCAAATGTAGGAACCTTGTCGCGCCTTGATGGGTGATTTCAGTATTAACATTGAAAAACTATCATTTGGAACAAATATTTTAGAATGGGAGCATGTACAGAAGCTAAGGAGCCAACGTGTTTACTTGCACCTGGAGAGGCTGTGAAACTAAGCCCGAAAATGGATCACTGAAGCCCAGGATCATGAACACTCCAAGACTCACGGACTGGTTTTGGAGACTCGGAGACGTCTCATTCCCTCCTAGCCCGACCATGAGCCTTAGCACATGTTCGTGAAGAGAAGGATCCATGCAGCCCTGAAAATCGCTAAGAGCTAGATCAAGACTCCACGTGCAGTAATACTTCCTGACAATCGGGACCGTCTGCATTTGAAGCTTACTGCCAAGTGAAGAAGCAAGTGGCCCACAACTACAAGGACTCAAGCCCAGGCTGAGAGCCACTTACCGGGGTTGCTGTAGGGAACTCTCGTGGAAGATGAAGCTTTGGCCCCAGTGGCACCTGAGGCCCCTTCGAATCCTGATTATTCTTGTAAATCTGGGTTTTGTGTCTAACTTGGACTCCACAGTTAGGCTTTTAGCTTTATCCATAATGGCCCAGACAACCTCACTTCCAAAGATCATCTGTTCACCTTGCGCCGGTGTCGGGGAGGAGCGGGTCCCGAAGAGAAAGACACAGTGTGCATCTGAGCACCTCGTGAGTGCTGCCGATGGGCTGTGCTTTCTGAACCACATCCCATGAACTTCAGGATGGTTCCTCAGTTGGGTACTCCTGGAAGCAGACTGTGAACCAAGGGTTGAGGTGCATGTGAGTGATGAAAGCAATGCTGCCACCAGAATCTGGGGGAGGAGGGAGAGAAGGGGAAGAAACTGGGCAGGAGGGACCCCACGGGGGGGGGGGCCGCTGGGGCGTGAAGCACGTCTCAGAGTCTGTCCCACTGAGAGGCAAAGGAACACAAGGGTCCGGTTCCCGTGTGTGTTCGGGGTGGGGAGTGGGCTGCTGGCTGTTGGCCATCAAGTACACGGAAGCCGGGAGACAGGCCCCCCCAGGCTGGAAGAGGGGTCAGCACAGAGTGTATCGAAGGGGTCAGAGGGGGTCGGGCAGAACAGCAGCAGCCTTTTCTACCCTAGTTCCGACAACCTGTATCTTTTCAAGATCTCCGTGAGTAGGGGTACTTAAGACACCCCACATTGTAGTTTTTAGACACAGCCACGCGCCACTAGAGATCGGAGCCTCCTTCCGATAGAGCGTCGGGCCTCATTCTTACAGATCTCACGGGCGCAGAGTGCGGCCTGCCCAGCCAGAGGCCCGGAGTTTGGAAGTTTGAAGGGCGCGTTGGTCCGTCAGCCAGGTCCTCGTGGGCTTAACAGCACAGTTGTGCAGGAAACTCATAACTCGTAAACGCGTGACAGGAAACAGGGCCCCAAACACGCGTGCAGCCAAGGATTGTTGAAAGCAGAGTCTGCCCCTCTCCCTGGACCATGGAGGCCGGTGTGGGCCAGCCTGGTTGGAAGAGGTCGCACTCAGGAGGCAGGCCCTACACTGGGTCTGGGAGAAGCTACGTTGGGAGAAGAAAGGCCACCCCAGCAGGAGGAACGTGCCGCCGTGACAAATGGGGTGTCTGCGGACAGCAAGGCAGTGCGCCGGGAGCTCTCCTTCTAGAACTCTCTTCCTCTTGACAGGCACTTCGCTCATCTCCCCAACTCCTGCAAGTCTTTGCTCGAATCCGTCTTTCCAGGGAGGCCACAGTTCTCCCCCATGTTCCCAGGCCAGCGGCCCCTTCTCTTTTTCTTTTTCCTATAGCCGTCACCACCTTCTAGGAAATGTACTTACCTGGTCAGTGTGTGTGCTGTCCACTGGCTCTGCAGTGTGAGCTCCTCGGGCGGCAAATCCGTCTGCTCCGATGGGTGGCGTGTGTCGGGCCACCGGGACACTGGTGAGGCCCAGGAGGTCGTTTTGCAGTGGCCGAGTGAGAAGGATAAAGGAAGGCAGTGCTGCACCGGCTCTCACGGGGCTTGGCGAGGGCCGCAGAGTCGAGGTAAGTCAGGGTCCCCGTGTTGGGCCGCACAGCCGCCAGCCCTTTAAAACGGACGAATTGACGATTGGTGGGTTCAAATGTCGCTTCTTTCTGTAAAGACCAATAACGTTTCCATAAAGGGCAAGTTCTTTGCTATCTCCTAAGGGCAGATGATTAGACGGTATTGAAAAAAATTTTTAACTCTTTTTGTTCTTGTGAAAGGAGACAAAAATGCCAAGTTGTTTTTAAGACACGAACCTCATGTAACCGTTTCTTGTGGTGAGGTCTGCGAGGAGACATAAGAAGGAATAGTTACATGAGGTTCACGTCTTAAAGACAATTTGGTTTTTATAATTCCGAATTTCTACAAGGCATTTCCTGTTCCTGTAACCAGAATGATCTCAGCTCTCCTCTTCAGGATTCCTAGAGACCAGTGGCTCTGAAAGCATTGTCCCTAGACCGACAGCATCATCCTCACCTGGGACCTCGTTAGAGATGCAGCTCAGACCCATCGAGTCAGCAGAGCTGCAGCGGAGCCCCTGGTGACTCCGCCGCATGCCTAGGCTGGAGAACCATACTTAGAGATCATCCCCCGTTGGGGAAATTTCATTCTCTCTTCTTTACATTCCTAGCAGCTAAGAAGATGTTGAAACATACGTTATGTAATTTGTTGTATATAAATAGTTGGGCTTCTTACTCCAGATGTAAAACTATTATATGGAAGGACATCCCTCGCGGGAGATCCTGCTGTATCCCCCTGCCTCACCCTTTAGATAATTCCTGGACTAGAGAATGTTTAAGAACCATAAATGATCTGGAAGGCCCTTTCCTGGTCTAATAATCTGGGCCAGAGAGGATAATACTGAACTTACACATCATTACTGCATTTCTGTGCATATGGCCTTCCTTTGGAAATTATGCATAAGTTCCCCAAGGCTTGTTTGATTTAAGAAGCACTTTCTAGAACCATGCCTAATCCCAGAAAAAACTAAATTAACGCTCCCCACAAAGTCGTATGGAATCACACTCTTAGGAACCATGAAGCTAAGGGAGAGTTGCCTGCCTTTGACTCCAGGAGTGTCCATGGCCATGCAATTCCTTGGAAAGACGGCATCAGTACTGATAACTATAAAACCCTAGAGTAATAGAAAGCAGAGAGGCGTTCATGTCTATGTTCAGTAGAACATATGGGCCCCAGATCACATTGTAACGATGAAATATAAATTAAAAGTGATCACCAGAACTCATTCGAAGCCTTGATTTTTTTCCAGTTCTTCTTACGCGGCATATGTTAGGTTAGTACCAAAATAACAAACATACCTTCCAAAAGCCCTGAGAGGGTTAGCCATCAATTCAGATGGTCTTGGTCAGAGATTTCAACGTGGCAAAGCTGAGGAAACTATAATGTAATTATGGCTAGTTCACGAACATGTGTTAAATGCTCTTTCTCTAATGCTTAGGGTCACTAGTTCTTGGACTAAGACCTAGACATGTGTTTGTCTCTTTACAGAACTTGTTGAGATCCAAGAAATGCGAAAGTTACGGAGTAGTAACTTACTGATGTTTTGTGTGTGTGTTTGTTTTCTCTGTGATCAGAGTACAGGTCACAGTCATTGTCTGTAGAGTGCTGGTGGAGTTAACCACCAGCTCCCAGAGGAAAAAGGCCCAGTTTGTAGCCTTTGCCAGTTTGCAAGGTGTAAATATTCTCATCACGACCAATTTCAAGTTCTCAGTTTAACATCATCGTGTGGAAAATTTGGGAAAGATACACGCAGATTGCACTCTTAGATTGGTGCAAGCTCCAGCACATCATTGGAATGTAGGAAAGATGGAAAGCAGAGGAAAGGATTTAAAAAAAAACCATCGTATTGCTGCTGGGAACAAAAATCAGTTTTAATGTTGGATTTTATAATACTTCCTTATCATATTTTGTCTGTGTGTGTTATGTAATGATCATTCTATATATATATATATATATATATATATATATATATATATAATTTTGTGTTTTGCTGTTGTCTTCATGGGCTTCAGTTTAATGGTTGCCTAAGAGTCCAGCAAATTGGTGTAAGATCATTTATTAACCCTAGTTGGGGACATTTAAATAATGTTCCCTAATTATAAATATTGCACAAATAAGGCTCTGTATTAAAATATCAGGTATAAATCTTCCTTCCCCTCTCTGGCTGTTTCCTTAAGACATATTCGAAGATGGGCGCCTGGGTGGCTCAGTGGGTTAAAGCCTCTGCCTTTGGCTCAGGTAATAATCTCAGGGTCCTGGGATCGAGGCCCACATCGGGCTCTCTGCTCAGCAGGGAGCCTGCTTCCTCCTCTCTCTCTGCCTGCCTCTCTGCCTACTTGTAATCTCTCTCTGTCAAATAAATTAAATAAATAAATAAATAAATAAATAAATAAATAAATAAATAAATAAAATCTTTAAAAAAAACACGACATATTCGAAGATAAAATGATCTCAGTTACGTGTCTTGAAAGAGTATTCCCAGACACCGTCTAGAAAGTTTGTGCTAGAAAGTGCACTCCTACCAACGTTTATGGATGCCTCTCTCACTGTACCTTCACTACCACTGCTTCCTTCTTAAAGGTTTTATTAGTCTGACAAGATTTTTTAAAGTGTTGACATTGCATTTCCTTGCAAGCGTGCTGAACATCATTTATTCTCATTTCGATTTTTGCTTTTTAAAATCTTTTTCTTCATATCAAGGGCTGCACAGTGAGGCCGTCCCACCTCCCTCATGAGGTCATTTCTGGGCTAGAGAGTGTTTTAAGAGCCCTCAGTGGTGTGGTCGGCCCTTCCTCATCCTAAGGAACGTACCCGCCCTCTCTCCTCACCTCGCTGCCTCCATCCTGCTTCTCTTCTCCAGGCCCCAGGCTTGGGCCAGTCTAGTCTTAGCCCTTCTCTGACCACCCGGGCACACCGTGGGGCAGGCGGGCTCTTCCCCACGTATCTCCATGGCTCCTGCCCTCCCTCCTTTTCAAGCTCTTTACGAGAGCCCTCTCCAAGAGGCTCCCCCGGCCCCTCCGCCTAAGGTCGCTGTCCTTCCTGTGGCAGCCGTCCGCCTGCTCGGCTCTACTCTTCCCACGGTAGTAGCTGCCGCTGACACGGGCTGCGTCCCCTCCAGAGCAGGCCTTCCGCAGTGGTCCTGAGCCTGGGGGAGGTGGTATGCTGCAGCCACACAGCTCAAGGGTTAGGATTGTCTTGATAAAAGCCAAATCAATTCATATGCTCTCTTTAAATGGTGAAGATGCTAACTATTTGCAGTATCTGTAACAGATACTGTTCTATATTTTTAAGGTATTATGTTTTTATAGAAGCGGAGGGTTGACATTTTCTCTACCTAACCCTCTCATTATGATTTTTCCCATTCAGTTACACTCACAATTCTTTTTCTTAAGGAAATCAGATAAATTTGGCCTATTCTTTATTCTTACATTTTTATGACTTCATTTTTTTTTACATGGAAATCTTTAATATATAAAGAATTATTTTGTTACTGTGATAAAATGGAGATCTAAATTAGGCTGGGCCTTTTTTTTTTTCGTGTAACTTTTGGGTTTTCGTTGCTGCTCGTGACGTGAGTTTTGCTTTTAATCCTGCTCCATCATATTTTAAAACTTAACCTATGCATTTTCCTCCCATGTACAATCTATAGGCACCAGGTCTCAGTGGATATTTCTCAGTTATCGCCAAGATATTTTCCTCGTCCTATGTTTGTATTTTAAAAACACCTTCCAATCTGGACCAAATGTACTTGAGTTTGCTTTTGTTATCACTACAAGTTCCGATAAGATACAGAGCAAATAAAAGGAAGCATACTAGGAAACTGGGTTCCCAGAAGTAGAAACATCAAAGACTAAAGTCCAGTCCTCCTCTAGCTGCATTTTCCGGAATCCCCTGCCAGGTGTTACCAGGACTGGAGAAGTCTCCATCTTATCAACTCTCTGTTAAGCCCAACGCCTGACCTGCCATTGTTGCTTAATAAATACTTGTGAATTGAATTGCACTGAACCCTGGGACATGATGCCTTTCCCCAGAACTATTCGTGGGGACAGCTTTCCTTTCTCACACATCTTCTGTTTTCTCTGTCTCTTAGTTGCGGTCCAGCACAGAGCTCCACCCTGACCTGCTCGCCGACTGCCTCACCGTGCAGCCCCTGCAGTCGGCCACCTCCCCGCGCGACGCTGCTGCTGATGGGGCAGTGGGGTGCTCCCCTGGGCCGGTGCCTGACCTCTATCCAGGTAACCATGGCAGAGGCCACGTCAGCTGTCCTCCGCTGGGCCCTTCGCTCTGGCTCAAGGGAACACCCACCTGAGAACAGTTCTCCTAAGATCATCTGTGTTTTGCTTTCTCGATGAGCTACAAGTTGCCCCCTCCCCGGTTCCCATCTGATTCCTGAGCTGAGTTGGCAGGAGACTGTTTTTTCTCATAAAGAGACACAGTAAAATAATGCATTAGCTCTCTTAGTTCTGGGCTTCTGCCAAAAGTCCAGGGCACCCGGCTCCCCCAGGTATCTTAAATTTATGAACTTGATTGAGACCCAAAGGAGATGTTTCCCCCTTACTCAAATAATGGGCTGCATGTGGATTTCTTCACGGAACAGTTATTGTCATGTTTGCATTTCCAAAGGAAGTCCCAGGTCTCTAAGAAAGGCCTCCCATCAGTCAGCCACCTCGTAAGAAGGGTTTGTCAGCCACTGGCTGGGGAGATGGAAAGGCACTCCCAGACCAGCGACCTTCTGCGGGGGTTCGAGGAACAGGTGACTCTGTATTTGGAAAATTTCATCTACGGAATGAAAGATAGAAAAGGATTAATATGCAATAAGGAAGTTATTTTTTTCCATTTACTCTGTTAGCCTGGGTTTTTGTCCATTTTCCACTTTCTATAATGATTCTGTACTTGTGCAAACATAATTGGTTGTCATCCTCACATATGGAAAGCTCTTACTGTCATGCTATGAATATGAAAGCAAAAGTCCCACCAGCTCCACGCTCCAGACGATGGGGATTTTCTGTTATCTATGGATCGCAGGTCCCACTGCCACCCCCGCCTGATTCCAGAGCCAGGTTTTGGCAGCAAACTGGGTTGGTTTGGTTTTTTTCCTCTTTTTAAAAATACTAATAAGCCATAGAGAATTAAGAACTTACTGATGCATAACACCAGAATAGGAAAAGCCATGCTTTTTTAACTTGCCTGTTCTCAGCTGATCCAAATGCAGGGAAAAGGGCAGTGAACAAATATTTTGAGAGGTCTGTCATCAGGACATCCTTAATGTTGTCCCATTGGTGATAGGCCTTTAGCAGCTGCTCTGGGTACTTTCTTTCAGAGAAAACCAAGCCTCTGCCTTTTAAGACCCTAGGATATCTGAAGGGCAGACCACATCACAGAGGTTTAGGGTACATACACATGAAATATACCAAGGCACAATGTTACCAACTCACATAAATATTTTGTATTAGATATATACATGAAAAAGCGTGAGTCGTTTTTGTTTGCACATATGTCTGTTTGATTTGCCAAATATTTGATATATGAACACTCATTCTAGCACATTTAATTAACAATCGGTTTACAGCAGCCCATACAGCATTTCCCTGCTTACTTCAGTCCGGAAATCCATGATCGTACTAAAGACCTGGTACCCAGCAGTTAAGAGTCAAAGCAAACAGACTTGACTGAAAACGGGCCGACTTTGAATACGGGTAGTTGACCGTAAGGGGCTAGTTTTACCGCACTTCCACTTGGAAATGGGTTTGGGAAGCCACCCTGTCTCTATCTGTGGAAAACATTCGTACCTTTGCTGTGTGTAGCCTGAGTGTATGGCTGACTTTCAGAACTTGGGAGTCCCATTAGTCTCGGTGTGTGTTTTGTACAGTTGGTAGTGTTGTTCCCTTTTTTTATGTTGAACCAGCTTCGTCACTCCAGACAGATTTCCTTTTGTTGTTCACGACACCTTTTTTCTGTATTGGGTCTTCAAAACGACGATGAGCTCTTAGTTTCACACCTGCTGCTGTGGCAGGCAAGCTGCCACAATGGGCGAGGAGCCTGAGTTGTTGCAGTGTCAAGAGAGCGTCTTCGGAGGGCCTGGAGTTTTCTGTGACTCTGGGAACTTTTGAAGCAGGCAGGTGGCCATGCGCTTGAACTCCGTTCTTGGGATTTTACTTCTCGAGTCCGTGTGTGTCTGAAAGTTTATCTTGCCTACTTCTTTCTTCTTTCTCCTCACCCTCGGGTCCTATTTCACTTTCTTTGTTCTTGCCTTTTTGAAAAATTGATTAAGTCTTCTATTTTGCTGAATACACAGCAAACCCAGAGCAGAAACCAAGCAGGAGGAAAAACTACAAAACAAAAAAATATTAAACCTTCCTGTTAAAGTCCTAGAAATGCACTTGCCAGGAGTGCATGTTTCTACCGGTTTCAGACCTGTACCAAAGATCTATGGAAAGAAGCCAAACAGTGAAAAATGCCAAAGGAAAATGAAACTGTTCATCAATTAGTTAAATGTAAACTCTGAGGTGTTAAGGTAATTTGACAAAGATTAAGACTTAGCTCAATGGTAGAAGTACTTGGAGCCATTTCTTTTACATTCTGCCACACAAAGTCAAGAAAATATTTGTTTAATGATTGTCAAGCACTTATACTTCTAAGTGCTAGTAAATTGATTTGTCATAAAAATATTTGGTTGGAAACCTGTTGAGTCCCTATGGATGTAGGATTAGAAGCAGGTTAGTGATGGACACCAAGATATTTTAGAAACCACACGACTGAAGACTCACAGTTTGAAGATGTGTCATGGTTTTGAAGTGGACATTTTTAGTGGCTTAGTAAACAAGAGTTTGTGAGATTCCAAGAGAGAGATAGTTTGCAGAGCACTAAGAAGAACAAGGAAGGTGTCATTTCTGACACACAAATCTTACAAGTCTTCTAATATGCTGACTTCCCTCGTTGAGACCGGTTTCAGTTGATGAGACAGAATTTGATTAGAAAGGGTTGCCAGAAAAGACTTGTATTTCTGTGGAAGGAAAATAGTGCTCCAGGTTCAAGCAGCTAAAATATCACTTGAGGCTACACTGAGGACTACTTTAAATTGAGGTGTTTACTTGCCTACTCTTCTGAAAATCCCAGGGCTCCCCAGACCCGATCCTGAGCTAGCTGGAGAGCAATTTTGTGACCTACTGGAAAGGCCAGAACAATGAGGAGCAATTCTGAGGGACAGCTCACTTCCATTTTCTGCCCTTTGTTCAGAAGTTCTGTACCCTAGATATCCAGATAATGCCCCAGACTAGCCTATACATTTGGGCGATTTCTCTGATCACATGAGGAGGAAGTAGTTCACAGTCAGTAGATCAAGGTAGCCACTTTCGAGACGTAATGCCTGTGAAGAAGGTCCTGTTGGCGTCCTTGATGAACTAATGAGCAGATGAGCATACAGTGAGTGAGTGTGCAATACCGTGAGGTCTATTCGCTAACAAAGAATGCTGTCTGGGAGAGGATCTGTCCCATGGGTGGTCACAAAACTTATGGCTCCCTCCAAACCAAAACTGTATACGGATTCAGTAAACCATGGCTTTTGCAAGTGGCCTTAGCCATGAAGACATCATAGAGGCCAGCGTGGTTGAAAAGTTCAAGTCCCACAGAAACCACCCATTGAGTAGCTCATGCAGCTAGAACAAGGAAATACGCAAGAATGGGGGAATTTTATCAGCACCACTTGTTCTGAGTTATAAAATAATTATCACGTTTTAGAACTTGTGAGTTCTGTTGAATTATTTTTATTTTAATGTAATGTTAGATTTTTTAGGATGAACTATAAGTGCAATTCTCAGATATTATAGAGAATTGTAGAAAGACAACAAAGACTTTTTTTTAGGGCAGGGATTTTTGAAGTCATATTATCATTCCCTTCCCTTTGCCCTCATTACTGGGAAATGAAGCCTTCTCTCTCACAATATCATCACATTTTGTAATAAATAGCACCATATTAAATCTGTGCAAGGTTTAATATACTTCATGAAATAGTTAATGTTGCATTTTAATGTAATTTATGGTATATGTTTTAATACATTTTCTATATTCTTAAGTTGAATACATTTGCTATCTCGAGGTGACTTGCAGAGTTGTAGGGGTTAGAAATAATTTTATATAAAAGTGCCTCATCCAGTCTCCTTGCAAACAGTGGCTGTTAACTTAGGGACTTTATTAGAAGGTTCTAAACTGACACAGAAATTTCTCAGTAGGTTAAACTTTATAGAATTGTGAAGATCAAATAACATGATCTATATAAAAGCAGGCATAGAGCATTATTAAAAAATGCGACAGATATTACTTGCATGATCTTTAAAAGCAGTGATTTGCTTAGAATTCACCAGAGGTGAATGAAAAAAGGAGAGAAGGACTTGGAACTGGCGGTGGCCAGAAGGAGGTGGACACTGGGCTTACAGAAGTGATTTAAAGGGAAATATTTGGTCGTATCTTTTCCATGCCCCTTCTGACCTTGCCTTGAACTGCTTGTCAGAATCTCGTATTGTTCTTCACAACCCTTACATCCGTGGTTCATCTACCAAGTTGGATTGGGAAATCGGGGAGTGGGGTGCGCCTGGGTAGCTCAGTCAGTTAAGTGTCTGACTCTCGGTTTCCGGTCAGGTCATGATCTCAGGGTCGTGAGATCGAGCCCCGCATCGTCAAGTCTCCCTGCTCAGCAAGGAGTCTGCTTGTCCCTCTCCTTCTGGCCATCCTCCTCCTTGTGCTCTCTCTCTAAAAAATAAATAAAATCTTAAAAAAAAAATATATATATATATATATATATATAGTAAGAGCAACATCAAGCCCCTCTCTCCTCAGTTGCAGGCACTACTAGCTTTAACTTCTAGATTTCGCTTTCACGGCCCTGAGCCAGTCCATTCGTATGCATCAGATCACCTGGAAAATCTGGGAAAATGCAGCTTGCTGACCCCACTCCCAGAATTTCTGATTCAGTACATCTGGGTTAGTCCCAAGAATTTGAATTTCTGCCAGGGATTTTTAACAAATTCTCAGGCAACACTGGGTGCTGGCTGGTCCAGGAAACCTATTTTGAAAACTACTACTCTGGATCCTAAAACGTGGGAATGTTCCAGCAAAACATGATCTCGGTTGTGACAGGTGGGAGTTACCATAAGAATTGCCCACAATTAACTAGATGGGGGGGAGGGGCCTTCCACAATGTACAGATAGTATATCAAAATCGCCACGTTATGCACTTGGAAAAGATCTTACAGTCTTGATAAATGTCAGCTATACCTCAATGAAGGTGAAGTTTAAAAATATGATAATTGGAAAATCGGAGCAAAATCTACATGTGAAAACCACATGATGGAAATCTGTCCACAGAAGACGATTTAATGTGATAGCCCATATGCCCTGTATTTACAATGAGAAATAGAATCATGTTGCTCTGGTACTTACGATTAAATACTTACAAAGACAATAAAACTGAATCAAGTAGTGAAAAAAAATTTGCCCCGTAGTATATATTTCTGTTTCTCATTACAGAAAACCTTTCAATGGATATTAAGCTCATCTCCCCCACCAGTGTTATAATGGCATTACTCATATTTTGATTAAGAGTGAGATCTTGTAACTACCCAACTGAAGAAAATTAAAATCGTGATTTCCAGCCAGCACAGGGCACATTCGTATATATGCAGCTAATGTTAATGACTTTATACGTTTGCAAGCTGCTTAATTTGGTGCTTCAGTTTCCCGTATCCACTTACTCCCTTGTATTCATGTTGGTTTTTCACGCAAGATTAAGCTGAATTATTCAGTTTTATCATACGTACAGGTTTTTGCTGTAAAAATATTTTTCTGTGGATGAGCAAAAATAGTTCCGCACCTCGTGGAGGAGAAGAAAGTAGTAAAACTGAGTTGGTTGTAACTTTATACCCATTGAGCAAAGTCTTTGTTGTCTTAACACTATAATTTCTTCTGTTCTCATTTTGCGTGATTTGGCTGGCATTCAGACGGCTGTGAGAAAGAAGGGCTGCATGTACTTCAAAATGTACCCACAAGCAGGTCTCGGGAAGCAGATGGCAAGACAGAGAATTCAGGATAGAATCTCTGGAATGAGGAGCTAATCATTTTGCAATTAGGAAGTTATAGGCTAAACTTCTGGGTCCAAAGTCCTGACCTCCTGCTTCCGCTGAACTGACCTTCCAAGGAAAGGGAGAAAGGGGTAGATGTGTGTCTTTCCTGGGAAGAAAGAAGGAAAAAGGAAAGTGGGCATTTTCAGGGTGCTTGTCATTCACACAGTAAAAGTTCATTTTTTTTAAAGATTTTTATTTATTTATTTGACAGAGAGAGAGAGATCACAGGTAGGCAGAGAGGCAGGCAGAGAGAGAGGGGGAAGCAGGCTCCTTGTCGAGCAGGGAGCCCGATGCGGGCCTCGATCCCAACACCCTGAGATCATGACCTGAGCCGAAGGCAGAGGCTTCAACCCACTGAGCCACCCAGGCACCCCAAAAGTTCATTCTATTGACGTTTATCTTTGCCCTGAAAATAAATGTGAATAACGTAAAACTCGAACGAGGGCGTGGCTGGATTAGCTTGGATGTTGTTTGTCGTGTTTTACTGTTAACAGTAATCAGAAAGCATCTGGCAGGCGCTGCCTGAAGAGGGCCTCGTGGAACTGACCCATCCCCGGGGACCCGGGGCGGCCTCCTAGCGTGTCTTCCGCGGCCTGGGAGCGTGGCCTGCACTTCTCAGGGGCCTGGCGGCGCTCACGGCAGCAAGGCCGCCTTACCCCCGCCGCAGCCTAACCCCCTTTACCCGGAAAGCATGGCGGCCACGCCGGCCCTCCTGACCCGGTTCTGGCTGCCGCCTGCGCCTCCCCTCTCCCGCCCCAGCCCTGGCCTTTCCCCGTGAGTTCGGCGGCCCGCGTCGGGCGTCTGCTCCGGCCAGCAGCGCCGTGAGCCCCGCAGACCGCCAGGAGGCTGTGCGTTTGTCCGCCTCCCCGCAGCCTTCCCTGGGGGATTCCACGAGCGTGCTCTTCCCCCTCCTCAGAGGGGCTGCGGAACGCGGGCTGCGTGCCCACCGTTCAGAGGAAAAGGGCCATGTCTGTCCTCAGCGTGCGAAGGAACTTGCTTCCCCCACTGGCCCGCAGGGATGCGTGTCACCTCTTCTGAGAAATGAAAGCTGTAAAGTGTCAGCCGCCCCCGAAGACACTGTGTGACGGGTAACGATGTAGGGTCCCGAGTTGTGCGGTGCCGAGGCAGTGGGGTTGGAGCTGTACAAACGTGAGGATGGACAGTGGTTGGTATTCTCTTCTCTTCGGTCCTGTGATCAGCCCTGTTTTATACAATCCCTCCGACCGCCCGCGTGGCCAGGACGTGCCCAGCTTGGACATTGACGGGTGGGAATGTTCCTTCTTCTCCGTCTCAAATTCATTTCTCTCTCCCTGAGGTCAGTTGCTGGGTCGAATGCCGTACCGAGTGCTTGCAGTCGTCCTTAGCACACGGCAAGCGTTCAGCATCTCTTCGTCATTGCTGTTGCTTTTATCCGAATACGAGCACAGTGTCTGTTATAGTTTTGTGAAGGAGAGAGGGAGCAGGTGCCTGAAATCAGCCATCACGCCCACGTGAGAGATGGGACCGTACGGAAGCCCGAACAAGTGGGCGATTTGGTCAGCGTATTTAGTCGTTCACATAGCATTTTTAAGTCAAGGACACGCCCTGGATGTCTCTAAAGAAAAGCCAGTTGGAATCAGAAGCCCGTCACCTGGGTGGCAATGCCCCTAGAATCATAGCGTCAAACTGTGTCTTGGTAAGAATTAGGTTTTTTTTATTCAAAAACAGCCTCTTTCTGTTTTTGTGTTTTTAGAGGTGGTGTGAATGGCAGGGAGGACGTGGTGCTGGGTCTGAGCTCCAATCCCGGCTCTGTGCTCTGGGGGGCTTATTTCTCCTCTTCCCTGAATGGGTGGTAGGAAGAGCGGCTTCCGAGGACGGCAGATTCGGGAGTGAAGGGCGGCCGCACGGAAGAGCCGGGTGCACTCCCTGCAGCTGGGGCTCCGTTCTCTTTCCCTTCCTCTTTGCTTAAGTGCTTAGAGAATCTCCCCTGGACCCAGTCCGTGTCTGCAGCAGAGCCTGGAACCCCTTCTCTGTATTCCCTTTAGTGCTGGGAGCTGCCACTTAGGGTTCAGAAACCACTGTCCTGAGATCACATGTTCGTTTTGAGAAGAATGCCGGTCAGGAGGGGAACTCAGAACTCCCCTGTTCTCAGACCCATTTTCAGATCCGTGATCTGACATTTCGCTGCTAAGTACTCGTGGGCTGCTCATACAGGGTGCCAAGGGGCTTGGGTGAAAAGAGGGTTTGATCCGCAGGGAATTGGTGGGGATGAGGGAGGCGGAGAAAGGAGGAAGCAGGACTGATGGCCTCACCCACCACAGTTTTACACCATCCCTGTGTCAGCCCCGCTGAGGCAAAGCCGTTGTCCCTCCCGACGTCATTTCGTAGACTCTCCAGGCCATGCAGTTGATCTCAAAATACACTGCTGGGTGTCTAGAAAACTATGCTTGACCATTTGCTTACCTCAAATTTAGTTTCCATAATTCAAAAATGTTCCCATAGTCCATAGACGGCTCCGTATTTCCATAGGTGGTTCTTAGTTGTTGACTTGCAACAGCTAATTTATGATACCGTGGGCCGCGTGTGACCTGCCTGCCTCCTATTTTTGCATGGCTTGAGAGTAAAGGATGTTTTTAAGATTTGTAAATGTAAAATGTAAAAAAGACTATTAACTTTTGGGTGAGAACAGTCGTTCAAGGAATTGAGGACATTGCATCTTGCTAGCAATGCCTAAAATATTAGTATCTGGCCCTTTACAGAACAGGTGTGCCAGCTGCTGCTTTCCACTAATATCTGGGATGTTAAGAGCCTGGGTGGCTCAGTCAGTTGAGCATCCGATTTCCTAATTTTGGCTCGGGTCATGATCTTGGGGTCATGGGATCGAGCCCCAGTTCAGGCTCAGTGCCAGGCAGGGACTCTGCTTGAGATTCTCCCCTCCTCTCTCTTCTCCCCCAAATAATAAATAAATATTTAAAATATAAAATAAAGGTCTGCCAATACATACAGGCTCTTTGATCACCGTAGCGTTTTAGATTTAGCAAATACTTTAGTAGTCTTCTAGCCCGTGGGTCTGCGAAGATTTTCATAAGGCCCAGTATTTAAAACAAGTCCCAGCAGAGCCGATGCCACTGAAGGGATCCAAACCACTCACAGCGCCTGCTGTCCAGCAGCCCTGTGCCCCCTCACATCGTTTATGGAAGCCCCAACGTCGTGAGCCCCAGATGGAATTCTTCCCGTGAACGTCTTCGCACTGTGAGCAGCTATCTGTAGAGGGAGCCTCGTGCCCCGGTGGGAGACACGTCCTCCCTGCTGGGACCACCCCGCAGGAAGAAGCTGCCAGAAGTCAGGCAGGCTCCGTTCTGGTTATGCTGAGCCCGGGGCCGACAGGGATAGCACAGAGAACAGCCCTGGACCTTAGTAATTCTACTAAGGTCTATTTTTCCTAAAAAGACAAAAGGCTTAAACCCTTGAATATCAAGGATTATATTTTCTGAGATTCAGGCCTCTTGTAGACCTACACATTAATGCCCAGGAGAAAAGCAAAATTATAAAAGATTGAGCATAGGGAGGATGCTAAAATATACTTTCTACCCAACAGTAAGGGTGCTTGAAATTTGTATTAACTGAAGACTGAACCTTCCATTTCACAGGCAGAGAAAAGCTTTTAAATTCCTTAAGAAAAGTTGTAAATGGGCATAATTCATGGTAACATGTGAATGACTCCTCAGAGCCTCTCTCTCCTGAGAGTAAAACTAAGAAGCAACACTAGGCACCTGAAGGCAAAGTAAGAAAATCGTCCACTTCGTGGGCCAAGTTTAGAAGGAAGCAGACAAGGGCTTCTCTGCAGTCACATCAAGGTCACCTTCATCATCTGTGCAGTTTTGCCTAGAGCGAGGGGTCAGTGCAGACTTTGGTTTCCCACTAATAGCACAATTCCCCAAAGGGGCTGTTGTACTGAGTGGGGAAAGGGAGAGGTCTCTTGGGAGAGCTCAGAGTTGATAAATCAACTATTGAGTCGGCCAGAAGAATATTGCATTAAAAATTGGATTGGCCCTATGTGTTCCATATCTGTTTCCAAGAAGTCTCCTCTGTGAAATGATTTCAAAAATCGCATGGAAGGTGCCTGGTTGGCTCAGTGGGTAGAGCATGCAGCTCTCCATCCCTCAGTGGTGAGTTGAAGCCCCAGTCTGGGCAATGGACCTACTTTTTTTTTTTTTTTTTAAAGGTTTTATATATTTGAGAGAGAGAGAGAGAGCATGTGGGGGGGGGAGTGTCAGAGGGAGAAGCAGACTCCATGCTGAGTGGGGAGCCCGATGCGGGACTTGATCCTCAGACTCCAGGATCGTGACCTGGGCTGAAGGCAGTCACTTAACCAACTGAGCCACCCATGTGCCCAAGGGGCCTACTTAAAAAAAAAAAAAGAAGAAGAAGAAGAAATCACATGAAAGTTGAGTAGGTGGGGTTGTCTTTATAGCATCTGAAAGTGAGGAAACATCTTTTGTGGTCAAGAAGGTACAGGTAGGAGGTAGCTAAGGATTGAAAAACGGGGACCTGGAAAAGCCGGTATTTTTTTCTAAAACTATTTTTTGTGGCCAAATCGGACTTTATTCTAAAAGTGGAGATGAGGGACCTTCCTGCAAGAGCTTCCAGGAAAGGTTGTCCATACCTGCGCCATCTTTCATCTTTCTTTCCGCTCTCCTGCCCTGTTCAACATGGGGGATAACGTAACGCACGGTGGCAATACTGGGTTTCTGACAGGGTCCTCTTGTTCCTGTTACCGTCCTGACTGGCTTTGTAACTACCTCTCTGTGAGTAAGTGGGTTGAGAGGTGAAGAGAAGAAAGATAAGGTATGAGATTTGAGGTTCGATAAGTCAGGCATTGTCTGGGAAGACCCGAGAGGAGCTGCGTGAAATGTTGGTCCCAGAGAAGTTGAGCGAGCTGCCAGATGATGCCATTCTACTCGTAACAAAATGTCTTTGTTCTGAAATGCAGATGTTTCAGGAGCTTTCGCTCCATGCAGTTAATTACACCTGGTATTTCAGAATGTCTGATGGTAACCTTTGGCATCTACGTGGATGACATCAGCCATTATCTGCTGGTTGTATCACAGTGTATTCCAGAAAGGCATGTAAGCACGTGTGCTCTTCCAAATATGAATAACTTCTTCCCTGGCTGTAAATGCAGCTGCATGAGGTGGAAATGTAATTGGGCAGCCGACATAGAAGTTGGGAGCTCATGTGGGAATATCTATTTGTAAGAGAACCTGAATATTCATGTAACTGTCCAGACATCAATAAATCCTCATTTTACCTTATTTATTTCCGTTCCCCAGTGAACAGCAGCACTCTTAAGCTCAAAGCTAATAGGCATGTTCTTCAGAGATGTACCCTCTCTTACCTGAATAGAACGTCTTTCTAACACATTTGTTCATCGGTTGCCAGGTAGCTCTCCCATCAGGTGACACGAGTATGTTTTCTTTGTCTTAGTGCACAGGTGACAGTTACCATTGTTTGCCATCAATTAGCTTGGGGTAGCATGTCAAGGATGTACGGAGGGTGTCATTTTATTCTGACAGCCGCCGGAGCCGGTTGAGAAGGGAGTGTTTCATTATCCTCTTATCAGTACCGCGCGATAATCCACACTGCAAAGAGGGAGGAGGAAATAAAGACAGGCAGGAAGAATAGAATTTTAGGGATTGGCAATATTAAAATCATTCATGCCTCCAGGAGGAGAGACAGATTAGAGAGAGGAGTCTGGGAACGCTTCAGAAGCCCCCCTTTCCTAATGCTGGCCGGAATGTGGGGTGCTGCCCCGCGCCGGTGGGGGGCGGGGAGGGAGGGGCGCCCACGGGGCCTGGGAGGGAGAGAAAGGGAGCGGAGCCCGTCTCCTCACCCTCACCAGCGACCCGGCCAGGGGCACCCGCGGCATCTCTGCCCTTCTCCAGTGGATGGGGCCTTTGCCCTGCCGCAAGCTTCTCCCTGGGCCATGCATTTGGGTCGTGAGAGCATTTTCCACTGAACGACAGTGAATTTAATTGATCTCCGTGTGTGAAACGCAAAGAACCGCAGCAAGTCTCGTGGCCCAGATTTTCACTGTTGGGGAGCAAACGTCCCGTCGCCCCCCCAGTGCTGGCCGCGTCCCTCAGAATGACGGCAGGGAAGTGTTGTTTGAATCCTGGAAATTAACCACGGCCGCATCTTCAGGCTCTTGGAGAAACAAATAAAACGAAGTGCTGAAAATGTAGAAACTACTTGAAGATAAACTGAGCTTTGAGAGGGACAACTGTGTTGACATTCCAGTAACAGCCCGTTTTCACTCCTTAATGAAGCGCAGTCGTGCATGAAGATGATGGTGTTGTTTTCAACCGAAACGCGGTGTGGGTTGTAACTCAGAGGTGTATATTACCCGTGTAAAACAAAGGACATTTTAACCCTGCGAGGATTCTTTCAGAGACCCTCACCACTTTACAGCCACTTGCATTAGAAAAGTGGAGCAAACAGTGCTTATCGTCGGGGAGCATGGCGTACTCGCTCTTCCACGTTTTAAATAAAGCGAGCCCCGTCCACTGCTTGAGTGTGTGCACACAGGTAAGGGGTAAGTGCATCTCTGGGTAAGAGGCCGGACTCGGGTGGGGATTGACCGTTTTGGAGCGACATAAGCCTTCGTTTTATATCCTGTTGGTAAGAACAATTATAAATAAGTACAGAATAGTGACTGTGGTTTGTGGAGCCCTAAACCCAGGCACTGTGTTTTCATATTTTATAGGATCCTTCTCATGATCCTGGGAGGTAGTCTCCTTATTTAAGATGAAGAAACTGAGCTTAGGTTAAATGACTTGCCCAAGACACACTGCTGCGAATTGGTAGAGCTCAGACTCAAACTGAGCCCCGTCTCACTCACCTTGTACGCGCTTCGTTCTCCGAGTGACCACCCTGACGACACTGTCTCTCCCCGGTGCCCAGCTTCTAGCGAGACCAAAGGAGCTCCCATTCCCATTGCAGTTCAGCCGCTTCTGAACTCCTTCCCGGGGCTCAGATTTCTCCTGGGGGGTGCGCAGGGGTGTGGAGAGGGGAGGCAGACACAAGGTCGACCTCACCATTTCCATCCACGTGGAAATCCGATTCTTTGAAATATCTCTGCGGAAGCCAACGGAGAGCCTGGCTTCATTGCTCAGCCGTGCCCTCTGTGCCCAGACCCGGAGACACTGCCGGAGAGACGAGAGGTGAAGCCCCACCTCCTCCCGCGCACCAGCTGCCAAGCATTCCCCCATTTCTCAGGGCCCCAGCATTACCCCAGCATTCCCCGCGAGTGAATTCACAGTGCCTGGGAGAGACTCGCTCCCCCTCACCACACTACAGTGGCCATGGCTTTTTAAGTCATCGTGAATGACTCCAAGTGCACATTTACCGTACATGCTCAGACACACGGATCTGCACTCAACTCTCGGCTTTGTGCATGACTGACGAAGGGGGTGGCCTTTCAGCCCACCTCACCGTGGTCACTTGTGTAACAGGTGCGCATGCCTGCTTGCTCACGAATACCCCCTCCCTGCTCTCCTTCCTTCCCACCAGAAGATCGATATGCCCCTGACAAGCATCTGAAATCTTTATTTGGGAAAAAGCACATTTCCTCCCAGCTGTTTGTTTTCCAAACCAAATAATTTCGTTAACTTGTTGCCTGAGTTAATTTGCAGAGCTGGAAAATTTCTCTCAGCCACGCTGAGGTCACCTCAGGGCTTTTAGGATGGGCAGGAACAGAAATGGGAATATACTTGTGGCATTCCAACCAGCCTTTGGGTAGCTGAAGCTAGCTGTGTGCATCGTGTGTGCGAGGGAAGAATGCCTCGGGACCCTGGTCTTTGCAAATGGAGTGTGCAGTATCAGCACTCTGAGGCCTTCTCTTGAATCTGCCCTGTGCCCGAGAGGCAGTGTAGCGGGCTGATTAAGGGCACGGGATCTGCAATCCGTCTTCCTGGGTTTGGATCCCAGCCCCACCGCTTACCAGCCACAGGCCCCAGGCCCGTTACCCTCATCAGGAGCCCGATGAGGCTTCAGGTTCCTCATCAGTAAACTGAGGAAAGCTCTGCAAATTGCTCGATAAACGTTCACTTGGTCCTGAGGTAGAAGGCAGCAAGAAGATAAAGCACAGCTGTGATACGGTCCAGCACCTGCGGCTCCAGGAGCGATGCCCAGATCAGCAGCCTCAGCAGCCCAGGGCCTTGGGGCAGTTGGCCATGAGCTCAGAACCTCAGCACTCCCTGCCTTCAAGACCTAGTGAATCAGAATCAGTATCTGTTCCTGGTGATCGGTTTGCAAGGGAAAACTTGGAACGCAGGCCTCTAACTGCCCATACTGCTTTCAGCAGGAGTGTGCGCCGCCTAGTTGGCTATTCCTGCGCCTCACCTGACCAGGCAGGTCCTCCTCCCTGTCCTCTACAGCGATGAGACAACTGTCGCCAGGCAGTGCCCAGGGTAGCCCTCTCTGGCCTTGGGAGAGGGCCTGAAACAGGTGGGCCTCTTTTCGGGACCACGCCTTGCCTGCCTCTATTCACACAGTGAGTACCTGACAGCTGAAGTGTCCCCAAGGGTACCCTGTCTATACCCCGAGAAATGTAGATTGATTGTTTTCATTTGGATGGAGAGAGAGCTGTTTATTAACCCGGATTAACCTGAACTAGTTAAAGGTTCAAGCCTCGAATGCCCTGGTCCCGGGAGCTGGTGAGATGGCCTCCAGGGACCACATAGACCAGCACAAACTGCTTTGTTCAAACTATAAAGCCCCGCTGAGTTACTTGCACCTCCCCCTGCGGGGGACAGGTGGGGGACTGCAGGAAGCTACGCTCCAGAAAGGAAACCGATAGTGTCAGGGAGGCCAGCTCCCTGTCCTCCGCTGAAGGCAGGGCTCACGAATCCATCTCAAGACCAGGCTTTTATTTCCTTGGGGAGTCCACCATCTCTTAATCACAAAAGTAATAAGAATTTCCAATATGTTCCTCGGCCATGCCTAATCAGTTGTTCCAGCTGCCAGTCATCAGCGCTGTCTGGAGGCTCACCTAAAAGCTCTCTTCCAGCCTCGAAAGCGGCACAAACCCCCGAGGTGACACCACACAATGAAGGCCACCCCGGTGGGCAGCCTGCGTGCACCGGTTGATTTGATCACAACAATTTCGTTAATATTGCTCTGATTCTAGAGGGATCAGTTCCTTTCCCTACGCTTTGATTGACAGGACTTGTTGTATGCCCCTTTGGTTGAGTGTGTATGGAAGGAAATGTTTCCCTTTGTAAATGACCTTACATTGGGCTCTAGTGTGGAGATTTTCTTCTGGAGGTTAAAAAATCACTCGGCAAAGCTCGAGCGTTTGTCTGGAAGCATGTATTGTGTTGGGCCTTCTGGGGGACGTCAGCAGATGCTCAGCTTCAAACATTGAGACCAGCACCTGCCTCGTGTGGAGTAGGAGCTGGAAAATCGTGTTTGAATGAATGAATAGGTGAGCGGATGGATGAATGAATGGATGGATATTCTTAAACTACACAAAGATGGAATCTTGAATGTATGACTGATACATCTGGAAATTCCTAGAAGTCAGTGTAGGTAAGAGAGGCGTTTCCTGTGCCACAGGGGCAATCACTGAGAAATGTGGACCTCAGGTAAAGACCAAGGGCAATCCTCCCACGCCCCAGTTCTCTCATCCCAGAGTTTTGTCTATTGTAGGGGAAGGGTATGTGACATGGGGTTGGGTGAATGTTGGGACGCCAGGCTCTGTTTCTATTTCCTCTGAGTCTCTGGTCATCGTAGGGCCCACAGGCAATACCTGCAAGCAGCAGTCTTGCCCAGGACTTCACGCAAAGTCCTCTGTGTAGATGCTGAACTGTCACCTTCTAGTAGGTGACCTCACCAGGAGAGATTTCGTCCTGGGCTTCCCATAGGAACAGAGGCAAGTCTTGAGTTCCATTTTGCACACAGGTGATTTCTTTCAACTGATATAAGAAACTATACTTTACAAATCCAGACTTTAAATTGAACCCTAATACCCATCCTTTCTTATTCTTATGGGGTCCCTGGTCAAAGGGTCACTCTCTGTTTCAGTGCCATTCACCAGCTTTAGCAGTGGAAGAAAGGGTTGCCGATGTGTCTTTGACTGTTGATCAGTCAACACTTGACCTCAGCACAGCTGGAGGGCAGGTTCTGGAGACTTCTGCCCTGTATCATATACCTCTTATGCCCCACCTCATACTCTCTCCGCCACCTAGTCCTACCTGCAGCCATTGCTATGGTAACCATCATATATGGCACCAAATGTACTGCAGAATCCCCTCCCCTCCCCTGTACCATGGATCTCCGGCCTGGTGCCCTCAGGCTTCCCTGATGCCCTGGTGTTGGGCACGTGTGGGAACTTAGCCACTCTGCTGCACGTGCCTACTTGTGTGAGAGAAGTGGCAGGCCAGGAGGGCAACCTGTGACCAATAAGGAAGAGGATTTGGTAGATAAAGCTTCCTTTCTGTTCCTGTCCTACTCGCCGGGCCCAAGATATGCTCCGTTGGCATTCAGATTGTGTCTGTCCTTCTTTATTCCAACAAACGTGAATGATGCTGTTGGAGTGAGTAGGCACCAAGGGCGTCTCGTTCCCTCATCTGTCCCAAGACCTCGCTCAGTGTCTGCCGCACAGTATGTACTCCATGAATCTCTGTGGAATACTTGGCTGCAGAGAGAGGGGTCCGAGGACCCGGGTGACCACATGCAGAGCAGAAGTATTCGAGTAAGCGGAGGAAGGTAGGGGACGTTGCAGTCGAAAGCACAGTAGCATGAGCTGCTCTATGGTGGAGGCGTGACCAGCTGTCTGACTGGACCAGAGCTGAGGGCACAGTGTGGGGCCCCGACTAGGACATGTTAAAGCACTCAGGACACCACTGGATGGTGTCTACTGGCAGACCTCGGTTATTTGATAGAACTAGTATCTAGACATATGTTTCCATCACTGGATTGCAACCTCCTCAGGGGCAGGGAGCCACGTGCGGTAGAGCAGCTAGCATGTAGTAGGCACTTGATAAATCCTGGGGTAAGAAAATAATGGTTGGAGGCTGGATGGACGGAGGGAGGGATGGAGGGATGGCAGACGGTTGGTCCTGGCTTCTAAATAGGATGAAGGAGAGTTCCTTACCAGGCCTTCAGCCTTTCGGGGTGTGGCAGGCTGCAAACAATGCCAGATTTCCCTACCTGGTATTTCACTGTAGCTAATGCAAAAATGTAGCTGATACAGCTCATGGAGACCTCTGGGAAACACCACATTTTCTACTGAACCATAGAATAGGGCTCAGAGCACACACAGCGGACTCCCCGTTGCCCACGGGGGTGGAAACAACAGGGGCAGTGGTTCTCTTGTGAGGAACACATACACACACATGAAAAATATCTCCAGGGGAAAGCAAGTGAGGGGCACATTCGGCAGCTACAACAGGATAAATAGGAGAGCTCAGGTTTCTACACTGAGGCAGGAAAAAAAATGAGCCACTTTTCCACAGTGTCTCTGTGACCTCTTATTATCCCATTAGTTTTTGGAATCGTGTATAAAACACCAAGCTCCACACTGACAAACACCAGCATTGAAACTATCGCCGCAGTCAATCCAAACAGCCCTCTCCCCAGGGGAAAATTATTATTTGGAATACAAGCAGGATTGTGGTTGCCTGAGTGAGCTGAGCATCAATGAGGGTAGTGATTCATAAGGTGACTCCAGTGAGTTTGCAAACGTGCAACTTTTCTGGAGGCTGACGCACCTCCGAAGGCCCGCAGTGCCTTCTGAGCGAGTAAGCACTTTCTAGTCTCACCGCCTCTTCAGGTCTCGGAGGGCTGCGGAGGGCGCAGGCTTCTGAGGACGAGAGTTAACCTGACACCGCGCCGACTTACCCGAAATAAACCCTTCCCATCAGATCACACCCTTGTCAGGAGCTTTTGAGCGGGAAGATGGTAATTCTGCTTCCTCACATGTTCCTTTAAGTACTTGAACTCTCGTTCGGTCGGGTGAAGCTTTTGGGGGCTGGGTCATGTGGGGTATTCGTGCTCTCGGGGAGAGGTTGGCGAGAGTGGCGCTGGTCTCAAAGTAGCACTCTCTGAACTTTTAAACCCTCAAATCTCTTTGATTATGTGGCTGCTTCTTCTTAGTCCTGAACCTGATTCCTTTTATTTTTTTTTTAGATCCATTTATTCTTTGACATCAGTAGCGTAAGTTCAAAAAGAGCAGAGATGAGTATAAAGCTCGGCATCGCTTTGTACAGGGAGGGAAGTTGAAGAGAGTCGGCGTAATGATGCTGGTGTGATTGCAGCATAATGAGACGTGTGCGAGTAGGTCCCAGACACTGAGAGCCTCTCTGATAGCGATCGACTCAGAAAGTGACAAGCCCCGTCTCTCTTGTGACATCGTACCAATTAGCTGATATAAATGGGCACGAATTTAAGTTTGAGGTCACGTACAGTTCTCAAAGCCGAGGCTGCCCCTACGAGCACGGCTCTAACTCACCGTGTTGTGATAGACAACAGTGTGTGTGTGGCGCAGGGGCGTGGCGTCCGGAGCTGTGTTTGAGGCCCCTTTTCATGTCTTGTGGCGCTGGGCATGGAGTCATCGTTGACGGAGACGGAGTGTGGCCATCCATCACACCATCAGGGAAAGGCCCGGGCTCGGTTAGACCCTGAGGTTCGGAGGGTGTCGGGTCCTACCCTGGTGCTTGGGCCAGGAGACGATATTCTCATTACCCTGAGTTAGCAGTGACACAGAGAGAGAGCCAGCGTGACCCGCGGAGGCTCGCTGCAGCCAGGAGAAGAGGCAAACGGCCTGTGTCATGCCCTCCAGGGTCAGCAGTGCCCCCGTGACTGAGCACTGCCAACACCGAGACCTTTGCCCGGACACAGACATGACACGATCGACTAATTGTCCAGTGTGCGCGCGGGGACCGAGCCGGGCCGAGGTGTCGGCGGGGGCGAGCAACAGGAAAGGCACAGGGACCCCGGGAACCTGTCCCACCCTGAAAACGAAAGCTGTGTGTATCCAGCGATCAAAGCGCTGGTCCCCCAAAGCCCCGGAGAGAACCACAAAGGAGCCCCTAAAACACACCTGCCGTCAGCCTCGGGTGTGTAAAGCACGTGCGCTCTGATGCCTGTTTTCGCTTGCTTCCAGCCTCCATCTTCTCCAGCAACCATTCAGGCCGAAGTGGGGCAGCTGCCGGGGCCGCGCCCCCCCCACGGGCCGTCGGCCACCCTTCTCCGGGACAGAGCGTGCAGGGGAGCCCCCACCACCCCGCCTCGCAGTTACCTCCGCTCACGGCTGTGGACGCGGGAGCCGAGAGGTAAGGCCGTCTGTCTCTCTTCTCGTAGGTGTCGCCGCTCAACTTCCCGGCGCGGGGAAGTCCTTTGACAGTTGCTGGATTTGACTGATAATCCGTCGGTTGGGTCGAGTTAGCCGAAGGTGACATATTGAAAGTGCACACAACTGAGCACGTGGCTCAGATATCTCACTGTCTGTCTTACTGTCCATGGGAAATGCTGAGAAGGTACCCGCTGAAGTGTCTGATGCCGGGAGAACGCGTCCGAATTCCCATCTTCCCCACCTCCCCTCAGCTGGTTTCGTGACTCAGCTCTGAGGCCGGGTCCCCACCGGCGGGAACGCTTTCCAGATGCAAGATGGTGCCTTCGGCACCGAGTCGATACTAGCTCGAGAGTATAGCGTAAGAGGGCACAGGACTTTCTGTGGGTGACCAGCAAGGGGCTGTTCACTGAATACTCTATGTTGATACCACCCTCATAAAGCGTTTTTGGGGGGAAAGTTTTAAATCTTGACATTTCGGTCTGACATGTCAGACCGAACTGCCCAACCTTCTGGTGGTGTGGACAGCGTGTGGCTCCTTTTGTTCTCCTCCTCACGTGTTACGGGCTTGAACTGACTCCCAGACCCCCACAGGGAAGAAAAGGGTCTTGTGGGGACCCCTGTGCAATCCTAGAGTCCTAGGACATGAGAATGGGTTGAATGGGCAGCAGGAGCGAAGGTTTTCAGTCTTGCATTTCAACCAGCAATCTGTGGTTTCATTGGTGTTGGTCTGATCTGAGTTTTTAAATATGTGTTTTCAAGTTTGATAAACAATATATTTTTTTTACTATGGCTCCTCTTCACTTATTAATACATCTGTTTATTTAATAAATCTGCTGAGTACTATGTGTCAGACCCTGCTCTGGGTGCTAGCGATGCCAAGATTATTAAAACACGGTGGTGCCCTTAGGATTTAGTGGGTGAGGACAGACAGACGTATAGACAAAGTGTAGTAATGCTGTTTGGATAAACGATGTGATCGAGATCCCGCAGGAGCTCGGAGAGGACATCCCTAATTCCGCCTCAGGGAGGGAGGGGAAGAAAGGGTGGTCGAGGCGTGGAAGGAAGATTGACTTTCTAGATAGATGAATGGGGAGCAGCATCCAAGGCAGCCAGAGGAACACATATGAGCCATAAGAGGGCCAATGACACACAAGGAGGGAGGTTCCAGTAAACTCAGGTGCCATCACCCAGAGTGGACAGGACCGATGAAGTCAGGTAAGCGTGGGCTGGCTTGTGTGGCACCATGTATTTTATTCTGAGGGATTTACCTCTTACTGAAAGTGAAGAAACATTTGTAGTTCCATTTAGGGAGGCATATAGCCCATTTATGAGGAGAAAGACACATCAGATTGTGATTATAGAGAAGGGACTTGGGCAACAAGATGGCAGAGTCATCGAGGCTGGGAGCAGGGACAGGCGATAGGGAGAACAAAAAAGAGGTTTTTGTAGGAGTCCTTGTGAGTAGTATGAGGACCTGAACTAAGGTGAAGGGCTGTTATTTAGGAGAATTGCTAATTATTAATGTATTTGTGGAGTGAAGAGGAAGGACCACATTCATTTGGGAGTTACACCTCTAGACACAGATGGAAAAGTATGTCATTAGAGAAGCAAAGGGAGTGTTTAGTAGGAGAAGGAAGGAGAGAAAGAATGGTAATAAATGGACTTTAGGGTCAGGGTTTTAGGCGGCTGTAAATCATCTGTGTGGATGTGTCTAATAGTCAATCAGAAATATGGATCAGAAGATGTTAAACTTCTTTCAACCCTTCTGCCTACGTGGTCAAGTGCAAACAGCTCCTAGCCTCCTCCCCCAGGCTCCGTCAGCAGAGCAGGCAAGTGGTAACCATCTCTTAAGTTCACGGACACTGTGGGCGGACAGTCCTGCCTGTTATCTGATGTATTTCTTAAAGCTTGAGATGAGCTTATTCATTTTAGCATTTTATTAACTTTCCAGTCGGATTTTAAGTGACATTAGCCACAGGCTAATCATCTTCTCATTTCCTTCTGCCCGGCTGAGAATCTTAGTCCACAGGGTCGTGAAGCTAAGAAACTATCACTTGAGACCGCTTCTTCATCCCATCTTCTTATTAATACTCATTAATACTCTGCTTACAAGAATACCAGAGAAAAGCACTCTGTGTGTCTCCTCTTCACACACAGCCTTTAAAAGAGTAAAGGTGGAAAAAGATTTTAGCCGTGATCGGCGTGACAACCACCCAAACACCCGATGTTTGAAGCCCGGCTCCAGCAGTTGCGGAATGTTTGAATGTGTTCCTTAAGTGCTCCTGTGGCTTGGGTTTGTTTGTTTGTTTTTAACATTTTATCTTAGCTTATAATTTTAATTTTTTTAGTTCCTTCTTTGAAAGCTTGTAACATTAAAAAACTGCAAGAATAGTACAGTGAACACCCATACACCCCACATCCACCCTCACCCACTGTTGCTCTTTTCCCCTTCTCTTTCTTTCTCTTTCCAACTTGAGAGATCCTTTGTTTGCTTGCTTGCCCATTGTTTCTGAACCCTCTGAGAGATTGTTGTGAATATCATTGAGCTTTAACCCTAATTACTTTGGGAAAGATCGCCTAAGAAGGACATTCTCCTGCATAATCACAATGTAATTATCACTCCGGAAATTTAACATCAATAAAGCATTATCTGACACACAGTCAATACTGAAATTTCCTCGATTGTGTAAATAATGTTCTTTATAGCTAGTTTCTTTTTTTTTTTCCTTTTCTTTCCTTTCTTTTGATCTGGGATTTAATAAGATTACAGTTCTCATTTCTTGTTAGTCTTCTTGAATCTAATGAAGTTTCCCAGTTTTTAAAAAGTTACCATCATCATCATTATCATCATCATCGTCTTTCACGACATTGACAATTTCTAAAGACCCAAGACATTTCTCTTGCAGAGTGTTCCAGAGTTGGGACTTGTCTGCTCTTTTCCTCTTCAGCAGACACATTCCTTCTCATCAGGAGCCCCATGCAGAGAATGTGGTGTTCCTTTACTCTTCTGAGCCTCCACTTGCTCCCCACGGGGAATTAAGAGTAAATGGACCACACAGGTGAAACACCTAGCATGTGGCATGAAGGCAGGCAGCCTTAGCATGGCCAAGAGATCGAGGTTTAGAAGCCACAGGGGCGTGTTAAATAATGGCAGTGTTTGATAATGTAGGTCATCATAGGAGGTAAAAAGGGAAGGAGAAGCGGAGGAAAGTAACGGTACTTGACGTGGCTGGGTGATGAGATGGACCTTCTCATGCCTGTGGCTTTGCCCTGTGCTGTGCTCTTCCCACCAGATACGTGGCCCATTCCTTTGCCAGCCCAACTGGGTGGGGCAAGTCACTGGAAGGTTATCTCTTCCCGATCAGGTTTGGGGAGGAGGTGACATGAAACAGCCCTGAATTATGCACTGTATTTGCATTAGTGTGCAGCATTAAAAACACTAAGAGGAAATGTGCTTACCTTCCGCTTTTGGTTTATATATCTTTGCCTCTGTTTGCCTGGGAAATCCCCCAGTAAAAACTCCAGCAGTTTTCTTAACGGAAATAGGTTTATCACACTTTGCGATTTTTAGTGGGAAACGCACTTTTTCCTGCTTTGCGGGCACTGATTCATCATTTACTTAGCTTTAGCTTGTTAATAAAATGGGCTGAGTCACTGTCAGAAGTCAGGAAAGGTCCACCACGTCTCCCCTGCTAGCATCAGGTTCTTTGATCCCGGCCGTCGTAAAGTAAATGCAAGTTCTCTCAATTTGATGAGGCTCCATTTTATTTTGAAATATTATCAAATGAATGACACATCGTTTCAGTGATTTACGCAGCACCACACCACATCACCTAATGTTGATTTAAACTTATTATGGGAAGTGGTGTTTGACGATGTCATGTGGAACGAACCAGGGGTACTTTATGACAGTGGCTTCCCTTAAGAGGAACCCCAGCGTCTTTGGAAATATCAGTTCACTGGGTTTCATAGTATGTCTGTTAGAGCAGAGAAAACAAACACATTGCTGTGAATCCCTTTTTGAGATGGAGAAATCTTACAGTCCCAAGAAAAGTCCCCTGGATCTGTGTCGTTCCGCTTGCCCGAGAGCATGTCAGCTGCCTCTCTCCATTCCACCGATGTCCGCAGACATGGGGCGCTGTGTAGTACAACAGAGCTTAAGGAGACTTGTGCATTGACCAGCTGGGGAGACTCATGAAGGGCTTCGATGAGCTCCACCTCTGAGCCAGAAAAGACTGAAAATAGGGAACGGATGTGCCCTTCTCAAGGCATACACAATCTAGGACAGGAATCAGCAGCAGAGAGTGTTAGGGACAATTGTTTCTGAGAAAGTAGTCAAACAAAATACCTTAACCAAAAAAGGAATGTCAGTTTCTTGAGTCTGTATCAAGCATTGGGAAGCTGTACTGTTTTTTATCCATATCAGATGTGACATTGCTAGGATTCTACACACACACACACACACACACACACACACACACACACACACACACACACACACACACACACACACACACACACAGTCTTTCTGTGCCTTTGGATAACCAGGGCTGGTCTGTACTGATAGCATTTTCTAATTCAGCACTGGAAACATGTAGCTTTTTTGGATGCTTAGAGGTTAAGGATAGCAACTGTTTTCTATTCCACTTCTTTGCAGTTCTGCACTGTTCTCCAGCTCTTGTCAAACCAGCCGGCTCACTTTGACTTTGTTTGTTTCTGCGTCTTTTATCTTATTTCGGGATCTTTCTCTACCTAGGAGGACAATCAGGACCTTCCATTTTTGTCCTGTTCTTGACGAAACATTGCCCAGCCTGGAGCTTGGATTAGTTCTCGACCCAAAAAGCCCTCTTGCATCTTAGAGCTCACAAAGACAAGTTCCCCTGTTTAGTCTCTTGGTTCTTATCGTCTGTTTTATTATTTATCATTTCCCAGATGTTATCTTGCTAACTGAATTATTAGTTCTCTGAGGGCAGGAACCTAAACCTGCCTTATAACCTGCAGAATGCTTGTGTGTATTTTACAGTGCTGCGTGCTAGGGAGGGCTTGACAAGGGAGAAGGACCAGTGAGCGAATGCCTAGGAAACAGGAGGCCATTGCCAGCTCCCACTGTCCAGGTGGGAGGTTCCTAGAAAAGAGTGGTCCCCCTGTTTATTGGGTCTAGATGGTGGTGGGTCCAGTTCTCGAAGTTCGAGCCATCTTATGTAACCTGCATACTTTGCTACAACACGTAATTGCTCTAATACGTATGCACGTGTGCATGTGCGTGCACACACACACACACTTTGCTAGGACTCCCCCTCCCCATCTATTGCAGGAGTTCCCTACGTTGCTTTTCTGTGATCATCAATACTAGAAGCCTAATACTCCCCATCCGTCCCCATTTGCATCTATAGCACCTGAACAGCTCAAAACTAGGCCTGCTGCTTCGCTGTTCTTCCTTCCCTGGGACTTGCTCAGCAAATAGGGATATTGTTCTCTTCACTCGCTCAGCTTTTGGCTTACACACACACACACACACACACACACACACGCACATGTGCACACACAACATGATCCTTCTCTCCTCTCCCTTCTTAATCTCCTAGTAGATGTGCATTAATGGCTAAAATCATAAGCATCACATAAAATATTAAAGTTTATCAAAATATATCCTAGCACTCGGGACATCCATTTATTGAGTTGCCTAGACAGCTGGTGTTTGGGTACCAGGCTGGACGCTGAGGGTACGGTGGTCAACAAGACTGACAGAACCCTGTCCTCTCACAGTGTGCAGGCTGAGGAGAGACAGTGGCCAACAGGCCACCGTAAGTTAGGCTCTTATGCAGGGGTGCAAGAGGAGGCTGCAACACTTTCCCTCCGGAAAAGTTATCCGCACTCAGCATCCCATGAAGGGGTCAGTTTCTCTGTAGGAAAGTGACTTCCACAGATATTCGGGGTCGAGAGACGTGGTGTTCAGAATCCGCCTGCAACACACACACACACACACACACACACACACACACACACGTTTTATGTGAGAATCCCTGAATGTGATGAACATTGTTCCCAGTGTCAATGCTGTGAGCAGAGGAGAGGCAGAAAATCCCGATGTTCCAGCCTTGAAAATGGAGATTGCAGCATTGGGTCTTAGATTGGAAAAGCTTGGGGTCCTTATTCTATTTTTTTTTTCTTTATATCTGTGGAAAGTTTCTGGTGCTTCTCCAAGTTTATTCCAGGGCAGAATAGCCCGCAGGTCTTTCAGCTTCTTCGATGCTGATCCGTGACCACAGCCGTGCTTTATTCTCTGTTGGAGGATATCAGCTGGGTTATTGCCCTGTGGAATGAAACTTCTCAGAGATACTCACTTTACTAACAGCTTCTTAAATATGACACTGTCAGGGACTTCTGGGGAGCTCAGTCAGGTAAGCAGCTGCCTTCAGCTCAGGTCAGGATCTTGGGGTCCTGGGATCAAGCCCCACATGGGGTTCCCTGTTCAGTGGGGAGTCTGCTTCCTCTGTGCCCCCACTTGCGGTCACTCTCTCTCAAATAAATAAATAAAATCTTTTAAAAAAATATCCCCCCCAATCTACTCCTCTTAGCACACATACAGGGAAATTGGTGATATTTGTTCCTTTCTTCTTACTTACCTAGTGATTGTGAATAACTCTGTTGGGAAAAAAAATAGATAATAGCAAGAACTAGCTGAACTAGGCTTCTCTGGTTTGTCTCTGATCTCTCTCTAATTTTAATGTCTGTGTTCTCTGCAAAACTTTTATGAGCATAATTTTCAGAGTCCAGTCTGTTTCGTGATAATGGAAGAGAATGAAGAGCTAAGCCTATACGGCTATCTTAACTTACTACTAAAAACTTAAAAAAAACCTAGTCCACTTTTATTCCTCCTCTTCTCGAGCATTCTCTCATCTCATTAATCTCTAGGTCCTGTCAGGCCTGCCTTCAGACACAGTCAGCTGCATTTCTCCAAGCGGAGTTCACCACTGTTCCCCCCATCTCAGCTACGGTAGGCTCCTAACTGTCCTCACATCCGGCTGTGGACCCCCATCCCGTTAGCACACACAAGGCCAGGGCTCCATACCACAAGAGGGACCCTTTAAAACGTAAATGGAATCTCTAGGATTTCCTGCTCACCTCCCTCCCCCACCATGCTTGGAGTCAAGTCTTTGCAAACTCCTTTTTGTAGGTGACAAGGCCATCTATGGTCTGGCCTTAGTCACACTCTTACCGCTGTTCCTCCTGCTTATTCTGCTCTGGCCACACTGGTTTTCTTACTGTTCCTGGAAAACACCAACTCATCTTGCCTTGGGGCCTTTGTACATGCTATTCCTGAAACCTGAAAGGCACCTTCACCAGAACTTTACATGACTTGTGCCTTCATTTCTGGTGTCTGCTCAAATGTTACCTCTTCAGAAAGGCCTTTCTTGACCACTTCCCCTAAACCCTCCCTCACCCCCCGAACCTCACTGTCTTTCGTAACTCTACCCTGTTTCTCTTCATAGATTTAGCATCTGAGATGATGCTGTCTCCTTACTGACCTGCTTAAAATCCACTAGAACCAGAGCTCCCTGAGAGCAGAGACTATGTCATGCTTACAGCTCTGACCCCCTCAGCACTTGGGCAGGGTGTGGAATGAACAGATGGGATCTGAAGGACTACAAGTATGATTCCTTTATGGTTTCTGGGAAAGGTAACAGTAACCCTGAGCAGGGGATTGCTGCTTTTCTGCCTGCACGTTGTCCTCTGTGTCACCTCAGGACAAAGCAAGAGACGCTGATGTGAGCGTACGTGTGTCACTCCTCCAGACAAACAGCTTGACTCATGGTCCAAATATCCCTTCACATCAGATTGTTTTCCATGTATTTTTAATTTTGAAGTACAGTGGTTCTTCGTTTTAAAGAGGTCTCATTCATTTCACCTCTGAATGCTAAATCAGCCATCTTTATTTTGTTCCCACATTCCAAACAAATCTACCTCATGCGAAGCCCAAGATGATGTTTTTTTAGTCCCCTTGGATTTTCAGTCAGGAAAGTGAGTCATGACAATAACAAGGAAGGCTTGAGGTAAAATAGAATTCCTTTTCTTGCAGCCTCTACTTTACTGCGTTAGCATGTAGCAACATGGAGTTCAAACTAAGCCATTATGTGATTCGGATGTGTCACTGTATTCCTTTCCTAAGGCTTTCTCTGAAACAACAGGTCAAATGGAGACAGAATTCCCAAAGTGAAAGCCCATAAGCCTTTCTAGTGTGACCTGGAAATCAACTTTATCCTTTCCCCTCTTGGGTGGGAAGCACTTGGGGGATGGGGCTCTGAAGGAACTGTTTATCTTTTTGCAGGCGAAGGACTGTCTGCCTGCTGGTGGGGAGGAGACCACTGAAGTGAGCAGAAACCACGAGACAAAGTTTTGTTGCTCCTTTAAAACTGAAATATAGTCTTTGGTTGCTTTTCTGTTTAGTTGCAGGGAGAAACAGTTTTCTAGGTTTTGCTCATCTTCCCCAGAGTCAATGCTTAGAATCATTCTCTTGAATAAGATGCTTTCCCCTCAGAAACAGAAACTGTGGCCTCTGGACAAATACAGTATCCAAGTGGACATTAATTAGCTGGACATTAATTGAGCAAAGGTACCATCCACCTGGACACAAATACTAGCACCAGGTTGGGAGCTAAGTCTATGGAACCCGTGGTCTATTCAATAGAGTAATTCCTCAGGAGCAGCGACCGACGTGTATTAAATACGTATCTTTGCGTAGGACTGGCTAAGGAGCTAGAGATACAAATGGTAGCAGACATCCAAGAATTTGATGCTCTTTTCATCTAGAAGAGCCAAGAGCCCTTCTCTGATTGTGAATTTTTAATAGATGTGGTTTCCTTCAATTCATTTCTCTAACCAAATGTTGAGCCTTGTATTCAAGAGAAGGTACAGAAAATTCCTTTGTGGTTACTACAATAGTAACCTGACATCCTGAAGAGGAAAAAAAAAAAATCCACATAAACAGCATGTTATTACTGATCAAACCACCACCACCCAGCTAGTTTCTTTCAAATTTGTGGCTTATATTGACTTTTAAGTTCTCGTTTGGCTGTGGCTTTCAAAGGTACCTGGCCATACTCGGCAGGAGTACTGCATCTGAAGTTAATTCTTTTTTTTTTTTTTTTTTAAAGATTTTATTTATTTCACAGAGGGAGAGAGAGCTCAAGTAGGCAGAGAGCAGGCAGAGAAAGGGGAGAAAGCAGACTCCCTGCTGAGCATGGAGCCCGATGCGGGCCTCGATCCCAGGACCCTGAGATCATGACCTGAGCCGAAGGCAGAGGCTTTAACCCACTGAGCCACCCAGGCGCCCTGAAGTTAATTCTAAAAGTTCTTCCAACGTCGTCAGGAGGCTCATGTTCACCATTTGAGACCACGAGAAAGACATGGAAGGAGCCATTTTTTAAATGTACCTGTGCCTTCCTTTCTCATGTTTGGACAAAAACAACACTCTTCCCCCTCGTTTCCCATCTGGCTTTCTCATTACACTCACTTCTGAATGTTTTTCTTTCATCTGATCCACTCTGTTGCAAAGCAGACTGGACTCTATGCCTAACACCGTGCTGAGCAAGAGAGTCTTCTCTTTGCCACAGGACCATGAGTTAATCCCCTTGCTCTGACCTGCTCAGAGCTGCCCAAAGGATGATCTCATTCAGAAGGTTTTCTTTTTTATAGCAGAATTTTTGACATCAAATGTCTAAGACCACTCTGGATAAATTCTCTTCTGGTTGGTGATTTTTTTGTAAAGAGGATTTGGCAGAATCAGACTTTCCTTCCTTTTCTCCCCATCACATCAGATTCTGAAATAGACAAACAACGGAGTCACAGCCAATTCTGCAGTCAAGATATTCCAAAAAATCCCAGCTCTTGGTTAAGTGTGTCCTACATAATTCATTTCTCTGACATATCCTGGGTGTCCTCTCCCCTCCCTCTGCATTCCCACAGGGAGGGAGGAATTGTGATGCTCTCCGCCCTATTTCAGTCTGTCCCAGAAAAAAATCCACTCTGCCTTGGGGCATTGGTGACTTTGTTTTCTGGCCTTAGAACCGACCCCCTATACCCAAGTGCAGAAAGTGTCCTCCAGAACACGCTATACTCTTTCCTACAAACACTCACTCATCATAATATATGTGTGAGTCTTCTGTGAAAAACCTTGGTCGTTTCACCTACAGCCAGTTCACAGCCCTCATTTCGTCATGGTCTGTAGAGGCTCGGGCAGTCATGTCTGAGTCTTGGTCTTGTCCAACGTGAGAAATTATTTCTAGTTAATATTGACCTAGCCTCTCGTGAGGAGAATGAAGCACTGAGCCCTCGCAGGAGATGGATTCAGCTCTTTGACTAGTTTGGAACAGAATCCTCGGACGGACACACAGCTCTTGGCGGGCTTTGGTCCTGCCCAGATGGACAGTGTTGCAATTACCCACACTTCCCAGCGGCTGTTTCTTCATTACTAAAAGCTGGTCTTGATTGTCTCAGAAGCAGAATTCAATTTGCAGTTCCCCCAGTAACGTGCTGTGATTCATTCGGGGACAAATCTGGATTGAACTGAGTCCAAGTGTCTCTTTTGTGAGACAGAAGGGAAGTATAAGTAGATACTATAGTCACCCAGATGAGTCAGCCAGGAATTCATGAAGTGATTCATAAATCGTTATAAAGACCACTAAAGTCTACTAAAATGGAGTGCTGTCTGGCTATACAAAGTGGGGTATTATCATTGGGGGGTTTTTTTTAGATGTTAAATCAGATGTGAAATCCTTAAAACTGTGCTTTTCTTTTTAGGTTTTGAAAAGGATTCCTTTTTTCCCCCTCTGTAGTTGGCCAACGACTAAAGCCACTTTTTATTGATTAGTTTTCACAGATGAATTTAAAAACCACCACAATTCTTTGGGGGATAAAAAAAATGCCTCCCCAAATCCACCATAGACCCGTTTGTATCCATTATTTCTACTCCCTAGCAGCAAATCAATAATATTTTTCATGTGAATACAATGGAACGAGCTGTTCTGATGCATTCTTCCTTCTT
Organism: Ailurus styani; assembly: GCA_002007465.1. NCBI lineage: Eukaryota > Metazoa > Chordata > Mammalia > Carnivora > Ailuridae > Ailurus > Ailurus styani. The sequence goes on from LNAC01000203.1 coordinate 1,173,905, forward strand.
TGGGAGGTCTTTTGCCCCTGTGGAAGAGAGCGGGGGCTAAAGAACTGTCCAAAGCACACATCAACCAACATTTAATCTACTTGATCACGGAAACCTCTCTTTTCAAGGTATTAACCCCTAACACAATGCTAAACCACACGGTCCCACACTGCTTGCTGGAACTGCTTGAATATCCAGCACAAATGAAGAAAAAGTAAGACATATTTATGACACGTGCTTAACCTGAAACATAGTCTATTAGCAGATATTGTTTGAAGAAATACAGTTGTTAGTTGACAAAGAAATACCTGGGACTTTCAGACAGGAGACAGAGCATTATTTGAAAGGAGTTACCCAGCTAGAAAGACCAAAAGTGTAAGCCCAGCTTGGACACGAAGAACTCTGGTGCAGAACAAACAAGTTCACCAAGCAAACTGGGAAACTGATGGCCAGGTTTCTTCAAGGCAGTGGATTGTTGGTGCGCCCGTCCCCACCAGCTGGGGAGAAGGTTCCAAATCTCAGATGCTCGCAGGAGTCCTCCACCGCCCTCCCTCACCCCAGCCCTCCACCTTGCCTTGCGACTCGGCTAGCGAGCATCTGACCTCACTGGGATAAAGTGGTATCTGGAGAACTAGCTGTGTGACTGGGCAAATCATTTCATGTCTCTGGGCCTACTTTATCTCATCCAAATAAGGCTACTCCATTGCCTTCCAGCTAGAACATGGTATGAGTGTATGAACATGTGAACTCAAGATACTCTGTGGGGAAACCGAATGCCAAGAAATGAGACTCTTACACAAGAAAGACCATGACTATGTGCTCTAAGAACTAGAAAATTAGCCAAATGAGTAAATGCCTTGCTTTCTTTGAGACTTTGTTTCTGTACGTGAGTAGTCAAGAGGGAAAAGAGTCCTAAGATTTTTTTTTTTTATTTTAAGAACTCCATAGACATTCAAGTGCAGTGCTGGAACCACGATCTTACAGATTCTAGAACCACAGTCTTACAGAGCTCTCAAGCACGGGGTCTGTGTTCACGTCAGGGATACCTTAAGTGTGCATTCCATTTAGAGCAGTCATTCCGTAAGCATGTGTTGATCATCTGGAAGGTGTCAGACTTTGTCTAAAGTACTTTGAGATCTCTGACTTCCCAATTTAAAATTGTTCATAATCCACCCCACCCCTCACCTTCCACTCTTGATTTTTCTCCATAGTGTTCATTTCCTCAGTACAATATATAGTTTGCTTACTTAACTTTGTTCATTGCCTGCCTCACCTCTCCAAAATAGAAGTCGCACAAGAGCAGGGATATATGTCATGTGTTGCTCTGTCCCTTGTGATTAGAATAGGGCCACACACTATAGGGTCAGTGCTCAATAAATATCTCTTGGATAAATAAATGAATATGTTATCTCAGATTTTATGATCCCCAGTAGATGTTGAGATTATCTTTACTTTATACTGGATATTGAGACTGGGAGAAGTCAGGGAATTTATTCAGGATTTCCCAGCTAGTAAGGGCAGAGCCAGAATCCAAGCCCAGTGGGTCTTCAGTGATATCCATCTCCTCCTGCCATTTGCAATTTTTCTGTATGTGAACCTCATCCGTTCTGTGTGCTCAATTGGCATCTACTGTTCTGTGAAACAATCTAAGATTGTTTCTGTGTACTGCATTTATAGGGAAGATGACCTCTTTGCTTCTGGCCCACCTCACTGCAAGGTTGGAAAGCTCAGTGTGAGTTGAGGGTGGAAGTGGGGCGACAGAAGGGAAGGAGCATAACTGACTAAATCCCCTCAAATAATCAGACATTTTCTAAGGTGTGTATAGATATTTATTTAATCTTTAAAAAGAAGCCTTTTTAGTTTTTTTTTTTCCCCAGAAGATTATTTTTATGAGCCCTTTAAAACCTGTTTGCGCCCCTGTTTTGTTTTTGTGCTTTTTGGGTTTTCTGGCAGGAGGTGGGGGGAGGGGCACAAACCACTGAGCCGTGCCGTGGTCTGCGCTGAGACTGTATGAACTCCTCACTATAAAGGAGTACAAACGGTTGACTCATTTCTCTGGTTTGCTTTTGTGTGAAGGGTTTCTGGTACGCGGTGATTTTTTTTTTTTTTAATTTCTAGTCCGTTGTGTGCATATTTGTATTAGCAACCTTCTATTATTTCAAAGAAGAGACTGGTAAGTTCCGTTGAATGCAGTCTCTGAGTTGTGAAGTGCAGATCAGCCATTGGGGGACACGGTTGGACCTAGAAAGGTTTCAGACGTTCTCCCTTCTGGCTCGTGGACGCCGCTGCAACTCAGAGTGAATTAGAGTGACATCATCTTGTCCTGATGTAATGGGGGGGTGAGCTATTCCATGGGAGAAAAGTTGTAAATTACTGCAACTTAGCCTCAGCATCAAAACTGTTTATTTTAGCATCAAAAATTTTTTAATTCAGCATCTTTGGATTTTTTAAAAAAAATCTGTTGGGCTCAGAATATTCAGACCATACTCATTTTGGAATGTGTATGTGAGTGTGTTAAAAAAACAAGGTTGGAAAATCAGTGAGGGCCCTAAGAAAACGGGGTTCCAAGGCCCCACGCCCTACCCTCAGTAACAGTAAGAACATTCTATGTTTGTCTTAAGGAGCTTCTGTGTGAGTGTATGTTCTTGGTCCTTTGCTTCCTTCTGGAGTGCATGGCCTCAAGCCACTCAAGTTTCTCAAGTCCTCTCGGCTTTTTCTAAAGCATTTCTGGCATCGGTCTTGTTACGAGTGGTCAGTGACTATTTCGGATGCTCCCAGGGCCTCCCCACTAACAGAGGAGCTCCCCGACTTCGGCACTCCTCTCCTACCCCCTCCCCTCAGATTTTTAATTTGCTGATTCTACTCTACTATGAGCAGGTTAATGTGGAAGCAGGTTTATAAAAGTGAAATTTAAATTAATAGAGAGAGTGTGAGAGATTTTTCCATAAAATACTATGTACTGTTTCAGCAGTAACAAAATTAAATCTAAGTACTGTACTTGAAAATCAATCACATGTATACACTCATTTCTTAATGCTGGGCTTTTTTAGCGCTGAATTCTTCTTTATTTCCTTGTTCCTAGCAATTGTGTGGATAATTGTAATCACATCTTGTCACTTCTCATCTTTTCTCTGTATGTGTTAAAGTTAACATTTTTGTATCAGTCCTTTCCTTTCCAAATCAGGGCTTCTTTAGGTGTACATTTATCTCACCTAGAATAGTTTACTTTTAAGTTTTCATTAATACTTCATATGAAGTGACACACTGTATTTTAAAATTACATTATTTTATACCATATAATCTTACTTATTTGAATACCATGGAGAGAAATCCAGTCTGAATTAGCAAAAAGTGAAATGTGGAGTGAGTCGAAGGGTCAGCAGGTGTTTTTTACTCCCCCTCCAGGTCTCTAAGGTAAGAATTGCTCACACCTCGACGTGACAGCACCACGCTTTTTGCTCTGCTCACCATTACTGCGTTATGTAAATACGTGGTAGCCAAGAGGGCGTGGCCAGGATTTGGAATTTGCATGAATGAATAGATAAGAATGATTTATAATTACCGTATAATTATATGCTCTCTAGATAGATACATAGATCTATAATTTATATGTAGCTATATAATCCAGATATAGATGTGGAGTCTCTTGTATGGGATTTACATTCCAGATGACTCCTAAATGAATTCTACCGTTTTAGCGAGTTGAAATCTTCCCTTCTTTATAGCTAATAATCATAGTTCACTCGATAGCCAGATCCCCCAAATTACAGAGATGACATTTTGTGTTGTTGACAGGCTTTGCCTCCTTCCCCCTCCCCATCTACCCTTTCTCTCTTTGTTCATCCAACCCTTGTTTCTGAGTCAGACTCACTGACCCGGGGCCGGGGGGATTGTGAATCCCTCTCCTCCATCAAGCCTACAATATCAGGCTCAGACTTACACCTACTGTGACTTGCCCCGTCCACACATCTCCGTCCCGTCAGTCCTCAACGGAAAGGCAGAGTGGCAGAAGTACTAGAGAAAAGACCAGAAAACCATCAGGAGTGTGCTGCGTCTTTTATTCCCAGATGAAGAAACAGAGTCAGGAAGCAAGTCAACGGACCTTGCTGCTTTGCGATGCCGGTGACAAAGGTGGTCTTCCAATTCCAGTCCTCCCCTTTCTTCCTGGGGGTGTCCTGCCCACAGGGCTCCAGGGTGGGGTGGTCGTGTGGCCTCCTTTTAGCCCTAAAGCCTGCGATCCCACAATTCCCAGCTCCCTCCTGTGACCTCTGACAGAGGTGCCAGACGCATCAGGGACTTGTTCCCCAAGAAAATAGCCTCCACATGGAATCCTGGCACGCGGGTTTTTTACTAGATGTTCTCAGGGCAGTGACAGCTCTCATCTGCAATGTGTTCTCGAAGGGCCACTCAGCGCATCTTCCAGGCTGATTCCAAACAAGGCGATACGCTTGGAAAATATATATTTACCCAGCACAGCGTACCAGTTACACTTCTCCTGCAGCAAAGTGAAAGTAGGCGTCCTAACGCAGCCGGTTTGTTTCGGCCTCTTCTTCTTCTGCTTTTTTTTTTTTTTTTTTTTAAGTTTTTTTTTTTTTGACAGAGAGAGATCACAAGTAGGCAGAGAGGCAGGCAGAGAGAGGAGGAAGCAGGGTCCCCCCTGAGCAG
>LNAC01000203.1:1178704-1232181 GCA_002007465.1 Ailurus styani
GAGCCCGATGCGGGGCTCGATCCCAGGACCCTGAGATCATGACCTGAGCTGAAGGCAGAGGTTTAACCTACTGAGCCACCCTGGCGTCCTGTTTCGGCCTCTTCTGAGGACTTCTCTTCTCCCCATCCTCCCTCTTCAGGTCCCGCATCCCCTTCCTCCATAGCCCTCGCCGGACGGAATTCATTTAGGAATTGTCTAGAATGTAAATTCCATACGTTTTTTTTTTTTTTTATCCCGTGGTTACTTCCTGGCACCACACAAATGTAGAAGCTCTGCCCTGTTAAATATTCTGATTCAGAATGGTGCAAATTGCTATAAACTTGTCCTTTATAAACTGCGGTTTCCCTTCTGACCCTCTATGGCCCGACACAAAAGCCCAGCAAAGGGAGGGTCCTCGTCCTTGCGCAGTAAGCCGCCTGTGCTGCCGGCCACCGCTGCGTGTTAGCATCGGACAAAGCGTGGCCCACTGGAAGTTTTCAACTTGGTGGGCCATTTTGGGGGGATGGAACAATTCACTGCTGATACACTTGGCTCCCCAATTATTTTGTCACTTCATCTGACGGCACTGACGGGTTCCCTGTACCAGCCCCCTGATGACCTGCACTGAGGGTCACTTTGGTGGTCTGTGGACACCGGTAAACTTGAACACTGCTCTGCCAAGTACACCTTCTCTTCAGTGCTAGAAAGTTGCTTTAAACCCAGGCAGTCAGACCCTGCCAATGTCCCCTTATGATGAGAAGACTGGTGGACAGTTATCAGGCTGTGTCAGGTTCGTTGACCAGGTCACCTTGTGTCTGTCTGTCCCTCCTCAGCAACTCGCAGTCGCTCTGCTGTGATGAGCACGTGTAACCCTCAGACATGCCCCACATGGCGTTGCGGTTATGCCCCCAGCAGCGAGCGGGCTTTGCCAAGCACAGAACCCAGGCAGATAGGTTCTGGGTCTCAAACCACACTTGATCTTTGAGGTTAAAATTCCCTCATTCTTGGCAAAAGAAAATGTATTGTTTAAAGAGAACAGGATGAGAGAGGCTCATAATAAAGACTTGTAACACTTCTTGGACCCCAGATATGTCTCACAGAACAAAATGTTTATGAGCTAAGTGTAAATGAATCAGAAACATAAGGATCGAATTCCCCCTAAAATGCAGACGAATTTAAAAATTAGCAGAAAAGGGGGCCTGGCAAAAGACGTGCTCTGAATTTCACCAAACCCAGAGTATTTGAAATGCATTTTAAGAGGCTTGACAAACCCAAACTGTGACTACATTTTCCCTTCGTTGACCTCTTTTATCCCCTCAGTATCTCAGTTAACAAGTCAGTGGTTAAAAATGGGAGAAAAAGTCTTCACCAATTTCTTTTGAGGGCTTTTTGTCACGCTCTTATCCAGCCAGTGTGGAAATCAGAATTTGACTTTGAAGAGTTTGTCTCTGCGCCCTCACAGATGTGCCTCACGCTTCCTTCCGTAATCGTTTTCCCAGGTTTGCACCTTCTGCCCCGTCTCCTCACCACATCAGCCCCCGGAGAGTTCCAGCTCCTTCTTCAGTAATGCCGAGAACGCAGCCTCCCCACAGCCAGCAGCCAGCAGGTGGGCCGCACCTCAAGTCTTACCAGCCGGAAACAAACTCTTCCTTTCAACCGAATGGAATCCACGTCCATGGTAAGTGGGGAGCCGACTGCCCCTTGAGTCTCAGAAAGTGATACCGTGCTGTCGCTGTCAGACAGGAGCCTTTGCTACCAGCGGTGGGTTCCTCTGGTCCCGTCACACACTAGGTTTTGGTTTTAGGACTTTCCTCTAGAATGTCACACCTCAACAGCACGAAATCTCATGGTGTTTTCCTGGTGTTGGCCTTGAACAGGTATAACTCATGACACCCCAGAGTGGTCAGCCCAAGATGATGATCTGCTTACTGACCAGTGATTTAACACCTCGTGGAGAGGCCCTGACAACAGCATCTTGTTTCCTAAACAATAAACAGTCACTTAAAAGGGAACAGCAGGAGGGCTTTTTGCCCAGGCATACCGACATCCCCCCTCAGTCCCCACACACAGGTCCCTTATCCTCAGAACCTCTCCATCCTTCAAGGCCCAGGTGAAGTGACACCTCCTCTCTGAAGCCTTCCCTGGTGAAGAGTCTTAGCTGGATTGCATCTCTACTGGCTTTGGACGCTGACTGCATGTCAGATAATACTCTGGCTCTCTCTGCCTTGTTCAGTTACTCCTTTGTGAAGCACACTTGCCTTTCTATTAATGTGCAAGCTTATTTCTGAGGTCAGAATTTTCTGACCCGTTGATCTTTTTCTTGGAGAACTTAGCACAGTTCTCTACGTGCTAAGGTACTTGGTAATTGCGGAGAGAAAGAAAAGGAGGAAAGGGAGGCAAGAGAAATCATGATGGTGTTTAAAATGTGAAGATCTGGTGTTGAACTTCAAACATCCATGGAGAACTAAGTTTGGCTGAATTTCTTTTCTTTATTTACACCAATTTTGCCGACTCAAGCAGATATCTTTGTGAACATCCATAGAAAGTTAAATCGTGTGGACTCAGAATACGTAGCCTTCTACTTCCTGGGGGCAGAGGGGATACTGTCCATTGAAAGGAGATTATCAGCTCCTTCTAAAAAATAGGACTCTCCCCGATCTGCCTCTTGCTGATTCCTGAATTTGCTCCACGTGAGTTATTACTTGATGTTAATGGGTGGTGTCCCCAAATAAGCCTTAACCAGCTGAGCGTGAATAAGTGTGAGTGACTTCCCAAGATGGCGGAGTCAGGCAGTGCTGTGGAGCTAGGTGTGGGTGAGGACATTGGAGTAGGGGTCTGGACAGCCAAAGAGGAGATGTGGGCAGAGTAGTGGGCTATGGGAAGGGAAAGACCTTGAGAAGCCCAGGCCACTTGCTCTGACTCCCAAGTTCCATCCAAGTTTCATCCATCTCTTCTCTCTTCCTGAGTGTAGTCACACAAACCCTTATTCCCCGATGAAACGTGGGTTCCCACCACTGTTTGGGCCTATGGTAATGGTTACCTTCTTTTGTTGGTAACCTTCTTCTTAAGCTTTAGTTATGTATTTATCCAACCAAGAAATATTTCTTGAGTACCTGTTGTACTCAAAACAGTGCATGTGTGAGAAAGACAAAGAAAGTTCTCTCCCTGCTGAGGGAGACCTCCCGACCCAAGAGAGGGGCTTGTCTAATGTGGGGGATCCAGGTCCCCTGTGCTGGGAAGCCATCCTTACCGGCAGGCAGGAGGTAGACAAGTGTGGGCTTTCTGGAATACAGAAGGGGTCACTGATCCTACAACACACTCATTTTTACCTTTCATATTTTAACTTTGCCGAGATCTGGACATGTGTCAGTCAGTGGCATCCTATGATTGGCAATGATTTTTCTCTCCAGTGCTATAAAAAAATAACAGAGTATTTCAGGCAATCATGTCATAGTTCCAGTGAAAGGCCATGTAACACTTTGATGACAATTGTGAAACATATTTTAAAAATTCAAAAATTACCCTACACATAGAGAAAAAAAAAAGGAAGGAAATTTTCTAAAACATTAACAATTTTGTTTTGTTTTAAAATCATGAGGGTAGGGATAATGGAAAATTTCTTTTCTTCCTTTTCTGCTTTCTGAAGACATTTTAAAAGAGATTTTGGAATTAGACCAACTGGATTACAAATACTGATCCACTCAACTGTGTGGCTCTGAATAATTTCTGAGGGTCTCAGCTACCTTCTCTCATCCGTGGTTACAGAGAGTCCACAAGAAAATCATATGGCACAGAGTAGGAGCTTAATTAATTTAATGCTTCTTCTTCTTCTCCCTCCCTTTTCTTTATTGGACTCTCTGATAATGGGGATAATGTTTCTAGCCTTAGGGCACACATAATTCTTGGTGCAAACTAGGGATTTAGTAAATATTTACTGAATACATGATTGACACTGTCTCATCCAACAAATGCAAAATGAAACAAGACGACACAGAAAATGAGATCTACTATATCATTTTGCCCTACCTCCTGGCAAAAGACTCTTCTCCCACATTTCTCTTTTTTAGTTGAATAATGAATATACTGTCATCTTGAAACTGTTGAGTTGTTTTTTGTTTTGTTTTGTCTTTACTTTTACTTCAATTGTTAAAAATTCCCATGGCCAATAAGAAAGTGTTAGCAGCAGCTTAAAAATAAATACATGTGACAAGCCTTTCCGGAAGAGATCAGGATATAGTTATGCAAATTGGGAAATCATAACTTTGTTCTAGAAGATGGGCAAGTAGCTGCTGTGACAGGCTCGCAGAGGGAGTGTCCAGGCTTTAACCGCTGGGCCACTGCTAAGAATGAAGGAGTAGGCATCCAGATGCAGCCTTACTTCATCCTCCAAGCATTTTGTCTGAAAGTGTGTTCCTGGAACTTGCTAGGCACGAGCATTTCTCGTCAACTGCTCCTTAGAATAAAGAGCAAATTGATCTAGTGTTTTCCAAGCGGGTGATACAGTGCTGGGAGCAAGAGGAGGCACAGAGACCTTCTAAATGAGTTGCAGTTATTGGCAGCTTTGGCTGGACTAGTTTGCTGAGTGGCGTCATACAGCATCTTGGTCATGGGGAACCTCATCCCCTAATAAAACTAGATTTTTAAAACCCCGAGAACTGGGTAGGGGTTGCTAACACGATAGCCACAATAAAGGCATCTTCTGTCTTTCAAGAAGTTCGTGGCTTTAATGAGCGCCGTCACCCCCATCCTCTCTGTAGTCCCTGTGGTAGGTAGAGGTCAGAGAAAAATGTCATCAGTATATTTTTAGAGATGAGAGCTGAGACACAGAAGAATACAAAATATCTAGGCATCGCTGCCTTCTTGCCAAAGGGCACGGGCGTCTTTAACAAGAGGTCCACATTTCGAAGCCACGTTCTTCATCTGTGTGTTTCTGAGTCAAAGGCACACCAAGGTAAATACGTGTTTTATATCCTTCCATGGGGAGATATACTTGCACGTAGGTGCTGTTGCCTTACACGGAGCCATGAAAGTTAGAATTCAAAGGGCTTGGTCTTCCAGATGAGAAAGAAAATGAGGTCCCACTGAGTTTGGCTCCTGCCATATCGATGGATACAGCCCTTAGACTTTGTGTGCTGCGTGTGTGTGTATTTGTTGATTTATTTACTACCGGGGTATGCTTGACAATGTTAGTTTCAGGTGTGCACCAGAGTGATTTGACAATTCCGTACCCTCCCTCAGTGCTGCCCACGCTAACTATAGTCACCATCTGTTGCCATACATTATTACAATATTAATGAGTGTTTTGTAAAAGGCACACTTAGAAAAGATTAATAGTGCTGCCTTTTCGAGTTCCCTCACCTAGCGAGTGACCCGGGACCAGAGCTCAGTTTTGCTGATTCTGCATCGACTTCATCCATGTATGTTGCCTTCATTAGTAAGGTGGATGAAGTGTCATTTCTTTCAGTGTTTGAATGTTGATAGCATTTATGGGTCTCTGTTTGGGTGGCATCTCCAAGGCAACTTCTAAGTACATTTGAGTCTTTATTTTAGATGTAAACACAGGAACCACTTTTTCCAATCACGTAAGCTTGTTCTTCAGTCTTTTCTTTCTCTTTAGGACCATTCTCTTGCCCGGGCAAGCTTAAGAATTTTGCCAGGATTAGTTGCCTGAGAGTTGATATTTGTACGTTTTGTTATGGTACTAATGGATAAGTTCTTTTTAAATGCCTTATTCATTCCAGGCTGTTAGAATGCCATGGGAATTCCTAAAACAGCATTTTCACAACCTTCCTGCTTCTGGACCCATCAGGGAGAGGCCAAGTTCAATTCAGCAAGTGTTTATTGGTCACCCACTAGGTGCCAGGAAACATGAATGTCATTTAATCAATGCAGTGATACATGCGATAATAATAATGATAATAATAATAATATCAACTCTGGTTTATTCAGTGGAAAGTGTCATACAGGCATTTCTAGAGGTAACTCTTGAATAGGATTTTGAAGATAAATAGAGGAGGCTGGGAACCAGCAAGACCAGCTCATAGAGGGATTTGGGACCATGCTAAGTATAATCCCACTGAAGAGCAAAGCCAGCCTGGTATTTTAGGACAGTAAGCTAGGGCATTGTTGTAGGGAACAGAATTGGAGAGGTGGGAACGTTGCACCCTAACTGCTGGGATTACGTTGGGCCACACCTGTACCACACCCACGCCCAAACCACAGTGACTGAACCAACAGTCTAGTTCACTCAGATGCCACTGGTGAATAGAGGAATGATGTCAGAATAATGGGGAATTGTGTTCATTCACCCGCAGTCTTTTCTAGGCAAGAGGAGCCGGAATAGCAAGACAAGGAGGTGAAAAAAGCCTTCAGCCTAGCTGCTGCACAGGCAGGAGCCCCTTCAGCCCTCTTTAGTACAACTGGAAACGAGCAGGACCCTAAGGGCTCCTTCCCCAGAGAGGTGCACACTTGGCCCTCGCGTGGCCCTTGGCTGTGGGCAGATCACGATCTTACCAAGAGCTGGTTCTAGCACCTGTCGCCTCACTTCCCACAAGCCAACATTTCCCGCCGACTCCTGTGTGCGTTTCCAAACCACCAAGGAACCTCTAGCCACATAGAACTGGCTGCCGAGACTCCCTCTCGATTACGTTGTTACTGCTCGAGTCGGGAGGTTTCGCAGATTTCGAGGGGTCCGTCCCGATCCCAAGTTTTCCCAAAGAGCCTGTTATTTGCAATCCATGTTGTCCAGAGCACAAGACTCTTCCAGGTTTGTTTCTCGTGTTAGCGCAGCCCTCCCGGCGTTCGGGCTCGATCTTCCCCTGACACGAGACCCCTGGTAGCGGACGGTGCTGGGTGGGGGAGCGGCCCCTGCCGGCATTTTGCTTTGCCACCTGTCAGGGGTGGCTGCCATCCTCCCGTTGACGAAATAGGTGCTGACATTCTCCGTACCTGGTCCCGGTGTCAGGCGTGGGGCGGGAGAAGGAAGTACAAGCAAAGCCTGAATGACGTCCTGTGGCTACGCTCACCTGCAAGGGACTCTGGGAAGAAGGACATTTCAGAGCATCGCCGGTTAACAACGTCGCGGTTCTGTTCCTACTGTGTATTGGCCTGGCTCTCTGCGGGGCCGGCCACACGTTCCCTGAGCTAGTTTTCTGATCTGCAGAAGGGAGCCATCTCTCAGATTCCCTCACCCTGATGACCTCTTGGAAGTGGGTGGTAGAGGCTTTCTGAGGGTTCTGCCCCTTGACGCCCCTCTCCCCCAATCTCAGATTTCTGGGCTTTCACTGCCTCCTCTTATTTTTACTCTCTGGAGGTGCCAGTTGCCAACGCACAGATTTCCATCATGCGTGATCCAGTCATTAGATTTCATGAGAACCCCGGGGAGCTGCCCCCCCAGCTTGGGCTGTCTGCGAGCGAGACAGCAGCCGTGGGGCGTGGGGGCCTTCTCAGTGGGTCCTGGCTCCTGTGGTTCTTAGGATTTAGAGCTGTCCTGCCCACAGTCCTTGTAGAAGCTGGCCAGTGAGCTCCCAGACAATGGTGGCATTTTTCCACCTCGGGATGGCAGGGTAAGTTTGACAGCCCAGTGCAAATTGACCGCACGGGAAACAAAAGGTTTCCAGCCACCAGCAGGCCTCCGGGAACAAAACGCTTTGGAAAGACCTTGTCCTACCAAACAGCCAAACCTTCTTTCAAGCTGAAGGATTCTCAGAGCATTGATATTTAAATGGAATGAAGTGGCCCTTACAAGTTTAACTTCTTCTCTGAGTTCCTCTGTTTACTTACAGTGATTGTGCAACGGTACTTTCCAGAAGAGTCCTATGGGTTACAACCACGACTGATGTCATTTCTGGGGGTTTATGCTAAATGTTTAAAGGTTATTTTTTTTTTAAAGGCAAATTGTAGAGACAATAAACAAACCCCCTCCCACAGGAAATGTAGTCACATTGGCATAGGTGAAGTTGTGAAATAATGAAGTAGTTAAGTCTAGAAATTGTAATGCTTAGAATTTAAGCATGTGTCACAATTTCCCCTTGAAATCTCAGGAAGACAAATAAGATTAGCTGTAAATCAGAGCATAATAGTGTTCACTGAGGAAGTTGTGACACCCTCACAAGGAGAATGAGCCAACGAGCACATTTCGTGTTACTCCAGTGTTAGCAGCACAGCCCTAATCAGGACTAATTTCCGGTATCAGCCATGATGTTATTAAAGCTTACATAGTACTAGGGACTGATGATTAGATTCAGAGAAATTCTTAATTACTCTTATATACTTAATTACTACAAAATTACCCCAAGAGCAGTTTTACAGAACTAGTACTTGATGAATTCTGACAGTGTGCTAATTCTGTTAAACAAATGTTAAATTTAGGTATGTACAGGGGGTGTAGTTGGCATCACAGCACGTTGGGCTCTATGGGAGGGGTGTGAGATGGTCATCGTCATCAGAAGAGCTGTTTAAACAATTGGTTATGGAAACGACTGAAATGTGAATAATCTGCACATGTAATTAAGCATCTACTCACACACACACACACACACACACACACACGCACACACCCATATAGCCTAAAGGATATTAAGATGACTGGATCAACTAATCTTCCCTAAATTGTAAGTTTCCTCGGGACAGGAATTGTATCCTCCGGCAATATTTTGCATATAGTAAGTGCTTAACAAAAGTTTATTGAATGAACATGAATGAATAAAAAGATGGGGAGGGTTGGGGAGGAGGAAAGAGAGATTTTTGCTTAGGCTTCTTAGGCTGATTGGTAGAGCCAGCCCTTGGCCAAACCGTGATTAGGAGTCAAGTTTCCAGGGTCCCTCTTTTCTCTGGGCACTTGCTCCATCTGCCTGGGGCTTCTCCTTAGAAGAAAAAGGATGATCTAACGATTTCTTTACACAGTAAGGTAAATTTAATGCAGTAAGTAATCCTTCCCATGAGTCTTTGCACACCGGGGGCTGAATGTCCAGCAGTGAAACACGTGGCAGTGGCAGCCTGGGGAAGAGGTGTTTGAGGCATCCCCATAGATAACAGTTCCTTGTTTCTGAACGTTTTCAAAGCATTGCTTTGTTTTCAAAGCGTTCACAGCCACTAGCTTACATATGCCTAAATTGGTCATATTATCTCAGAAGAAATTACCAGAAGAAGAAATTGTGACTTGCTCAAATGATACAGGGAGAGAAATAATGCACTATAGAAAAAAAAAAAAAAGAAAAAGAAAAAGTAGGGGTGCCTGGGTAGCTCTCAGTCAGTGACACATCCAACTCTTAATTTGGGCTCTGACCGTGATCTCAGGGTCGTGAGATTGAGCTCCATATCCAGCTCCATGCTGGACATGGAGCCTGCTTAAGATTCTTTCTCCCTCTACCCCTCCTCCCCCCCCCCAAAAATAAGAAAAAATGTAGATAAAAAGAAGTTAGAGTCAGGCAGATCTGAATTGGAATCCTATCGACAAGTCATGCAAAACCCTGAAGCTCGGTTTCCTGGCTCTTACTCGGGGGTAGCAATACCTGTCTTTCAGAGTAGATATAAGAACGAGAGAAAATACATAGCCCGTAGTAGATGCTTAGTGAATTAGAGCTGGTTGTTGATGTTGTTATTTTTTCTTCCATGTTCCAGATGGCTGGGTGCTCTGATACATCCACTTGTGTTGTTAAATCCTCAAAATAACATTAGTAAAAATACCGGCATACCCGGTCTCCAGGGCGAGGCTGCGAGATGAAGCACCTTGCCCCAGGTCACACACCTAGCGAATGTCCAAGCTGGTTTGAGGAACAGTCTGACCCCAGGCCCACACTCGTTCTCCTTCATGATGGTGCCTGTGGATCCAGGACCAGGAAGTGTTTAGTTGCTTGGAAACTCCTTTGGTGAGACGTGGAAGTGTGGAACTATTAACGATGGGGTCCCTTCTGGGGCTACAATTCTGCAGGCGGCACAGGGACTGTGGTCCGGGAGACCACAGTTTCCCAGCGACCACTCGATCTCGTGTCTTCTGCATCAGGCAGGGTGGTGAATGCTTAGGGCGCCCTTCCTCACTGATCACATGACAACACTATAAAGAAGGCATCCTTTACTCCCATTGTACAGATGCGGGAGCTGAATCACTGAAACATAAAGTAACTTGCCCTAGGTTTCTTACCTTCGAAAGGTGAAGGTGGAAACTATACCCGGGACGTCTGACAAGAGTCTGCGCTCTCGACCAGTGCACATGTCTCTCGAGGGAAGGGGGCGCGCCCTCTCTCACTGTGCGCAGTGGGATTGCCCCACAGGGGGTGCGTGCGTGCGTGCGTGTGTGCGTGTGTGTGCGCGCACGCGTGTGTGTGTGTGTGTGTGTGCGTGCGTGCGTGTGTGCGTGTGCGTGTGTGTGTGTGTGTGTGTGTGTGTGTGTGTGTGAGTGATAGCCTCCCGTGCGCTGTGTTTGCCTCTCAAGCACAGGCATGCGAGAGTAACTGTTAGAAGCCGGATTACCATCAAATCGGGGCTATTGGACTCTTGGCACAGTCTTTAAAACAGTTTGAAAATTCTTACCGATTTTTTTAAATTAGAAAAGGAAAAAATTTACCTGTTCTTTTTTTTTTTTAATGCTTAGTGTATTTAGGCTTATAAAGAGTTTAAGTTGCTTTCAGCACCGATGAAAGGTAATGACTATTAAGACTATTAATAACTTTTTTAAAAAGATTTTATTTATTTATTTGAGAGAGAGAGAGAGAGAGCACACAGAGGGAGCAGGAGAGGGAGAAGCAGCCTCCCCTCTGAGCAAAGAGACCGACGTGGGTCTCCATCCAAGGGACCTGGGATTGTGACCTAAGCCGAAGGCAGATGCTCAGCCAACTGAGCCTCCCAGGTGCCCCGAGACTATTAATGACTTTTTAGATGTTTACAGAAATGAAACGTATGTGTGTAAGTGTACCTACATATACTTCCATGTACACACATGCCCTGCTATAAAAATGGGCTAACATTCTGCATTTTATTTTATAGCTTACTTTTTTTTTAAATTTATGTATGTTTCTGCTTTCTAGGTAAAGGTCTATAGATCAACTCATTTTTTTAAAAAAAAAATTGTATAGTACCTACAGGAGCATGTCTTTTTTAAGAATCATTCCCCTCCTGATAGACATTTTTTAAATTTTATTAACAATGCTATATCAAATCTCCTTATGCACATATGAATGCTTACACGAACACCCTCACACACATCTCTATCTCTTTGCATACTTTCTTCAGGAACTATTTCTGGAAGAAAAATTGCCAGATTGATGGATATGCACGTTTTAAAGCTGGGTGGGTCCTGCTGTCGATCCCTTAAGAAGACCATGCCAGTGTAGACTGGGCGACAGAGCAGAGTGCCCGTGACCCTGCGCTAGACACCGTCAATCATTTTAATCCCCGCCAGCATGTGCAGCAAGGTGGTTTCGCGCCTTCCTTTGGTTAGTAATGTGATTCAGCATCTTTTCGTATTCGTATCGAGCTCTAAAGGTAGTTTGATTACAAGGAGGGAGCCGCCGTAGCTGCCCCCTTGGCAGTATCATACTTACTAAGCATGCTCGCTTACTTTGCTTACTTCCTTTGCTCGCTCTTTCCCCCTGCCAGGCAGGCTGTGTTGCTTGCAGCGTGACACTTTGTTTTCCTAATTGGAACCCAAAAATGTATCAAAGAGAAGGAAAATACCCAGAAAATTTCCGTTTCATTGACTATTGTGACTTCTCTGTCAGCTAACTTAAAAACATTTATAGAAAAGTGGTTGATGAACATCATTACAGATTTAGTGCTTTTTCATTCTTTTGGGGAATTAATGACATTTTTTTTTCCAGAAGTGAATGTTCTGTCTTCTCTCTGAAACTCATGAAGTTTAGCCTCTAATGAATGGAGCTCTTCAAATCAAGTTAAATATTTTCTTATAAGTCTATCCTACAGGCTGCTTAGTTGGACTCTTTGGGGCTGAACATATTAATGACAATCTGTGTCTTGTGATTCTTGTACTTTTAGTTGGAATTGTCCTTGTAGTTGTGATTAGCAGTTGATGGCTTAGGAGAAAAAATGTGAATAGCCGTGGGTGGAGTTTCCTTAAAATAAAGGGGGGAAAAAATCCAACATCAGGAACATATGGGTGACCTGTAATGAGGCCACTGTGTTAACAAAACAAAACGACAACAATGACACAACAGAACTTCCTTGATCTCTGTTCATTCAGATCATCTGGGCTCAGACCACGTTGTAAAACAATCCCAGGTTCTTTAGGATTTCTAGTTGGTTAACTTACAATGTGAGTGCCCTTTCTGATTACAGAAAATTTCCCTCTCCAACCAGATTGTTCTGACTAAACTCTCCATTTCGTTCTCTTGCAAGGTCATTAAGAACTAGATTTTATAAGATGCAGCCACGAAGTAAAAACATTCAGGCATTTTTCTAGATCATTTAAGTGTAACAACCAGCCCTTCCCCCACTACATTTCTCCACCAAACCCCAGTCTCGTATCACCACACATCCCAAAGCTCAACCTGTTCTTCGGGTTCTTAAATTTTTTCATCATTATGGCAAAATGATTCCAGAGATCTGAATTAGCCAAGTATTTACCCAAGGTCTCTTGTACCTGTTGATCTGGGCTGGTGCCACGTTTTTATCAAGACCAGTGAGGTCAATGAGAGCACCTACATTTATATTGCAATGTATGTTTTATAAGTTACTCTTAGGTACAAAAGCTTTATCAGTACCTGTAACTATAATGGAACTGCTCAGTAAGAGATTTGTTGGATGAATACCTGAATTCTTATTATAACTCTGTGAAGAGAGTAGGAAATATATTTCTGCCCCTATTCAGAGATGGAACTTGGAGTAGTTGATCTAGTTCCTTGACCTTGGAATGGTTTCCTAAAAGGTCTCAGGGTGTTCTGTGAATGGGTCAAGTTACCTAATTCCTCTGCCCACTCTTTTTCCCATTCAAGTTCAGTAGCCTCTCTGGCACCCAGCAGAAAAGGGGCTTGGAACGGCAAAACTCTCCAGGTCACCTGGACCAGGCCGATCATACCTTCATCATCTTTGTTTCTTCCTCAATTAAAAAAAAAAAAAATTTCCGTGTTAGAACAGGAAGTCACACCAATCAGCTATGGTATAGAAGGTTCATAGATCAGAATCTTTGAGCTTAGTTTCAATCCCTCTTCCCATCGGCATTTTCACCAAAGCCTCTAGCTGTGGGCGTCACTCACTCATTCACTTATTCATTCTCCAGTGCGTGGCTCCTGTTACGTGCCAGGCTCTGTTTGGGGTGCGCAGCCTTTGCCAGGAGAGGAGACAGACACAATCCTGCCTGTCCTGGGCTCATACCTAAGTATGAGGGCAAGCCAGACCCTTGAACTCAAGAGTGAGAGAAGAGTCCTCATGGCTCATGTGTAGGCAGGAAATCATACCATCTATTTATTCCCTGTAGCACTTGGCAAATGTTTAGACGCTTAATACATACTTTAAATTCAGGACTTTAGTGTGCAGCAGGATGAGATGAAGCAGGACAGGAAGGGCCCTGCAGACTATACACACCCATCAGAGCACAGCGCCCCCCCCCCAAGTGGCGAAGAGGGGGCCCCATCTCACACCGGTGTCATTGGCTTGAGTATATCTCCTGAACCTCGGCCTCACAGTAAAGTTCCTGTTACATACGATTAGTCCTCCCCCAAATCTGCTGTCCAGAATGTTAAGTTGAGATGAAATCTGGACTTGAAGGAAAACAGTAGAGAAATATATGTCAGTGGGTTTGAGATAGCAGAGTGGATGTTCCATTTACAAAACCTTAAGAATGTCACTGGATTCCAGGATCTGTGTCACCCCCTTCTGTCTGGCTGCCGGGAAACTTGCCCACTCTTAGATTTGAGTGCTGGAAAATTGTATAATCACAGACTTGGATGCAAACAAGCAAGAAGTCACCTAGTTAGTGGACCAGCTATATTTTGGGCATCTGGTTACAGCTGGACAACAGAAATCTAGGTCATAAGATCACTATGAGGCCCACAGTAAGACCAAGACTTCTGAGTCCCACAAATGAGGTCCCATGATTTCACCTTGACCAAGAACTTAAATGTGCGGGAAAGTCACTGGGGAGGGGAAGGAGGCCACCTTAATCCATATCTGCTGAGAGCATAATCCAAAGTCACTTGAGGACGGTCATCATTTCTTTATCCCTGAGAGTCCTCAGGGTGCAGCAGAAAGGGCAGGGGAGCATAGAAGCCCATCAGAAGCACTCGCGTCCTCCATTTCAAATGAAATCAGAGCTGTTCTGTGTTTTCCTATTGGTCTTTCATTTGGAAAACTTTCTGAAGATTAAAAATGCTCTAAAGATTTTCTTAGACCCTCTCAGTCTTTAGTGTAAGAAATACCTTGTACGAAATGAAGATTTCCAGGCCGTTGGCCCAGACATTCTGATTGACTAAGTCTGCCCAGAGCTGAGCTGGCGCTGATGCTGTAGCTCCCACTCTAAGGGCCAGTGGCCTAGACCCCAAGTGTAGGGCTCAGTGTGCCCTTGCCATGCTGCTCCAACCAGAGATAATCCAAAGGAGGCAATTGGCCAGTCATGGAGAAAGTCAATTCTTTCCAGCTTCCTTCTTCCTTTACTTCCTGGGGAAGTCCTGTAAATCTAGCACAACCTAAAAACTATCAAGACCGAATGGCTCTCCTAGACCCCAGTGGGGGACTGCAGCCCTTCTTCGAATCTCTGTCTGGGCTCCTCTTCCCTGCCAGACCTTTCTTTAGCAGAGCTTGCTTGGAAGGCCAAGGGCACCTGGAATTAAATCTTCATTCTTTGTCCTTCTTACCTTGTTCTGCTTCAGGCCCAGATAGTCCCGAGTGAGTTGGTGTGAGCTTTGTGGGGCAGAGCCGTTCTCAACCGGGGCAGGCACAGCTCTGGACTCGGGGAAGGTAGGAGGACGAGTAGACCAGGCTTGTAATTAGACAGCAGGGGCTGGAATCTGTAGTGGGTTTTACTGTTTGCCAAATATTTGCACACTTACGATTCCATGCAATCCCACTCGTAGGGGTACGTGTACTAGCCACAGGGTAGAGCCTGCTCAGAGAGAAATTCCCAGCTCCGTCTACCACCCCCAACCAGTGGCCACGTTGGTATGATGTCACCTCACACAACCATCAGATCCAGAACGGCCAGATCCCAAACCCTCCATTCTGGGCCTCACTTGTATCCAGGATGTTTGAGTCACAGGCAAGTGTTGGGGTGGACAACAGGGCCGTGAACCCCATTCGTCGTTCCCTCTGCTACTTTCTCTTCCCACGGTGACGATTATGCTGCCACATGAGTATTATCATCTGTCGTTTAGACATGGGGACTCACGGGCTCAGAGAAGCTGTGCTTTCCTCAAGGCCGCACAGCCGGTACATGGCAAAGCCAGGAATTCAGATCCATTCCAGGCTCTTCAGCTATTCTGGTTTTGAGAGTCTTTATCTTATGTCATTTCCAAGTGTTTCATTATCACCGTCAGGATTCACTGAACCATTTTACTGTAAGTGCAGATACCCACACGTGGCAATTACTGAGACACATTGCAATTAGTTTACTTTGGCAGCTTATCTCTTTGAGAATCTGGAAGCCACAGGCCACCACGCATTAGGGGTTTGGGTGGGTTGAGGATATTTAAATGAAAACGGATTACATCTCTGAACCAGGAGTGTTTTACGCCTGCCTTCCCTCTCCCTCTGCCTTTTGTCCTTTTGTCCCTGTCAGCAGCAGGCTCTGCTCACTTCCAGCCCCCTGTGGGACCCTTTGCAGATGTACTAGCAGACCCTCTCCCTTTCCCCCAACCCTGCCCTGGAAACGACGCCGAGGGCAAGAGTGTGGCTTATGGTAACAAACGCTTTAGCAGCTCATGTAGCCTCTGAGGGGCTCCGAGGGGCGCGAGCAGAGGAGAGCACTGAGTGTCTGGAGCGCGTCTCACCATGGCCTGCGCACTGGCAGCAGACGCTCCAGATGAAAATGGCGCCCTTGGGGCACCTGGGTGGCTCAGTGGGTTAAGCCTCTGCCTTCAGCTCAGGTCATGATCTCAGGGTCCTGGGATCGAGCCCCACATGGGGCTCTCTGCTCAGCGGGGAGCCGGCTTCCTCCTCCCCCTCTGCCTGCCTCTCTGCCTACTTGAGATCTCTCTCTCTCCATCAAATAAATAAAATCTTAAAAAAAAAAAGAAAAGAAAAGAAAAGAAAATGGCGCCCTTCTTGGATCCAGGTGGGCTTGTGCTGCAGCCCCTCTGCCCGAGGGCGAGGGGATNGGCTTCCTCCTCCCCCTCTGCCTGCCTCTCTGCCTACTTGAGATCTCTCTCTCTCCATCAAATAAATAAAATCTTAAAAAAAAAAAGAAAAGAAAAGAAAAGAAAATGGCGCCCTTCTTGGATCCAGGTGGGCTTGTGCTGCAGCCCCTCTGCCCGAGGGCGAGGGGATCGGGCAGTGCTCCGATGGTCAATTCCTGAACCACCGTCACCGGTCTCCTTCAAGAGGAATGTGTCCCCATGGAATCGTAAGGGTTATTATTTCCATTATTCCCCTCGTTCTCAGTACAGTAGATGCTTAAATGTCAGTTGTAAATAGCTTGAGTGCTGTGCAAGCTGGTTCAGTTCTCAGCCCAAAGAAAAATCTGTCTTCCTCACACAGTCTGTGAGCCGTCCCTGTAGCTTCCCCATTTATAGACTCTGTATCAAAATGAAGAGTCCATTTCTCTGCCACCTCCAGGGAGGAGACTGAGTAGAGTTCTCGCTAGATGCAGACCTGGAGGATGTTGCTGGCTGTGGCCAGGAGCCAAACAAGGACGACCAAACTGTGGAGATCGCACTTGTCAGAGCAGTATCATGTTGTACTTAAGGGCGGTGGGTTATGAGAGGAAAACATTGCTAAAGAATTGCATGTGCATTATACAGAATCTAGAAATACTTCTGAGCTCATTTCGTGGCAATAATCATTGCTCTATTTACGAAAGCCCTCCTACCTGCCAGGGAATGCGATATATGCTTTTATACACACGCACATAGACAATGCTTTCCACAACCCTAGAAAATAGGTGTTATTTTAGAAGATAATGACAGTGAAGCAGGAAAATAATTTTTCCAAACTGGATAAATTAACACGGTTGGTTAATGGCTCATGCAGGATTCAAACCCAGATCCAAGTTGTTCGTGCAAGGGACAGAAATAAAATAGTGACTAAATCAGAAAATTGGCCAAAGGAAATGTCTAAAATGTCTCTGTTTCTACTTTTAAGGGTTTTTAGAATTTTTTAGCAGTTAGGTGACTTTATTGATTTGTATTAATTAATTCAATGCTTTTCTCCCTAATGAAAGTGCTAGTACATTATGAAATATGGGTTCAATGTGAGTAAATTGCCTATTATCTTGGCAGTAAGGGACCTCAACAGAAATGGCAAGACTCATGATTTGGTCCATGAGCTCAAGCCCTAGGAGTCTGAACCAGACAGACAGGGGTTTGAGTCCCAGCTCTGAACCTCAGTAGCTCTGAGGGCTTGGGTAAGTTATTTTAACTTCTCTGCTTCTTTGTCTATGAACTGGAGACAGCAACAATGCTTACCTTAAAAGTTGTTGCAAGGATAAAGATTTTCTGTATGAAACACATAGGATGGTGCCTGACTTGGAGCAAATAAATATTAGTTCCTTTCCTTCCTTCTGACAGAATTCCCTGAGCGGTTGGCATAACACCAACCAAAGTGTTCCACAGAAATGCCCAAGCAAGGGGACTGCAAAGGAGAACACTCCGAACTTAGTAGGAACTTAGATAGTGCTGTTTTAGTTCTTCTGCCCATTTTTTTTAAGATAAAGGCTAGGTCCGTGAATAATTTCAAATATCTGGTTGTTTGGCAATATGAAAGTGGCTGTGTGAATTTCCCACTTTCATTTGCATGGTGTCATCTGAGCACAGTACAGGTTGTAGAGGCAGGGAACGCAGCCGCTCCTCTGCTTCCACCTCTGTCTCTGCAATGGGAAGAGTGTTTGAATCACCTGCTTGCGAGGCAGGAATATTACATGGCCCCCCTGAGAAGGAATCCTACAAGTTTTCTCATATGAAGGCATCATGTGCGTAGTGAGCGTGTGATTCACTGGGCCCATCTCTGAGTAAGGCTGGAGTGCATAAAATCTGCCAAGATCTCAAGTTGCCAATGGCCTGCAGGGGCTTTAGCAGAGGGTTACCTGTGTCTTCCTCTATTCCTCTAGTTGGCTTGTGCCATGGATCACAGGAGGTATTCACAGGGGGCAGCTCCCGGATCCCCAAAGAGGAGGGAATAGGTGCAAAGAGCCTTAAAAGTGTTGGAGAAGGAGAAATTAGGGGAGCAAGGTCATGTGTCCACTCTGTCTGTCCCTGTCCCTGGGCTCTCTGAATCAGGGCCCCCCGTTCATCACCTAGGTTCACCCATGCCTGTGCTCATGCAGCAATTAAAGGACTGAGGCAAAAAAAACAAAACAAAACAAAAAAACAAACAAAAAACTCTACATTTCCTAAAGTAACCCACAAAATTATAGTCTCTGTGGAAAAATAATTAGAGTCATAAAGCTCATAAATATATATCCTTCCTTCTACTTGGCTGGCAAACAACTGTACCACCGAAAAGCTGGGCACGGCCAGTTCTCCCTACTTCTCTGATACCTGCGTATCCTCCTCCTGGGCACGAAGGGATCAGAACTGCTGGCGGAAGCAGACTCTGTCGGGGCTGGTCCTCAGCAGAGCTGCGGGGCGGACGCCCCCTAATTGTACCTGCCACCAAGAGCCAAGGCCAACAAAGGGAACTGCTGTCAGCACCCAAACTGCTCTCTCGTCTGTTGCCTTTCCCTCTTCCTGCCCTGTCCGCACACTGTGGGAAAGAGCCGGGCTCAATAGGTCCCTGAAAGAAAGTGTCATTGATATCGTCATATAGAGTATGAAACTGTATTACTGGGTTTCTCGTGTACGTTTCTCCTTCTTTCTCACTAAAACATGACTCCAGGGATGCCTGGGTGGCTCAGTGAGTTAAGCATCTGCTGACTTCAGCTCAGGTCGTGATTCCAGGGTCCTGGGTTCGAGTCCCGCATCGGGCTCCCTGCTCAGCGGTGAGCCCGCTTCTTCTTCTGCCGCCTGCTCCCCTTACTTGTTCTCTCTCTCTCCCCTTCTCTCTGACAAATAGATTAAAAAAACCTTTCAAAAAATAATATAAGAAATATCAGTTCCAAGAAGGCATTCAGTGTGTCTTATCCACCGTTGTGGATAAGCACTTGGGTGCTTAGTGGATAATTGCTGAGTAAATAAAAGTATAAAACTGGAAATGCTTATGCTCATAGAAGAAGAGGAAAAAGTACCATTTGGAGAGCATGAGCTGCGTGCCAGGCACATGCTCTGGCCTTCACATGGGTCTTCTCTTTCAATCCTCTTGAACCTGTGCCCTAACTACTTTTATCTACTGATCAAGCAGATACTGTGAACCCCTCACTTTACAAAAATACAGCAACAGGGGCAAGCACACACAGTAATCCGTGTTCCTTCTAGAAGGTCAAGGAAGCAGCTGGCTCCTGAGGCCTGGCCGAGGCTGACCACGACTGTGGTTGGCCTGACTCCTGTAAGGCTCTTCCCGGGTCACACAGAAGTGGAAGGTTTTTCCCATCCAAAGGGATCAAGGAGGCTTGGGAAGTGATGGCCTCTAGCATGGTTTCCGAGAAGACTCAGAAAGGATTCTGCCAAGCTTGTTCACACCACGCCTGGTCGAGGAAGCAGTTCTGGGGGAGCTCACTGTTGCCCGTGAAGGGCTCCCCCTGCAGGCTGCCTGCCTCTCTAAGCTGTCATCATGGTCTGGGCAGAGCTCACCACAGGGAAGGGTCAGTCTTAGATTCTGCACACCGTCCATCCAGCGCTTTTCCTGGTGCCCAGAGTTCGGTGGTAGTTCCCAGCTTCACATTAAAGGAAAATGGGAATTCTGTTTTGCAAAGCCATCTTCTACCCCAACAGACCCACTAAGCACACAGCTCCCGACGCAGCGCCTTGACGAGGTGAGGGCTTCTTCCCCATCCATGGGAGCGAACAGTTGGGTCGAGCCTCGAGGGGGGACTTGACTCCACCATCATGTGATGTGGTAGGGACGCTGGAGATGGGATAGGCTTGCTGCCACTCTCAGCAGCCCGGCAAGTTAGGCCCACGGTCCAGAGAATGTGTGCAACTTGTTTCCTTTTCCTTCTCCTGCTTCCAGAAGGGAACATGGCTCGCTCCTTCAGGAGAGCTGAAATGCTCCCAGTGGCCCCTCATCAGCCCTCTTTCTGGAGGGTTCCAAGCTGGGTGACAGTTGTTTATTTACTGATGTATGTATATTCTGGATTTCTCCACAAAGATTGGAGTGGTAGATTTTTAAGGAAAAGATAAATGTAATGAAGAGTCTGATATATTTCCTATCTTGGAGGCCATGAGTCTAAGAATCATTGTCTGGCTTTTATTTAAGCCCTTGGTGGTGGGTCATGTGTTTTTCCTTCTGGAATTTAACCCGAAACATTTCTGAAACAAGGTCTGCTAATGCTGGGAAAGCAGACGGCCCGAGAGCCGCGCTGTCCAGGACAGGAGCCACGAGCCACACGTGGCTACTTCAGTTTTAATTAATTAAAATGAAATAAAGTGAAAGAACCCGTTCCTCCACTGCGCCGGCTGCACCTCAAGGGCTTAGCAACTGCACGCAGCTCCTGTGGCGACAGCAA
The DNA here is from genome assembly GCA_002007465.1 of Ailurus styani. Taxonomy (NCBI): domain Eukaryota; kingdom Metazoa; phylum Chordata; class Mammalia; order Carnivora; family Ailuridae; genus Ailurus; species Ailurus styani. The sequence goes on from LNAC01000203.1 coordinate 1,199,385, forward strand.
GACAGATGGAGACAGCGAGTGTCTCCCTCATGGAAGAGGGTTCTGTCCTGCGGCGCCACCCTCGAGAACACCCTTCTGTTACCACAGTCCCAAGGATCCTTTCTCCTCGGATGTCCCTCACCCCCTTCCACTTCGGGAAGGAGACCCGCACCAGCCTCAGGTGCCCAGCAGCAGGGTGACTGTGGACTCCTGATCGAACCGGTCATCGCAGAGCCATCAGGGACCCCTTGGGACAAGAGAGAAAGGTTTTTTAAGAATGAAGTTCAGCGATGTGTGAAGCACAGAGAGAATATTACAGGGGAAAACAGAAGACGCAGCAATATATAGAACATTCCAGTTTTGTGTAGATGGATCTGGTCATATCTGAATGTGGAGATAAAAAAAGTTTTTCCCTTCTTTGTTTATACTATTCTACATGTTCTGGCTGGTACAATTATTTTTTATATATATAAAGAATTTTTATATATATAATTAGAAAAACAGGTGTGTTTTTAGAAGGGAAAAAACTTCCCAAATTGGGCAAGAGGAGGAATGATTCTTCTTTACCTTCGGGAGCTGCAATTTGGGTAGATCCGGTGTATCTGTCGATTCTTCCCTCCCCCCACGCCTGCCATTTTTGGAGGCAGAATAACGAGTAAAATGGGCGAGGACTGACTTTATAACTGAGGGTGACAGCTAACAGTTATTGCTCACGTACGTGAAGGTCTGTGCGTGTCCCTACGCTGTGGTAACTGTGTGTGCTCTTGCTCCACCTGCATTATCAGTCTTCAAGGACAAGGGATTTGGTTTCTTGGCTTCTCCAGCAGCACCTTGGTCAGCCCCTGATCATCATCGACAGACGGACGAACTGACTGACAGATTAGCTGACCTTGCCCTCACTCTTATGTGTTATGCCCACAAAATGTGTTAACATCTTGCTTCATTTTGCTTTTGGTAGAGAGGTAGAGTTCCATCCAAATTCACTACACGAAATCCAACAGCTGGAATACAGGAGCCATTCATCAGAAAATGGGTTAGGCTTTCTCAGGATTTGTGTGTGTGGCAAGACCCTAATGGAATTTTTAAAAATTTCCTTAGTTTTATGGAAATAGCACTGGGAAGAGGGTCTGTTAAAGCTCTTTGATTTGACCACAGCCATCCACACCAGTGCACTTGGCATCTCCAGTGACTGGCTTCTCGGAGGGAGGGATTTAATAAAGAGGATTTTCTTCCTCGAGTTGGCTGCGAGAGTGATCCAACAAGATCCAACAAGAATTACAGTCCACTCTGCCTTCTCACGCTGATCCAGGCGGCCGGGGAAATCTAGGGGATGGAACCTGGTGTTTCTCCACATAACAGACCTTCTGTACTCTCACATCACAACACTCAGATGGAGTTTGAAGCCAGGTAACATTCCTGCTCTCTGAGAAGTAGGAGAGAAGATAGGGAACAGGGAGAAATGGTTTTCGCAAAAGGCCAACGAAGGTCTCTATGCACGTACCTGACACACCTGTGTGATTAACGTCCCTCTTTGGGGAGTTGTGGGAGTTTAGTGAGAAGTGGCTTCTCTTCTTGGGAAGGTAACAGCACACTGAGGAACGCTGTCAGGGAACTGATGGCTGACAAATCTGAGCCGAGCCAGCAGAGTGATAGAAATAGCAAATGTCGTCTCTTCTCAGTGAGGAGACATTACATTCTATGAAACCAACCACGGTGGTTCATGGTCATGTCTTCCTCCTGGCATTTGTGCCTGGCCACCAGGCCCCCAAAGTCAAGATCAGTCCAGGGAACCTCCCAAACCACAAAGCCGCCCATCCAAGTTTCCTTCAAACCACTCAGAATTGTTGCTGCATGAGGTGAGTGAAGAAACCAAGATATGCATCAATTTGTGCAGGATCTAGGAACCAATAGGGCTAGGATACATACCGCTCACGTCCCCACAGGGACAAGAACGTTCCAGAGAATTTTTCCTGGGAAGTGGGTGTGTGCCTCACGCCTGCTGCCATGTCCATTCTCACACTGGGTTATGATGGAAGGACTTACTTGTTGCCCTTTTGAAAATCTTATTTCTCTTAATGACTAGGGGTTTTTTTTAATTTTTGAGGACTAGGTTGTTACAAAATGTCACTTTTTAAAATTTTACTTATTTAACAACATGTATTATATAAAATAAAATATACAAGTATTATTATTTTATCAAATTACATTCTAAAATATGTAAATATTAACTCATTCACTCTTCATAATAACTCCATGAGGTATAGGTACTGCTTTTAGCCCCATTTCACCTATTAGAAAACAGATGCTAAGTAATTCACTAAGATTTCACAGTGGGTAAGTGGCTAAGCTAGGACTTGAACCCAGGAAGTTTGGCTCCAGCATACTTGATCTTCACCCCTATTAAAACTCAGAAAAGTATAAAACAAACGAACAAACAAAAAAACAGCCTAAAGACAACCATAGAAAGGTTGCCTCACCAGGGTGCCCGGGTGGCTCAATCAGTTAAGCGTCCGACTCTTGGTTTCGGCTCGGGTGGTGATCTCAGGGTCGTGAGATGGAGCCCTGCACAAGCTCTGTGCTGGTGGCCTGCTTAAGATTTTCTCTCCCCCACTCCTTCTGTCCCTCCCCACTCTCTCTTTCCCTCTCCCCCTCCCCACCACTCCTGTGCCTTCTCTCTTTCTCCCCTTCTCTAAAAAAAACAAAGAAGAAAGTTTGCTGTGCCATCTATGCTAGGCATGGACTTACCCATGACTGTGCCCAGTCTCCATATTGTTTTGTATGTTGCCTTTGTTTTCTTCTGAACCTTATATAATGGTCTTTCCATGTTGTTAAAAACTCCTTGTAAATATTGTTTTAGTGCCTACTTAATATTCCTGTCATGTAAATGTACCACTCTGCTGAACCATTCCCTTATGGTTCCCCGTTTGCCTCTTGGGTTTTCTATTCTGACAACTAGCACAGTCATGACCATGTCTGTGCAGGATTTCTTCTGTTCTTCAGAATAGACTCTGAGAATACCTCCTCAGAAGTAAAATTCCTAGGTCCAGGTGTATGAATATGAACACTTTTCGGTCTATAGATACAGGTGTCCAGTGGTTTTCAAAGAAGCGTGCACTCTCACATTGCCTGTAACACTGAACAGAAGTGACTTCATCATGTTCACAGCAGCACTGAGAATGATTTCTCGAAATCTTTGCTGATGTGATAGGGAGAATGTGGTTATTTTATTATTGTCTGGATTGTATTTCTTTGTTGGCTAGGGGATCGAGTGGGTCCATACTGGTTGATCAGTTATCTGCATTTCCAGGTGGTCTGGTTAGGTCCTTTGCCCATCTGTCTATCGAGATCATACAAAAGCCTTTGGGGATCCAACAGAGAAGGGCCAATGGTTTCCCATTCTTTCTTCTCCTGCCTTGACATGGTGGTCCCCCGAGTATTTTTCTAGTCTATACTGCTATACATGCTTTTAATCTTACCCCCAAACCTAATGTGCATTTTTCTCCAGATTCTCTATAAAGTATTCTACTGTCTGATTTGAAGGATATTATCTCATTTTCTGCGAGTGTGCCCCATGCATAAATCTGCATGGGTCCCTCCGTCTTGGATCATAAGTTCCTAGAGGGCCATACTATATCCTTAGGAGTTCTGCACACATGCTTTGGTGACATCCCCAGCAGCCACAGAACAGGCTTCCTGGCCAAGGGTGATGTAAGCATTTATACAGAGCACCTTGAGAATACTAACCAGAAATGAGAAGGGTGATGAGCATAGTAGGCTGGATACATTGGTGTGCCCTGGTCATACCTCAAGAGAGCTAAAAAGAACCCAGATCACACCTCCCCTAGCTACTAATCATTAAGAAGAAGGGGCAATTCTAGTGGAGGAATGCACATAGGACTGTGGACCCGAAGCCCATGAATTAGTCCCGTGTTTTCCTTCATTATAAACCATCAATATGAACCCTGGGTCACATTCTCTACTTAATCCCTCAGGTTTCTTTCTACCAGAGTAGTGATAACAGTAGTAACTGATGTTTTGAAGCACCTTAAAATGTTATATATGGTCTCTCTTATCCCTTAATCTTCACAATAGCCAGTGAAACAGACGGTCATGTTTTGCAGTTGAGCAAACAGACACGGTGAGCTTCAGCTCTTTCTTCAATAAAGTATCAAGTGAAGATTTCATTATTACACTTGGAAAAAACATATTATACTCTAGGAAAACAATCCTTTGACTTAAATGTGTCATGAGACCAGGAAGAAGAATGAAAAGGTAAAGTATCTTGGGAGGTGTGGAGGGCTCGTGGAAAAGGACCACAAACACCCCCCAGGAAACTTCTGTCACACAAGAAGAAAAAAACATTGAAAGAGATCAATGAAACAAAATCATCAGAAGGTTGATGATTATTTTCAAATATTAAGCAATCTTTCCTCATATTTCTTCATTACATGATACCTGCGCTTCCAGTTGTCCCAATTACTGCAAAGATCAACCATAATAATAGAGCACATCCGATCCTACGGGATACTTTATATACCTATTCAAAATAATCGAAAGGATATAAATGTGTATGAACTTATCTGTTAGAAGGACAGATGGATGGATAGATCTATGTTGCTTTTTTTTTCAGGTGGGTCTTGTTAAGAGCATATTTCAGGTTTTAGTAAATGTGAAAAGCAGAATAGAATATAAGATAAAGGAAGTTAAGACAGACTCAAAACCTGGTGGGAGGGACGGGGTAGGCATGTTCTCTGCAGGTCAGGCCTGCAGTCGCCAAGACTCTTAGAGCATCTGGGGAGGTCAGAAGCCCTTGAGAGCATCTTGGGGCAGGGGGGTCCAAAGCCCTTCGGCTGCCCATCCTGGGGCAGGAGATAAAAATGTCAGAAGCCAACAAGCTTTGCCAGCCCCCGAAGGTAAAAGAGCTTCCGCTTCTGCTCAAATAGTGCATTTCAGATGCTCACTCCGAAGATTTCACAGGTGGGCTTAAGAGTGGAAGGCATCTTGTCATCTGAAGCCAGGCTGAGCGAGGGTCTGGCCTGGTCGGGGTGGTACTGGGGACTCTGGCCCTGCGGGAGCTCACGGCCGTGCTTGCACTGCAGGATTTTACGGGCAGCTGCAGACATTCTGCCCCCCCCAGTACCCTGACTCCCAGAGAACCGTGCTGCCCAGCAGCCCCTGCAGTGGAGTGCCTTCCTTCGAGGACTGCCTGGCCCCCACGCCCATGGGCCAAGCTGGCTTTGATGTGTTCCATAGAGCCTTCTCTGCTCACTCGGGCATTGCAGGTGGGTTGCTGTCTGTGACTTACAAACTCCGGCCGACTCGCAGGTGAGACAGGTGGGTTTGCTGCGTCCGGCCTAGAAGAGGCTCGACCCGGCACATGACCCCATCATGTCCTCTTAAATCTGCCCCTGAAGTGTCTCTCGCCTTCAGGCTCCTCTCCCACCACCCCCACTCCCAATCCCACTCCCACCACCCTGGCTCAGGGGGCCATAGTATCTCTCCCAGACGGCGGCAACAGCCGGAGCCTTCCAGCAAGTTCCCCGAGACAACTCTCTCTCTCCCGTTCTGCCCCCCATACCACCACGAGCACGGCCTTCCAAAAGTGAAGGATAAAACAGCCCCTTTCCTCCTTGAACACTTTATTGTCTCCAGCTGCCTCAACAGTAAAAGGCTGTTCTGGGGAGGCATTCACAGCCCCCATCAGAGAGGCCTGATCACATCGGCCCGCCCTCACACGCACCTCCCTGCACGTGCTGCCCCTGAACTTGGCCCCACGGCCCCTCCCTCCCTGCCTTCGCACTCTGTTTCCTCCTTCTAGAATGTTCTCTCCTTACCTCTCCATCTGTGAGAATCCCATCTTTCTTTATGACTCAACTTTAATATCATCTCCTTTTTGAGGCCATCCTCGCCGGTGCCTGGAACACTTTATTTTACTTGCAATCAGCCCGACTGACTTTGGCGCTCTGCCTGCAAGGCCCCCTCCCTCCGCACTGAGGCCTCGGGCCGCGGGCGCCATCTGCTGCGCCTGCGCGCGGGGGGCGTGGCCGCGCGGCGCGTTAACTTCCTGTGCTTGCTCTTCCAGTGTACGACCTGCCCTCAGCGTCCTCGAGCCTCTTCGGGGAGTCTCTTCGCGGCGGGCCCGACGACGCCACGTTCTTGCAGATCAGCGCCGTGGACCGCTGTCCTAGCCAGCTCTCCTCTGTCTACACTGAAGGCTAAACGCTCCCGCGGCCTCCGCTCCCACGGGCATCCAGAACCTTTGTGTCGCTTGCCACCTCTTAGTTCCCTGTTCTCACAGACCGCGTGACAGAGATGTCGCCGCGGCGGCGGCGGCACACTCACAGATGTGTCTCCGGAAGGCAGGGCTGTCCGCCGCGGCGCCTTGTTCTCTCCGGGCCTGCTGCGGACCCGCAGGACTGTCTTTTCAAAGGGAATTTGGAGTCCCCCTCCCGGATACCTGGGACTTCCGGCTGTCCGCTCCCCAAGGACACCAGTGAAGCGAGGCGCGTCTGAAGATACAGGCTGGGGACCAGCGTCGCACAGCCTCCCGGTAGAGAAGGACAAGCCAAAGTGCCGGAAGCACAGCGAACTGCCCCCCGCACCGCTCGCCGGCCCCGCTGGCTCCCGCAAAACCGGGCCGCGACGCAAACCTGCAGCCTAAGGACAGCGCGGGCTCAACTCCCGGCGCCGCCTGGTTTCGGCCCCGGCCTCGCCGCCCAGCCAGCTGGTGCCTCCCTCCTCTCGCCCCTGCTAACCAATTGCTTTGCAATATTTCTCCAGAAGCGAAATAAGAAGGTTCTGTGAAGCACAGTCCTTTGAAAGGCACTGCAACTTGTTTTATATTCCAGCAGCTTATCTTCGTTCTTTTATTTTTAAAGACTTACTTACATCTTACATTTTAAAGGAAAAAAAAATATTTAGAGGTCTGTTCTTCGGATGGAAAGAATTCTTGTAATCGCCCCAGTTACGTCATTGTGCCACCGCTGTAGCTCGGCCTGGCCGCACCTCACCGCGCCTGTGAGCCCCCCACCCCCCCCGGGACGGTAGTTTGGCCTTCCACAGAAGCCACCTGAGGGAAACGGGGTGAGCCCAGGCCCCTTCCCAGGGCTGTAGCAGAGAGGGACTCCACCTCAGAGACCTCGTTCCTCGGAAAAGATTGCTCCACTGCTTGACCCATTGCCTCTGCTTGGCGCCGTGCCGAGTCGTTCTAGAAGACGTGAGAACAGGGACCCCCCGAGCTGAGATCCTGGGTTCGCTCAGAAAACCAAACCAGAGGTGCCCGATGCCCAGTGATTTTGCACAGCTTCTGCTCACCTCCTTTCGGATATCCGCTCACCCGTCTGTCTGTCCCTCCCTTGTGCTGTCCTCTCCTCCTGCTCATTCTCACCTCCTGCTCGTCTGCGCTTGGCCAGCCCTCCTCGCCAGGCCCGCCCTGAGGCAGGTAGAGAGAGAGTTCAGGGAAGGTAAGCAGAAGAAGTTCACTTTTTTTCCTGACACTCATTTGAGGGCCCGGGATGTTCACCGCGCTCTCGGTCGTTTGCTAGCAGCCCTGGCTAGGGAGCCACTTGCTGGCGTGCGTTTACAAAGCTGTTGAAAAGGTCTTAGGTCCGGCGCATAGGCCCTGAGAAGTAGCCAGACCCCAAAGACGCGGGGTAAAGCCTGACGTGCCGGGACCGTCACATTTCCGTTTCTTTCCTGCTGTAAAATCAGTGCTGTTCGTCGCACGGAGATCGTTACAGTCCCAGTGAGAGTTCACGGGCGCGGTGGCGCACTTGGGACCTGGGGAAGGTTTGTCCCCTGACAGGTCCTCGCGGGCAGGCTGCACGGGCTGGACCTGATCCCCACGTGCCATAGCGTGAGGGGACTAACGAGCCCCGCGTGGGGCCGCTTCCCCAGGGCCCGCCAGCACTCGGCTGCCTCGGACTCTGGAGCTCTGAGCCGAGAAGGGCCACCGTGCAGGCGGCCCGAGCTGCAGAAGAGGGAGGTGACTCGCTGTGCCCAACACTGCTCCGCTGTGCGAGGGAGGGCTCCCCAGGCTTCGCAGCCCGCCGAGCCCCCAGTCTGCGGGTGGAACGCCAGCCTCCTTGCAGACTGGGTGGGTTCTGTCACTTGGTCTGAACCAGGACACGGGCGTGCTAACGCTGCCGTCCCTCACGTGTCCTGTGTCCCGCGATGGAAAGGAAGGCGAGCTCCGATAGCCTTAGACAGTGTGTCGGTTCTTAAACACGAAAGCCTTTCTGAGGAGCTCGGAACAGAGTTCATGCTTGGTGGGATGGGGCGGGGAGATGAAAAGCCAGGGGGTTATTGCAGTGATGTCGGGCCTGCCCTGTGGCTTTGTACCGTGCGATGTGGACAGGGGGAAGGAGGACAAAGGCGGGAGCTGAGGCTCAGGCATTCTGGATGCCACCGTCCTCCCCGGCCGCTGGAGGTGCTTCTGCGCCAGTGTCTGGTATGGCCATGACCTCGCGGCGGCCCCGCCCCTCTCTTCCCTCATGGCTGCTTTTGGGGGTTGGGGGGTGCAGCACCTGCAGGGCCTCCTTCCTCAGCAGGAAAGGCCAGCCCCTGAAGGGCACTGGTGTGAGCAGAGGGAGCAGGTGGGAAGCAGGGCCCGGTGCAGCCTGCAAGCTCGTGTCCCCTCCCATGGCCCCCTGTCCCCTCACGGGGCCGCCAGTGTTTCCTGGTCGCTGTGGCTCTGAGCTCAGCCCTCGGGGCCTGACACTTTCAGGTTCCTTGGAGACGGCACAGGCTCTCCTTAGCTTCCAGACTCTCACCTGACCTTCCGATGTGTCCGTTGCTGGCTTTCACGCGGTACGAGATTCAGAGATGGGTTCATCATCATGTGTGTAGCAGTGAAAGTAGAAGCTTCAGGAAATTCATTCCCTTCCATTTCCTGGCCTTTTTTGACTCAGTATGTAACCAGCCATTTTCATAAACATCTGAGCAGAGATTGTCATTCTACCTTTTTGAAAAAAAAAACAAACAGCAAACAAACAAAAAACTGGTGTTTGTGAAAATACACGCAGCCCAAAGCCAATTATCCTATTACATTAAAAAAAAAAAATCGGTCTGCCTAGAGACATTTTGTTTGCTGCATCGTCTTAATTCCCTAAAGGGACCACCTCAAAATGTCAGTTGTAATTTAGCCACTGATCAGCTAGTAAAGATTATTTAAGGATATATTTGTCCTGTGGGGTGTCTCCCTTTACTAAACCCCGTCTCCCCCGGGTGGCATAGGTGATTCGAAAGCAGATAGAAGCCCTGCAGAGGACGCACTGAGGGAACAGTGTTGGTGGTGTTCTGTTGTTTCGAAATTCGTCTCGGTCAGGCACATTACTAGGTTAGAGCGGAGGTAACCGGCCAGCTCCCCGCCCAAGACCCTCGACTGTCCCGTCACCTTGAAGTATCAGGAATAGTGACTGCAAATGTCCAGTTTAATTGTTTGGTATTTTATTGGACTGTTTGACCATGATGTTGTCTAGCAGCATTTTGGAATGGCACTTTTTGTTGGTGATGCGGTATTTCTGCGGTTACTTTTCTTTTTTCTTTCTTTTCTTTTCTTTCTTTCTTTTTTTTTTTTTTTTGCAATGGATAAAGCAAAAGAAAAAAAAAACACCNGCAATGGATAAAGCAAAAGAAAAAAAAAACACCAAAAACCAGTCATTGGAGAAATGGCGAATGTAAAAAAGACGAGATTTATTGTGTACAGACAGAAGACCATCCTGTGTAATGTTGCTGACATAAAGCACTTTGGGGGGGAAAAGTGGAAGTCTGGTTTCCATAAATCACAGACTCTTGTACATGGCTATATACACTCACGAAGAGAAATGAACCGCATATATCATACTGGATATGGGGCCGATTTTTTCTTTCGGGGCACATCTGGTGCTTATTGTCATAAATCTTTTAAAGAATTAGGTACACTTTTTTTCTATTAATATGTATAGTTTTGTGATTTGTCACAGTTATGTTTCGTATAATCATAAGTTATTTTGTCTTGTTTCATGAACTCCTTTTTTTTTTTTAATGTCAAAAGTAAAATGAAGGGATTGTGCCCTTGGTACAGAATAAAACTGGAACTGGAGAAAACCCCCCCACCTGCCTGAAATCCTCCTTCAGCACGGCCTCCTGAAACACAGTGGGAACACCCCAGGGGGGAGGGGGGTGTTTGTTTGTTTATTTGATTATTGTGTTCTGTTTTACCATAAGCCTCCTTCCTTTTGGGATGGTAATTATAATTAAAAGCAGATGGGGGGAGGGGAGTCCAAGGTGGCTTTAAAATGCCGCATTGCTTTGGGCCAGAGCTGCAGCCTGGATTTAATTATAGATATGAGGACAAAATGGCAGTAAAAATGAATGTGTCCCCAAATCCTTTACATGTTGGGAGTGTCCATAAATAAAACATGAAGTTTTATTTCATCAGATTTAATTAAAGCTTTTATACATGTTTTATTGGTTATTCTATTAATCCGCTTCACAAACTGGATAAATGTGTGCTAGGGTTTGGGGTTTATTCGTGCCTTCTCAGTGCCGTGCTGCCTCGTGCCTCAGAAATGTCACTAAGTGCTCGGCCCTGCAGGTGAGGGGGTACGGCCTGCTGGCCAGCGGCAGTTCAGCGCCATTAGGTAGGGAGAGGATGGTCAGGGCATTCTCACACCTGCCTGACTCGGAGCCAAGCCCATGAGCCTAAAAAAGGTCACTTTTTCCCCAGGATTGTTCTTGGGATATTGACTGTATTTTTGCTACATGTTTAAGACTGAAGGTCCCAAGCAGTAGAGATGATGGGTCTAATGCACCTTATCTGGCCCTGTAGCGGAGGGAGGGGAGGGAGCAGACCCCTGTGGTTCAGGGAGCTGATGGGAGTGCGATCCAGTCCAGCGTCTTTGGGAAACAATTTGGCATTAACTGGTAGAGTTGAAGATACACAATAACCCACGATCCAACGATTCCACTCCTCTCTCTCCAGAGAGACTCTTGCGTAAGTCAGCGCCGGTTCAGGTGCAAGGTGTTTGCGGCGGGCTAGTCAACATGGCCCCAAACTGGAAATGCCCCACGTGTCCATGAACAACAGCAGAACGAAGAGACGGACTTCGCTGAAGTCATAGAGCAACAGGCCAGGCAGCAAAGGCAGTTACACACACACTCAGAGCTGAGTCTCATGGACTCTGTTGAGAGAAAGAAGCAAGACGCAAAAGCAAATGCACCGTGCTCTTCTATTTACATACGGTTCGAGAGCAAGCATGATTCATTTACAGAGCTTAGGTGGTGGAAGCATCAAGAACAGCAAGGAAGATGTTATCACAGAGGCCCAGGTACTGATGAACTGCGGTCAGGAAGAAAGGACACACAGAGGGTTTATGGGGAGCTGACCAGCACTGTTTTATTTCTTGACCCGCTTGTTAGGTTAAACAGGTACCTGCTTTATAATTAACTGTGAATATATATATGTATGTATGTGTATATATATATGTATGTATGTATGTGTGTGTGTGTGTGTATACACACACGTATACATACATGTGGGTTTTTTTCCCCCTAGCTCTTAGTTCAAATACCAACGAAAGCCAGGCCTTCCATCTCCTACTCCAGGGGTCTGCACACTTTTTCTGCAAACGGCCAAATAGGACCTGTTTTAGGTTTTGAGGGCCATATGGTCTCAGTCTCAACCACTCAGTCCTGTTGCTCGAAAGCAGCCACAGACAACACGCAAACGAATGGGTGTGGCAGTGTTCTCATAAAGTCGTGTTTGTGGGCACAACTTTGAATTTAACACAATTTTCAGATGTCATGAAATATTTGTCTTCTTCTGATTTATTTCAACTATTTAAAACTGTAAAAATAAAAAACGTTCTTAATTCCCAGTCTTTGCAAAAACAGAGAAGGCAGCAGGCCGCATTTGTCCCATGGCCCGTAGTTGCTGACCCTCGCGGACAGAGGCGAGTCTTCCAGCACTTTCCATAAACACCCACGAGAAGAAAACCGCAGTTTAGACCCTCTGCTGATCCTTGCACTACGCCAGCTCCTGTTCCTAGAGGAAATTCATGAGTTCTATTGATGAAGCTTTTCTTTGTTTAGATTCTGGGTCCTGCTCCCTGGGATACAGATGAAGGCTCAGTGCCTGGAGTGCCATTCAACTTTATCTCTGGATTTGAAGTTTTTAATAAAAGCAACTGGGCATACAGAAGTCTGTGGGAATTGGAAAATGAGGACCCATTCTTTCCAGGCTAACCAAATATTTGCTGGCTCTTGGCAGTCCGAGCCAACTTTTTCCTCTGAAATGCTGAGAGGTTATAAGCAATGTAAGACTTCATTTTTCTCAGGCCGTGGCTCTTATGAGAAACCAGTGCTGCCTCTCAAACCTGCAGGGTCCTCAGGGAGAGGAGAGTCGGGGTTTTACGTTCAAAGACTGTGCCAGGAAATTGTGGGAGCACCCTACCCTTGCTAAAGGTCTGTGCCCCCTCCAAGCAGCAAGGAGGGCTGCTGCACCGGCTCTGGCCTCTGGTTGCCCCCATGCCTCCCTCCCTAATTCTCAGACGTAGGGGTTCTTGCCTCTCACGCTGCTGCCTCTCAGCTACTTGCTCTAAGAGAGAATGAGCCTGAATTCACACGGGCACAAGTGTCTGCTGCTCTTTGCGTCTCTTAACTTATGATAAAATTGACAGCATCAAAAATATGGTGACTCATGAGTCTCGGGTTGTTTGGTAAATATCAGCACAGACTAAAGCCTCTTTGGCAGGTCTCCCCAGTGGTTCCAGGTGCTTGGGCTTGTGTGTTGTGTACGGTTCTGATAAAGTTTCTTGGGCAAATTAACCTGAACTTTATAAAGTGAAGTTTAACAAAGAGAAAACCTAGAGAACGTCTATTCCAACCTCATCTTCTACAGAAGAGGAAGCAGGAGCTGTTCCACTCCTTCATGCCTGCAGCCCTCCTTCCTGGTTCATTCATTCAGTGGACTCGGAACTTATCATGGACCAGACACAGAGGCAGAAGTGGTGCTCCTCCTCACAGAGCTCACAGCAAGGGCCATTCCAAGAATCATCTGCCCAAACATTGCCTAGGGGGCTTGTTATAAAGGCACACCCTAGACCTACTGAGTTGGAATTTGTAGGGTAAGATGGAGGTGTCTGTATTTTTAATAAGCTCTCCCATGGTGGTTTATGCAAATGAATCATGGCGCTAGCCGCTTCATAGAGGGGCAGCCATTTATCAGGGCAACACAGTTTCATAAGAGCTAAGCAGGAGAGGAGCTTCTAAGCCCACTTGAGAAGACAGAAGAGCAGGCCAGAGCTTCCTGAGAGAAGGGGTAGGTGCCTGAGCTGGTCCTAAGAACCAAATGAACCTTCAAGAAGCAAAAGCAAAGGAAAGGTGGGGCAGGCAGGGCACAGAGCGGGTCTAGAACTTTAGGAGAAGGAAGGTAACTTGCCAAGGAGGCCCCTTGGTCTAGCTGGAGAGTTGGAGGGGGCCTTGTCTCTGGGCTCTAAGTGACCCTGCACTGGCCCGGAGCCCCAGCTCTTCCTAGGTCAGCTGGCTGAGCTCAGAGAACTGTTTCCCAAACCAGCAGAGGCTGGTGTGTTTACCATTACTCTACAAAGAAAGAGTTCCACTACCAAATTAGTTAGGAGGATGGTGGATCGAAGTTACTTAGATTCTTTACTTCAGGACCTATCAGAGCTGTTACTCTGCTAAGTGCATTGTGCATCTTTAAGATTAAAGAGTTTGAGGATGAAGTCTATTGACCATGGAACCCTTTTTCTGAAAAATACCTTCTAGCATTGCAGAAAACAGTTTGGTGGGCCCTCAAAAACTTAAAAATACAACTACTATATGATCCAGAAATTCCACTCATCTACTCAAAAGAATTGAAAACAGACTAAACACGGGTATTTATACACCAATGTTCCTGGCAGTATTATTCATAGTTGCCAAAATGTAGAAGCACACAAATACCCATTAACTAATGAATGGATAAACGAAGTGTGGTCTGTACATACAAAGGAATATTCTTCAGCCTTCGGAGGGAAATTCTGACAAGTACCACAGCATGGATGGACCTTGAAAACGTTATACAAAACAAGCCAGACACACAAGGACAAATATTGTATGGTTCCACGTGTAGGAAGTACCTAAAACAGGCCAATTCACAGGGACAAGTAGAGGTTACCAAAGGCTGGGGGAAGAGGGAAGGAGGACTAATTCTAATGGGTACGGAGTTTCAGTTCAAGATGATGAAAAAATCCTGCAGTGATGATGGTTGCACACCACTGGGAATGTACTTTTTATCTCAAGTACGGTTGACACACGGTGTCACCTCAGTTTCAGGTGGACAACATAGTGACTTGACAAGTCTGTAGGTTACGTGATGCTTACCATCAGTGTGGCTGCCATCTGTCGACCACACAACACGACCACAGTACCACTGACAGTGTTCCCTGTGCTGGGCCTTGCATCCCCCTGACTCGCTCGTTCCATCACCGGAAGCCTTCCCCCATTTACCCCTCCCCTTCCCAGCAACCAGCAGTCCGTTCTCTGTATTTATAAGTCAATTTCTGTATTGTGTTTGTTTTCTTGTTTTGTTTTATAGCCCACATACAAATGAAATCAAATAGTACTTGTCTTTCTCTATCCGACTGATTTCACTTAGCATAATATTCTCTGGGTCCATTTGTTCACATTGTCACAAATGGCAAGATCTCCTTCTCTTCTTTTTGGTGCCTGAGTGATATTCCATTGTACGTACACATACACACTGGATCTTTATCCATGGATGGATCTATCGACGGACCCTTGGGTTGCTGCCACATCTTGGCTACTGTAAATAATGCTCCAGTTAATATAAGGATACCTATGTCTTTTAGAATTACCATTTTTGTTTTCTTTGGGGATATCCCATGTGTTGTAATTACTGGATCCTATGGTATTTCTATTTTCAATTTTTTGGGGGGACCTCCATCCCGCTTTCCACAGGGGCTGCACCAGTTTACATTGCCAACAGTCCACAAGGGTTCCCTTTGCTCTAACATCTTCGCCAACACTTATTACTTCTTATCTTTTTTGATATTAACCACTCTGACAGATGTGAGGTAATAGCTCATTGTGCTTTTGATTTGCATTTCCCTGATGCTGAGTGACGCTGAGCATCTTTGCATGTGTCTGTTGGCCATCTGTGTGTCTTCTTTGGGAAAAAAAAGTCCATTTAGGTCCTCTGATCATTTTTTATTCAGATTATTCTTTTGGTGTTGAGCTGTGTAAGTTCTGTATGTATTTTGGATATTAAGTCCTTGTTGGATGTATCATTTCTGAGTATCTTCTCCCATTCAGTAGGTTGTCTTTTCATTTTGTTGATGTTTTCCTTCACTGCGCAAGAGCTTTTTATTTTGGTGCCCTCCCAGTAGTTTATTTTTGCTTTTGTTTCCTTTGCGTGAGGAGATATATCTAGAAAAAGTTTCTGTGGTCAATGTCAAAGAGGTTACCGCTTGTGTTTTCTTCCAAGGAGTGTTATGGTTTCAGGTCTCACATTTAGGTCTTTAATCCATTTTGAATTTATTTCTGTATGTGGTATGAGAGTGAATGTACTTGATGTCACCAAACTGTACCCTTAAAAATGGATAAGATGGGGCGCCTGGGTGGCTCAGTGGGTTAAAGCCTCTGCATTCGGCTCAGGTCATGATCTCAGGGTCCTGGGATCGAGGCCCGCATCGGGCTCCTTGCTCGGCAGGGAGCCTGCTTCCTCCTCTCTCTCTGCCTGTCTCTCTGCCTACTTGTGATCTGATCTCTCTCTCTCTCTGTCAAATAAATAAATAAAATCTTTAAAAAAAATGGATAAGATGATAAATTTTATGTTATGTCTACTTTAGCACAATAAAAACAGATAATGTAAACAGAGCACCTAGGAGGGTCCCTGACACCTGAAAGACGATCTAAAAAGGAAACACCTCATGGGGTCGGCATTCTTAGGACACACGTTGGGAAGGTGGCTCTGGGACAGGTCAGAGTGGAGCCCCTGACGGGTGGCCATGGGGCCTGGCCAGCTGGGAACGCAGAGAAGGAAGAGAAGCTGAAGGAAAGAGAAGATGGTTTGGAGCAACTGCAGAAGGTGGTTCTGAGCACCGAGCACTGTGCCTGACCTAAATTCTCAGTGATGGAGTCAGGGCAAGAAAGGAAGGGGCCTGGATGACAGCGTAGCTGGAGGAAGAGGTAGCGAGCGAAGTAGAGGATGGATAACAAGCAATACCAGCGCAGACCCAGCTGATCCCAGTGTGAGCAGAGGCGGAGATCTGGATGTCCTTCATTCATTCAACACGTGTTTACTGAGCCCCAGACCCAACGCTGGGTGCCAGTTACGTACAATTCGAGGCACTGGGGATAATGCAGAAAACACACGGTCGTCCCTGTCCTCGAGGTCGTCCCTGCTTCAGTTTGATTATCTGTGAAGTGTGAGGCTCTGAGTATCAAGGGTCAGGCCCTCTGGGACGCAGATGCTGAGACAGAGCTGGGAGGGCAGTACGTTCCCTGGAGAATGCTGCTGCGAAAGGAAAGAGCCAGAAGCAGGGTCAGACGGGGGTGCCACCAGACTGAGATGCCAACCAGATGGAGGTGTGGCAGGTGCTCCGGCATGAAGACAGCTCTTACCCAGCAGAGGGGTTCCACGTTGGGGGAAATCAGCGAGGCCCTCATACTACAGAAGCCCCCCCAACAAGGCTGCGTCTTGGCGGTCACCGTCTCGGTCTTTTGTTGGCTGAGATCCGTCCAGAGAGCCTCGAAGCTAACGCAGACTCTGAAGAAGTCAAGGGTGTCAGCCCAGCCCACACCCCATGCCTGCCACACAGGGCATGGGGGAAACACGGGTCCCCCCATCGTTACGTTTCCCAGTTTGCCATAAAGAGGGTACTGGGCACATCCACTCACAGGCACTTTGGAAAATGGACTTCTGACTCCGTCTACCCCTGCTAGCCTGTGCACGCTCGTGCTCTCTCTCTCTCTCTCTCTGACACACACACACATGCTCGCTGGGATTTCAGCATCTCCAGGATGGGCTCTCCAGGCGAGCCCACTCCTCCTGGGGCCCAGCGGTGAGAAATTTTGAGGAGCGTAGGGAAGTGCATGACCTGCTGCTTTTGCTCTCATCCTGCGAGGGCATCAAGGAAGGTCACAGCCTCTGGTGCCAGGAACACCTCGTTCTCTGCCACTTACACACTTCGCGGCGTCAGAGGTAAGTTCCTGTAGGACGCTGCTCGGCCCGTTTCTTCTCCAGGAGGAATAGCCGTGCTCGTCTCACAGGCAGTCTCTCCTGGAGAGTGTGGCCATCCCTAAAACTCACAGCTCGTGCCCTGGTCGTGGTCCCTTGTGGCGACCCCACAGCACCCGCTGTGATTCTGAGATCAGCATGTGGCAGCCCGAGGGACGGGAGCTAACCTGGAGTAAAAAGCAAGTCCTACGGCCCTTGGGGTGCTGCTGCCTGCCAAGGTCAGCCTTTCTCGGAAGCTCAGAGCAGCCTGGAGTGCACACAAGTGCCTCCCTCGTGTCCTCCTGGGACCACGAGAAAAGACACAAGTCATCTTTAAAGGAGAACAAGAGGCTCTCCTGGGCCATCCCCTGGCTTCAGACGCTCCCTCGACCGGCTGCTCTCGAGTGTCTTTTCTCTTCTCCCCGCCAGGTGCCCCGGGCTCGCTTCTGCTTCAACTTTACAAAGGCCACGTTCCTGTCTCCAGAAAGAGCTCACGTCGGAGGTTGAGGGCCCGTGGGAAAGAAGCCCCTTTGCGCGCCAGGCCCCCCGGGCTGCCCATGCCGTCCAGGGTTCGGCCCCTGCATGCTGTCCAGCCCCGGCATCCCTGGGGTGCAGCACCAGCGGCCTGTCCCAGGCCCAGAGCAGGAAGCCTGGGCTCTTCTGTTGGCTCTGAGGTCACTTTTCCTCGGCCCCGCCCCTTTCTAGGGCTTCATCCCTCATGGAGACTTGACTGATCTGTGTTGAGCTGTCACTGGGCCTGCCCACGGCCTCTGGCAGAGCCCTGCTGCAAGGGGCAATCCTGGGCTTTGCTCCGCTCTCTTTGGGGTCCACCTCTCTGGCTGGACTCTGCCTGCCTGGGGTCAGCCATTCCGCCTGGAGCGTGCTGGAAGCCGCCTGGTGGGGGCGGAGGGCACTGGGCAGGCAGTCCAAGACCAGGCTCTCGCTGGGTGACTGGCCGGATCCCTTCTGATGACAGCTTGCGCTTGGGAAGAAGACGACTTGGGAATCCACTCCATCTTCACCACTTCGGCAAATTACTTGACCACTCTGATCTCCGTCTCTTCATCTATTCAATCAGGATACTACCCAAATGACCGGGTTTGGGGAGAGTTGGGCGCTTGTCACAGGCAGGCCCTTCATAAATGTTGGTTTCCCTCTCCCACCTGTAAAATTCTAGAAGTCGAAGCAGACAACCCACATGGCTCTGATGGGCTTCTACGCTCGCTTGGCTTCCTCTCCAAGCATTTTCTCCAGGATCACGACGGGTTTTCCTCTCGGATCACTTCCCTCCTCAGCCCAGCTGGGTCCGTTGAAAACCATGCCGTGAAACTGCCATCCCTCTCCTTCCCAAGCCATGAAGGGCTTTGCATCCAGAGTCCGTCCACTTGGCAATCCGTCCTCTTAATGATTCACCAAAAAGATGGATCCAGGAAGTGACCTGTGACAGGATGGCCTCCCGTGCTGCCTCAGACAGGTTCCAGGCACATTCTGAAGGGGAACCTGCCACCCTGAAGCGCGGGAGCCTCAGGGATCGTGTGGGCACAACAGGGCTGCCGTTGCCCTGAGTGAATGATACCAGGACACCCTCTCTGGGCCTTCCTCTCTCTGGGCTGCAACCTCAGGACCCCTGCTGGGAACAGAGTTGGGGGGCAGGGGCCAGGAAAGCCCAGCTTCAGAGGGGCAAGGGCAACTCCGCTGGGCCATTTGTCTGTAAAGTAACAAAATCAACCTGAGTTTGCTTAAGTGGTGAAGGGAAAGTTATTGAACAAAACACAGGGTCCCAGTGTGAGGAGATGTGTGAGTGAAGCCCAGACGCTGCCGCGGCTCTGGCGTTCATTCTCTCTCCCTGCCCCCCTCTCTGCTTTCATCTCTGCTCATCTTGGCCTGGCTGTTCGGTCTGAGCAGCCTCCTCTGCTCCTTCGATGCACAGAGCATATGATGCCCACCCCACATTCCAACGCTTACACTCCACCAGCCTGAAGACAAGAGAGCACACCAGCCAGTCTCTCTCGACATATAGATAAGTAGATAAATACGGACGGATATGTATGTGTAGATACAGACATATGGATATACGTCCTATCAATCTGGACTTGAAATCCCCAAAGAAGGGCTTCTGAGGTCCGCATCGTGGCCCAGGTTCCCACCCCAGGTTGGATCGCTTCCTCCCAGCCCTTGACATATTCTTGAACTGGGCTCCCCCGATGAGCGAGGGGGAAGAGGGGGTCCTCTGTGATCCCGGCAGATGCTCCAAGAGGCCCACGGAAGCCTAGAAAGTGGGGCCGCTCCTACCGCCACAATCATGCCTGTAACCTCAGGAGGAACCTCGATGCAGGCTTACCCATGCCAGCAATGAGTGCATACGGGCCCCCAGGCACCAGGATGCTTCTCAGAACCCCGACCTCACCGACTCCGGGCTGTTCCTCAACACTCAGTTCTCCCCTTCCAGAATGAATAAAACTGCTTTCAGAAGAAAGGGTAGGGAGCTAGGTTTCGAGAAAGAGGGCATGAAATTCACTACTGGTCGATTGGGCTGTCCACCCTCTCTCGCATTTTCTGTCTAAACCCAGTCTGGAGCACGGGCGTTCGTGGACTAAGGAGTAGAAGGTGCTGGTGCCCCCTGATTATGTCCTGTTGAGTGTGATGAGAGGTGGTTTGGCAACGCCATCCCACTGAGAGGGAATGTTCAAAAGAGAAGCAGCAGCAAACAATGGAGGGGGAGGGATAACTAGACTTCTGTTCTTGCTGCCCTTGGTGAACCTAGGGCAATGGAAGCTTTTCTCTGTTCCTCCCAGGCCAGTCAGGTGCCCCTTGGGCAAATGTCCCCCTCCCGAACTACTGGCTTTACCATTGCTGTTCAGATTGTGTGTGTGCGCACGTGCGCATATGTGTAGGAAACCAGGGGAGATGTTTTCGTGGGGAAAACATTGTTTTTATTGATCTCTGAAATGTGTGGGATGCACATATGTGATGGGGGAGGGAAGGACGTAAATGCGACTTGTGCCCCTCTCTCCACGATGGCGCTTACACGCGTGATGTCCACACTCCCGCAGGGATGCGCTCTGGCATTTCCCGTGTGCCTGAAGCCCCAGGCCAAGCGCTGAGAACCCCGTGGAGCTGCTGTGATGTTGGAACGAGATGACATGGGTTGGCAGACTTTTAATGTGCATTTGAATTAGTTGAGGATCCTGAGAAAACACACGTTCTGAGTCAGTGGGTCTGGGCCGGGGCCTGAGTTGGAACCAGGTCCTTGGTGATGCCCCCAACGCTGATCAGGCACGACACCTTGAGAACCAGGCGCAGAGACAAAGACCGGCACCTACATGGAGAAGCAGACGCCGCCCCACAGAGCAAGCTGCGTGGGCGTGCAGACCCTGGCCACACTCACACACCGGTTATTCCCTTGCACACCCTGCTCACGGCCATCACTTACTTGCTCCTCAGGAAGGAGAAAGCAAAGACTCGAATTTTCTCCCATTATGTTTTGGGCCACCCATTTATTCCATTACATCCCACATTACCTATAGATTCAGAATTTTCTGAAGTTTCGGTTAAAACTTTCAACAATACATTGTGAGCCTCTATATTTTCGCTTGCACACACAACAGACTATGTTTAGGCACTCACTAGAGCTATGTTCTTGTGTGTTTGTACAAAACCATTTCCCTCTCCGAAAGGAAGATGAGCTCTATTTAAAGGGAAGTTAGCCAATTTCTGACATATTGCAAAGCTTAGTTCTTCACATCTTCCAATATCTGTTAGACTTAATATTCTCAGCACTCCAGGCCCATTCTACAGGACTGGGTGTATCCATCTCTGGGTTCTTTCCCCCTGTTTTCCACAAATCATTGCCCTCTATGCACCAGGAAACATGGAACCAAAGCAAAGGGATAAGAAAGCTAGGGTTGCTCCATTCCCATGTCAGCCTCTCCTCTGAAGTTCTCCCCCAACATATGTGCCCTGCCCAGGGCCCTCTGCCATTTCTGAAGAATTAATTACCCTGTGTCCCCCCAGGCCTGGAGGCACGCCCTCCAGGAGGACCCAGCAGAGTTTATTAGTTATTTACAAATGTCTCCCCTACTCCACCATCTTGTAAGATCCTTGGAGAGAGAGCTTATGACTTATTTATCTTTGTATTTCCCAACCACAGCAGAGTGTTGGACCCAGAAAAGTTACTCAGTAGACTTTGTCTGGTTGAATAGGATTGAATTGAAGTGGACTGAATTAAAGGGCAACGAAGAAATTCTTTCTGAGTTTTTTGGAGAAAGTAGGAATTATGGCTTCTGGAGTGAGAATGGGACAGGGGCAGAGATCTAGAAGGCAGAGCTGTGGGGAAAGACCACCGGGGCTGGGGCCGCAGACCATTCAGTCTGGCTGGTGTGCATGTGGTATGAAGGCACATCAGGAGAGAAGAGGAGGCAAGCAGGAGACACATCTTCAGGGCTGTGGGCCCCCACTCCGCAGTTTTGAATACAACCTCTGGGAACTGGAGAGGCAAAAAACTATTTTAAGCCAGTGACATGATCCTCTTTGGCTCACAGACAGAACCCTGGCAGTGAAATAAAGGACAGATTGGAGCAGATTGAGGCCAGAGGCAGGGGTTTAATGATCGAGACCCTGGTCCTTGGAGGGTTGGGAGGATAATGTTCAGTGGACCCGGGGTATGTCCGCCAATGTGCCTGCACCCCAGGTACCATCCCAGCACTGCCCAAAGGTGTTCAGTAATTTTTGCGGGACTTGAAGAACCCACTGGATGACGTTTGAAAAACAACCAACATGAGCCCTTCCTCCAAAGATATGCGAGATTTATTTTGTGTTAGAAGCCCGTACATTTATTTGAGATTCTGGGGGTGGCCATGTTGGCAAAATGAATTTCCCATCAGCCCACTTGACTTCACTTCCTGCCTCTCATGAAATCTATGTAGAGAGAAAGCAGGAGACTCCCCACTGGGGTCTGCGTTCATGTGCATCTGCCGTCCAATTTACAACTCGTGAAGGAGGTGTTAATTAGTTGGCAGAAGCACCTGAACAGGGAGTACTGGGTTGGCTGAGGGGGTGGGCAGGTCTCTGGCACTTCCTTCTTCACAGAGGCAAGAGAAAAGAAGAAAGGAAACTCATATTGCTGTCCAAAATGGCACCCTCCAAGCCAAGGCAAGCAGTGCCATGAGAGTCAGTACGTCTCTACTCTGAGCAGCGAGTCTATTTCTGGATCCCTGGGATGAATATCAAATGATTGTAAGGATTTAAGTTTTACCTTCATATATTACTCTGGATTTTAAAGATCTGTCCGAGCAACACGGCTGAGTGTTCTGCTCTTGAGGAGAGTAAAATTAACATTGAAGAAGGAATATGATGACCCCCCCCCCCCCCCGGAGGAAGAACAGAGAACACGTCTTCCAAGAGAAAGGGCAGTGAGGTGGCAGCCAGGAGAGTCTTGGAGGCAGAGGGTGGGAAAGGGAAGTTGCAAATCCAGGTGCAGCTGAGAGCACTTTTCATTGGTGGTCAGCTCTTTAAAAGTCGGGGGTGTTGAAGGGGGTGATTCTAGGCAACCCTTTGTTGGGGGTAACAGGCTAACTAAAGACGAGCTCGGGCCTTCCACAATCTGTATGCCCACAACACTCATCAAATTTCTGTAACTCAAAGTGAACAAATGGTTGATGAAAGGAAGACCATCACCTCGATGTCACCTAGTAAAACATTTTATTTATTTTATTTTTATTACTATCACGTTCAATTAGCCAGCATATAGTACATCATTAGTAGTAAAACATTTTGGAAGTAGCACAGCGGGGCTGTTGAGCAGGGCAGTAACCTTCCCAGTGATAGTGAAGGTGGGATCCAACTTGAACCCGGAGGAGGTCCATCACAGGGTGGTTGAAACATACACTCAGCGGGAGTTCCTACCAATTGCACACAGCCACAGGGTGGAAGACAGCGTCAGAAAGTCAGAGGTGCTCATGTTCCACGGACGGAGAATCCATGGACACCTCTGACTTTCCACTCCGGAACATGCCACCGAGCAGCCTCGCATGCAGCTCGCGCTGAGGGAGCGCAGAGCGGGACGGGCGGCATCAGGTGAGCTCTCCGCGCACTCAGCAAAGCACCCTTTGGGGGCTGCCACCCGACCAGGCACCTGAACAGAGAGGAGAGACCCCTTTCATCCAACCACGGGCTGGCTGCACCTGACTGCTAATGAAGCTGAGGTGTCCAACCAAAGAAAGACAGAGTCGAGGAAAACCAGCGAGGAAGACAAACGAGGGTAGGCTTCTCTGGAAGATCAGAGGGCTCCGAGCTCCGCGGCTTCCTTCGGCAAATCCTAATTAGTCCACGAGAGACAGAACACGGTGTGTTTTCCGGACATGCACCCCAGGGGGAGAGGGATCCGTGAGGTGTATAATTAGGAGCAATTAGCAAGGGCTGGAGGGGAGCGGGGTAGAACGCGGCACCGGCTTCCCTGGGTAATCACTTCCCCGGGGAGCCGTGGGAGGCGAGCGGTGGAGGGTTTCTCTGGTGCCGGTTCCCCGCCGGGGGCTCTGTGCTCCAGAGCTGGAGGACCGGCGTGGAACAAGCAGATATTTGCTCACTCAGACCCACCAAGTCTGTTCTCTGTGCGCTGCTTGAACCCCACCCCCAGCCCCTGGTTTGGGACCAGTGTGACACACAGTAGATGTTCGATACCGTTGACTCTGGAGAAAATAAAGGGAAATGAACTCACGAGGGAAATGCTCGCATTTCGGGTCTGCCCTAATCCCCTGAGTGAGTTGTGAGGGTGTTGGCGGACCCCCGGAGGGCCACCTCCGTCATGAATGAGGCCTTACTAGTTGTCCTGTGCGCGTCCCACGCCACTCTGAAAACCCAGCAAAGGGAAACCGCGGTGATACCCCACTGCTTGAGCAGTCATTCGGTGTTAATGCCAGACAGTCGTACAGTCTCTGTGGACAAGACATGTATTGGAGAGCGTTGGTTCAAATCCAAGATCCATTCCTTACTCTCCATGTGACCTGAAGAAAGCCACTTGATCTTTCCAAGTCTTGGTTTTCTCATCTGCAAAGTGGACCTAACTTAGACAGGCTGGTAGGAATTAATATGGTCACGTCCTCAGCTGACTAGAGTGAATAACGTACGGCAGCAAGCTGATAAATTCATTTACCCCAATGCGCATTTCAGAATCAGTTTATCTTGGAAGGCTCACCATGGCTCTTGATTGCTCAAAATTAGTCAAACTTAGGAGACTTGGGGATTTTTTTTTTTTTTTAATGGCCAAGGTAGGCATTTGGCAGTGACTACTTTCAAAGATTTTCAAGTTGAAATTATTGTGACTAGGCTCTATGGTGTGAAACTTTGAGGCCATTCACCTATTTTTTAGAGTATTCCAAATTAGGGTTTTTTCCTTTTTTTTCTTAATTATATAACATAAAGTTTAGCCCTTAAATCATGAGAGTTTGTGGTTTTGTGGTGAAGTGTCATGCAGCCGTCACCACCGTGCATCTCCAGACCTTGTCCCTAAACTGAAACTGCCCCCATTCAACACTAGCTCCCCCTCCCCGCTCCTCAGGTGCCTGCCAACCACACTCCCACTTTCTGAGGCCATGACTACTCTGGGAACCTCAGGGAAGAGGAAACATACATTTGTCCTTCGGGGGCTGGTTTATTTCACTCAGCATAATGTCTTTGTGGTTCATCCATGTTGAAGCAAGAGTCAGAATTTTCTTCCTTTTCAAGGCTGAATAACATTCCATTGTATGGACAGACCACATTGCGTTTACCCAGATGGACACTTGGGCTGCCTTCCCCTTTCGGCTGTTGTGAATAGTACTGCTACGAACTTGGGTACGTACATAATTTATTTTTTAAGAAAAAGATTTGACCATGTTCATGGGTACTTCTTTGATCTCCTCTGATAATGGCTGGGCTGGTTTTCCCTCCAAACGTAATCACGTAGGATTCTCAACATCTCACTCAAAGAGTAGAGGGAGGAGAAGTAGTTAACTGTAATCCCAGTTGACCCCACCGTAGAAACACAGGAATTTATAATCAACCAAAAGGCACTGAACAGCTGCAGCCCAGGTAATTGTCAAAGTATAATCTGAGATTTAATGCAGCTCAGTACCCTTCAAAAGATCAGTTGAGAAACACACCTTGTTACAGGAGAGCTGCTTGGAAGTTGACTCTTACATGATCTATTCGTAAATTAAGCCAGACCTCATCCCAATAATTGTATTATGTTAACTCTCCATAGAAGTGATTTCTCTGAATTCCTCTTTGGTAAAAGGGCTTCTGTTTTTATCATCTGTGGTTTGATGAAACTATTCTATTTACTGCGTAGATAGCATACAGGATAGATTTCAGTCACTTTTTCAGACCATGCTCTCTTTAGGAGAACCCGTGGAAGAAATTGTTCTCAGGTGTTAGTATCAGTTATGCTTTCCTGGAGTTACTGGGTTTTTTGGTTTTTGTTTTCCTATGAGTGCAGAATTGTGTAACAAATGGTTCCTGTCATTGCTTTGGCTACTAGGAAGCTTGAATCCAAATTTGCTACCCGCCTATAACCAAAGGCATGAAAACATGTAACAGGAATTTTGTGTATTAAAGTTACTCTGGCTTTGTCCCACACGCACCATAATTTTCACTTAGCCAGGATTTTCTCACTCATTCCTTGTCGCTGTTGTGTTTGTGTTAATTACCAAGGAGAGGTGGAGGGTATTTGAAAATGAGAATTTATCATTCCAAATTCTTGGCTGCTAACAACAGAAATCAATTCTAATTAGCTTCACCATAAATGAATTGATTAAACAAGGAATTTATGGGAAGGCCATTAGTCTAGCTCACCCAATTATTGGGGAGGTTGGAGAACGCAGCTCAGAAAACAGGCAGATTTCCAGGGGAGCAGGGTGAAGGGCGCTGCAGGAGAGTCAGGTAAGCTGCTCCTGGGGAGGGGAGAGGGCAGAGGGAGAGAGGGAGGGGAAAGGATGGGAAGTAAAGGAGGGAAAGGGAAGAGATGGAGAGAGCCCAGGAAAAGCCGAAGGAAAGAACCCATCCAAAAGATAGAGTTCTGCTCAAGCTTCAAGCAACAGAGCACTTTCAACCCCACTGCTTGCCCCGTGGGAAAACCAACCGTGCGGCCTCGTCTCATCTCAAAGACAGTCGGAGAGGCTTGGGCGAGTCCTGGCAGACCTTGAGCCCTTGGTTCCTTCCACAGCCGCACACACATCATTCTGTGCTGCTCAGGCTTCGAAGGATGCTCGAGCCCAATGGAAAGATCTCACTTTACATCCCCAATCCCCACCATTGTCTGCATCCACCTCCGGGTTTTCCTGACTACCCAGCTGAGAAGTGCTCCTCTTTCTCCTCCTGACCCCTGGCAGTGCTCCCTTCTAACCTCTGCTTCCAAACTGGTAAACCCAAAGGGCTCTGGTGAGTAGAACCCCACGGCTTAGAAGGCAGCTCACTGACCCTCTGTCGCCGCCGGAGTGTACCCACCCTGCACAACCACACCAAGTGGCTTACAGAATACTCGTTGTCTCCATAAAGGCCTTTAGAAGAACTCAGATAAATACACATGTCCCCTTCCTGTTGTCCCACAGAGAGCGTCCGCTCCTCCCTCAGTGGCTGGAGATGCCCCTCTGCACCTGTTCAGTCTGAGAGGGACTCCTCTGGAGCCACAGTGTCGAAACAGTCTCAGACATAGCCCGGGTCTGACCCAAGGGTAGTTCTGGAACACTGTATTGGCATAGGAGAAGCTCTGGGCCCTTCCCCTCTATATCCTGCGCTGTCCACGAGAGCGTGTTACCCCAATGGACTATTCCGGGTGCAGCCAGAGAAAAAGGAAACAAGTCCAAATTCGTCAACCCTGTTCACAAGCAAGAGTTTCCTGACCCGAGGACCAGAAGATGCCCTCCCTTCTGCGGACAAATCCCCAGTATTCTCTTCCCAAGTGGGGATGGCAGCATTAAATCTATACAACTTGAGCTTACCATGTCTGCTTTCATGCTCACCAGTTAACCTTCACATTAATGCTCGATTTCCCACACAGATTTTCAGATCAGAGAAGGATACACTGACCTGCCAACATGAATTTCTGAGTGCCCCCCCTTGCTTGTTCTAAATCTTACTATAAATGAACATTGGTATGGGGGCAATAAACCCTTTTGTGAGTTTAGCCTGTGTGAGATAATCCCCTAGGCCCGATTACCTGGGATTTCACTGAGCCAAGCACATTTGTCCATCTATGAAGCTAAACATCCCATCATGATGTTTGAGGAGCTCCATCCCCTTCCTCCCATCCTGTGAGGTGTTACAGAGGTTGCCAACAAGGCTTTTGAATAATGACAATCCTTACCATTCATCCAGAACTTACTATATGATAGGCATTATTCTAATACCCTTTTGTAAAAAAAGAAAATCCTCACAGCATCCCATTTTACAGATGGGAAAACTGAGGCACAAAGAAGTTAAGAAGCTTGCCCATAGGGTCGAGTCAGGATTCAATTCCAGGCAGTCTGGCTCCTGAACTTGCACTCTAGAGGGTTATGCTATAATGCCTCCCAGGACTGATGATGTTTCTTTTATATTTTGAACAGACTAGAAATAGCACATCAGGACATTGTTCATAGGAAGTTATTGGATAGAAGCTATGTCTAGTGGCTTAGGGTGTCTTGATGATGGAAAGAAAAAACAAAACAAAATGGGGAAGGACAAAATCTCAACAGTGTGGTACGTGCCAGATTGTTCTGCAAACTGTCCCAAAGCTATGTCTTCAGCATGGGGATTGACCAAGGAGACTGAGTCAGAAGTCCACATGGATGTTGAAGGATCATTCCAGGGGAAACACTCTCTAATTGGCTCAAATGATCTTTCTGGACTTCCGCCTCTGCACGCACACCTCTCACCAGCAATTTGTGACACTTGCACTGACGGACTCCACACTGACAGTGTGGAGAGTGAGTTATCAACATCAAGTCTCCAACAAAAGGAAAGAGGACAACATGGCAGACCCTTCAGCCAGGGTCTCCTTCCTCAGCTGTCCTTCTGTATTCAGTGTGAGTCAGGCATTCTGACCGTTAATGAGCAACATTGCCCACTTTGACACATCATCAGGATTTACAGCACCCACTGGAGTAGTGTTGGTTCATCATACATGTTCTTCCTTTGCCCTCCTGCGTCAAAAGCCTGAGCATCCTCTAAGAACTTCAGAGTTGGAGTGTGATGGATTCTCGCCATGATTCCCACTGCTAAAGTCCAGGACAAAGGCAAATCAGGGGGAAGCCTGGGTTGGGATGTCGCCATCAATACTGAGGTCCCTTCTCTCAAGGGGACTTGACAGAATCATTCTCTCAAGGGACCAGCCATGAACCTGCTCATGATCCCTGACCTCCCTCAGCTCTAGCCAGTGACCCACCCCTCCTGCCTTGGTCCTGCTGACCCAGTCTCTCACGGAAAATCGAGCTCCCTGTACTTTTTCCTCTCCCACTGACCATGCTTTTTGAGGGACTCATTAATTTTCACCTCAGTATCTCAGCCTGAGAGCCACATGTGCCCTCAAGCTCAGACAAGCCCCCACCTGCCATCCTTGCAACAGCTGAGACACAGAGCAATGTGGGTGACTGAGGGACAAACCAGTTGGCTCAATTAAGGCATTTATCAAATATTTTATGGTTTACCAAATAATGCATACTTAAAGTAAAAACTCCAAAAATTGCAAAAATATATAACAGAAAAAGTACAGGTTGCCATTATTCACACCCCTTGGGACAAGCACCGTTAAGAGTTTGGCATCAGGGAGGGCTATATGTGTATAATTTGAGTTTCTTGAAACAGTAGCAGAGTTATGTTCTATGTTTCATTTTGGAATATCCTGAACATCTTTTTCAATCAGCTCATATAAATCGACCTTATTTTTAAAAAGACTACATAGTATTCCATTTTGGAAAAATACCACAATTTATTAACAAATACCTGATGGTGGACATCTCGTTTGTCTTTAATTAATGTGTTTTAACAACGCACAGTGACAATCCTTAGACATTAATCTTCGCTAACTTGCGTGTTTCTGTAGAGCTTAGACTTTTGGACACGGCAAGTGACCTCTGAGCCTCAGTTGCTTTTTTTTTTTTTAATAACCTGAGGGTAACTGCAAAAGGTTGTGAATTAGATGAGATTATTAACTTTGAGGCAGCCGTGTGTAATGGTCTCTAGGGGCCTATTGTCTAAAGCTCTAAGTTGTCAAATCTCTACTTAATGAATCTTGGTGGAGGACCAAGACTTCCTTCCATTAGAAGTACCCAAAATGCCAGATACCTTCCCAGACCCCTTTGCCTCCAGGCGAAGTCATATGAGCTGGGCTCCACCAATCAGATGACTCCACAGTATACCTTGACTTGGAGCTAGCGACACAACAGCCAAGATCGGGCAGTGGGCAGGGCACACACTCTCTCTCTGTGATGGTCGTGGCCATAGCAGTGAAAACAAGATGGAGTTCTTGTCAGAGAAACAGCAGTGGTGCAAGTTGGAGATTTTGTGTGTGGTGACGGAGAACAGCAGAGGCTTCTTCGTCAGAATAGCTCAGATGTATTTGGACGTTGTTTCTGGCAGCTTAACCTCAAGCTTCATTCTTCAGACATCCCAACAACTCTGAATTACTCAAAATCCTATGAATAAAGTCATTTTCTGGGTAAATTAGCCAGTAACATTTTCTGTTGCCTGTAATTAGGAACATTGTCTACTACATATGCATAGCTGTAAAACACCATATGAAGATAAGTGACATAGCAGATGTTCCTGGTTGCCTCTCCAACAACCATTCCTCCTTCTTCTTGTGAACAGGGTGGACATTTGACCCAGTTTCAGCTAAGGTAACATAAAGTGTAGATATCTTTGGACTTCTGGGAAAAAGTGTTCATTCCTTCCTAATCAGAAAGAAGTATGTGAAGAGATAACCTTTGTGTCACTGGCCCCTCCTGCCCCCTGCCCAGTTTTCTCCTTGGGATGCTGTCATGTGGGATGTGGGAATGAGTGATTGGGGGATCTGGCTGCCATTTTCTGACCCTGAGGAGAGAGGCTGCCAACACAATGGGTGCGGATGAATGATAGAGCTCAAGAATGTTAAGAGCCTTCGCCCTTAATGACACTACTGACTTTCCAAAACAAACTCGGATTGCTTACTTCCAGACTATCTGCTAAATGAAAAAAATAAACATGATTTAAGACATTACAAATCAAGTATTCTGTTACTTGCTGCTGAACACACCCTAATTGATACAACGTGAATATCCTTATAGCAGCTGCGAGAGGCTAGACTGAGGATTTTGATGTATCAGGAACTCAACTCTCTGACCCTATTTCCAATTGCAAAACTATCCTGAATTATTGATGATACCTAGGTGTTTTTAATCTAAAAAAAACTTTTGGATCGTTTGGTCTATTAGTGTTGGAAGCCTGGTCTCATTGATGTGCTCTTTGGGAGAGTCTTAAATTATCACAAATTCACATAGTCAAAATAACCACCTATACCCTAGAGCTTAGCCTCAGAGGGCATCCTGATACAAGGATATATGGTACTCAGAGTCTCTTGCTAAACCTATGACTGTCTTCAAGGTCTTTGGCGCACTTCATATGTCTGTCATCTCTAGTCTAGACTGCTGATCCCAGAGAATACAAGGTGTAACCATTGTTGCTCTTGACATCATGCTGCAATCTTTTACATTCATCATCTTACCTTGGCCTCAAAAAAACTTGACAAGGTAGATATTATTTCTCCTTTTTGAAAACAAGGAAGATAATGTTTGAAGAGATTAATTAATATGCACTAAGTCACACAGCTGGTGAATTACAGAGAATCGATTCAAATTCATTCTTTTTCCTCTACCTCAGTGGTTCTCATTTGCTGCCCATTGAAACACCCTGGGGATCTTTCAAAAAATACTGGTGCCTGGGTCCCAGCCCCAAAGATTCTGATGTAATGGATCTGGAGGGAAGTTTAAACTCTGGGATTTTTAAACCAGCTTTATTGAGGTCTAATTTACATAGTATGAAATTTACCCATTCTAATTGATTATAAATTCAATTACTTAAAAAAGTATAGAATTGTGTAGCCATCACCATGATCCAGTTTTAGAATATTTCCATCATCCCCAAAAGTTCCCTCCTACCAATTTTCAGTCAACCTTTCTCCTACCTCTGGGCCCAGATAGCCACTAATCTACTTTCTGTCTCTATCAGTTTATCTTCTGTCTAAACAGAATCAGACCATATGTAGTCTTCTGCATCTGGCTTCTTTTAGGTCTCTTAAGAGTGTTGAAGCTCATTCATGTTACAGTGTGTTCTCTTTTTATTGATGAGCAGTATTCCACTGTATGGATATACCACAGTTTGTTTATCTCTTCTGCAGTTGACAGACAATGGGTTGCAGTTTGGGGCTACTAGAAATAATGTTGCTATGAATATTTGCTTACGTGCCTCTGTCTGGAAACACGTCTACATGTCTCTTAGGTATATTTCTGAAAATATACAGAGCAGAATTTTTGGATCATATGATTGGCTTATGTTTAATTTTTTAAGAAACTACCAAACTTCATTCCAATGTGCACCATTCTACATTCCCAGTACCAATGATTGGGGGTTCCATCTTCTCTACATCTGTGCCATCAGATAGTACTGTCAGTGCTTTTAATTGTTATTTTGTGTTTCCCTGATGACTAATAATATTGACTATCTTTTCAAGTGCTTATTAGCCATTTACATATATTCTTTGGTGAAATACCTATTCAAATTGTTTGCCCTTTTTTCATCAGATTGTCTTCTTCTTTTGACTTGTAAGAGTTCTTTATGTATTCTAGAAACAAGCCTTTTATCAGATATATGATTGGAAAGTATCGCCTCCTAGTCTTTTCATTCATATTTTAATGTTGATGCAGAACAAAGTATCCATTTTTCATCTTATACATTCTGCTTTTTTGTCATATCTAAACATTTTTATGGCCAACTCAAGTCATAAAGGTTTTCTCCTAGAAACATTACAGTTTTACCTCTTACATTTAGGTCTTTGATCCATTTTGAGTTCATTTCTGTGTATGGTGTGGGTTTTTGCATACAGATATCTAATTGTTCCAGCACCATTTGTTGAAGAGACTATCCTTCCTCCTTTGAATTGTCTTGGCATCTTGGTTGAATAAGCACAGGAATTTTAAAAGCTCCCCTAGTACAAAGTTGAGATCCAAGCTGCCTAAAGCTGCTGGCATCACCAGGTCCCTCTCACCCTTCCCTATTAGACAAAGATCTTGATGAGCTCTAAAATCCAGAACACCTTCCCAGCCTGATGAGAATCTGTGCTTTTCCCCCGGAATTTTTCCAAATGCTGTCACTGTCGAGCTGGACAGAAACCACCAGAGGGAACAGATTATACAAAAGTCACCCTAAACCCAGAAATAATCACAACCTACACTTACACACTGTTCTATTATACCCTGCATGAGTCACACCTAGGTCTGCTTTTCCCATTAGGCTGTGAGCTGTTCAAAGGCAAGGACTGTGTTTTATTTTTTTTTTTTTTTTTTTTTTTTTTTTTTAAAATTTTTTTTTTTTTTTTTTTTTTAAACAGAG